>VZRV01003633.1:1780779-1916154 GCA_013398115.1 Falcunculus frontatus | reverse complement strand
TTTCCCCTTCCCCCTCCCCTCCCCTTCCTTTCCCTCCCCCTCCCCCCCCCCCAAAAAAAAAATGGAGGGGTGAAATAGGTCACTCCATAAACTGATAAGCTTGGATGGCTTGACAGATAGCTAGGCAGTTTTATCTTCTTTACTGAGAGTAAACAAAGGTCAGAACAGAAATCAGCAACTGCTACGCTACAGCCAACCATGTGCATGAGCAGGTTTTTTTCCAATGGCATGCATCAAGATCTGTGCCATGCCAAAATCCTAGAGCCTCAGTATCTTGAAAGGCACATCTGCGAGAAGTAATAGTCCTATTAACAACAGCAATTGATGAATGGCAACTTGCCTCTCTGGGAGGCAGCTTCTCTCAGCAGTTCTTAAGTTTTGTTTTGCACGCTTCATCTTCAACAGCAGAGAGAAAAAATATAACTCAGTACACGACCCTTCAGACCTGACTTGGATGTGATGTGGCTCATTGGGTAGGGAGAGATCAATGGGGCTTGAATGAAAAAGGGCTCTCTGAAGGCTGACGGCTGAAAGCCAAAAGAGGCTATCTTTAAATTTTATTGTAAGAGTAAATCCATTTTTCAACATTAAAGTTTGCAACTTCTGACTTGTGACTGTTAAATGACCATATAAAAGTAGTAAAAGATTTTCCTTAAGAAACTGAGTTTGTCCAGAAGTTTGTAGTACATTCTCTTGAAGAAGCCCTTGATACCACCTTTGACACTTCATCAAGTACTAAGGCTTATAGGTCTGTAGCATCATCTACACACCACATCCATCTCCTAAAGAGAAGGATTATACTAACTTCAATCACTTTGCAAGCCTATTATCTTGACAAATTTCAGATACAGGAATTAGAAGTCTATACAGGAATTAGAAGTCTGAATATCTTGCAGAAAGTCTGACACCTTATTTATCTTGATTCCAGATCATGATGAAATTCACCTTTTTTTTCCCCATATCCTTAGAACTTTAATGAAAATCATAATAATATTTTAGCATTGTTAGTTTTAAGCAAACACATAAACATTCCCAGAGCTAAGGTGGTCCATCATAGCTTGGTAAAATGACCAAACTGTATCATTTCATGTCAGTTAAATGTTAACTTGTACTTAACAAATGCAATTCCGCTTTCCATGAAGCTACAGCATATAAGCTTCATGTGACATTTCTCTCATTGGGCCAGGCTGCTACTGTAAGTGAAGATTCCATAGACGGGCTTCATAAAATTCAAAATTCCACTGCTGAATAAGTGTGTAGTTTTGGATCTTGTAATGCTGTACCTCTGCAGAAAATATTTGCAGGGTTGTGGAAATTTTTTCCAATTAAATTTGGAAAATGACAGTGCCTGAAAATCACAGCAGTAACTTTTTTTATATACGTTTGGATATGGCAAACTCTAATTCCTTTAAGTCTTCTGTCAGGACTTGATTGGCTGTAACAAAGGTCAGACTTAAATTTAAGGAGACTACTTTAAAAGAAAAAGAATGCTGGCTTGATTTCCACCTATAAACCCTTGGATGTTTATATTAAACTTTCCAGTTCTGTGAGAGCTGATTCTCTTCACTCATGAATCAATAACTAAATATTCTTATTACAAGAAAAAAAAAAAAGGTATAAAAGTGAGCAAGATAGGAATAACTAATTTTCAAAGCATTAATAAAATGCTATTAAACAGTTCATGTGGTTTTTTTTTCTCCTAAGGAAGTATTAGGCTACTGTTTCCCCCTCATGCAGCTATCTTCAGTCTTTAAAAATTTTAAGTGTTTCTGGATTGAGAATCGTAAGGTCTGATCTGAGTTAGTGATCTGTTGACTTGTATTGTTCCTATTAGCTGCTTCTCATTTCATTTGCCCTAGCCAAGCTTCACAACATTCCTTGTCTCCAGAGCCACATATTGGGCACCTGCTTACTACTGCACCTTCTTCTCATTTGCTATTGTTTCAGGTACCCTCACTCCATTGCCGGCTCCTGCACTCATCCCATCTCTCACATCTGAGCCCACACTGCTTTTTTTTTTTCTCTGATAACCACTCTAGGCAATTCCCACAGCTCTTCTCTGGTTATTCTATCATATATTAGGAGGGCCCATGTGATATTAGGAAAGGCAGTCTTCCATCTCACAGGAGGCTTTTAAACGCTTTTATTTAACACATCTCTCAGGAAAATTTAAGTTCACAAGAAATGCACAGGTCATTTTTTCTTTATTAAGCCTTTAGAAGACTTTTACCCAAAATGTACTTCCCTTGTTGTCCCAAGGTCATATGCATTGCATTTGCATTTCAGCACTCAAAAATGTTCTATTTTCTTAGGTAAGGATGCCCATTCCCCTCATTACTCTGTTACCAGAGCTAACTCTCAAGAACAATGACACAGCAAATGCAAAACAATCAGATTTCACGTAATCCTTCACATTAATCTCACCATCTCTAGCACTGCTCTTCTTTTCAGGTTTATACTCCTTCTTCTGTCATTCCTTGAGGAAAGAATAAAGACATGTCTTCCTTTCACTTTATGCCTTCCTTACCGGGTTCATGTTCGTACACACCATGTTACAGCAGCTATGCCTGCACATGGAATCTGTGAGGAATCATTCCATCAGCACAGACTCCAGATATCCTCAGAGTACTGTACCTGTGAGAAAACACTTTGCAGTTACAGGTTCACTGGGTCACTTGTATGCAAGTACACCCTGGTCACTGCATCAACTGTGTGAAGTCTTCTTCATCCAGTGAGCTGGATAAAAACAGCCAGGCTATGAAAATTCTGGTCTATATGAAACTCTGAACAGAAAAGAAATAAAACAAAACTGTCTATGTTGCTGTTTCATGCTTAAGGTATGGACTTCGGGTGATTGAAAATTGAGATCATTGATTAAAAATAAATGTAAGAAATTTGACAGTTGGAGTTGAGTTGTGTCAAATGAGTTTTGTAGTCTTTTCAAGAAATGAAGAGCTCCCAGGGGTTTTCACATTCTCAGTAGTTTTAATGCTCTTTTCATGCAGTGACAATGTGAAAGATTGGTGGTTTATTAGGCTCAGGAGGATACCAAGAGTTTTTCAAACAAGGTTCCAGTGAAATCACTGTATTTAGCAAGAGTGGCCTGAGATTTTTCTAATGAAATGTTATTTTTTAGCACACTAATTAACATATGCCTCTCTTGTTCCAGTGCGAAGTTTCCACTGAGTTTTATCTCCTAAATAAAGACCGGGGGCGGGGGGAAGTGTTTTTAAAAACACACAGTTCTGATCAATACATATATCCTGTCTCTTTAGAGCAGACATCTGTGTTAGAAACCTCTGTAATCCGATGTCATGCTTGCATACCATTTTACGGTTATTATTGGCCAACAATGGTCAGAATCTGATGGATGTGGACAACAAATAGTCTGAACTCTCTTGAACTTATTAAGTGTTTGGTAGATAATTTGAATACTTTCTATTACTATTCTATTATAGATGTAACTTCTGAAAGGCATGTTGCAAATATAACTGAAGAAAACACAATGGCCTATTTAATGTTTAAACTGTTCAGTGTAGGATATCAGCTATGTCATCAGAGTAGCATCTGATATTATCATAACATTGCCTAAAAAATCTCTGCCCAAAATCAGCAGATACTTTTAAATACTTTCTTGGTGCCTCAGCTTTCTATTTCATTGAGGTGTTTCATTATAAAATGCGTAAAACTTTCTAGCGATACAGCAAGATCTCCAAAGAAATGAATAGTTCTGCCTTCTGAGTCTTCAGCACAGATGTGTGTAAGTAACTAATGCAGCATAAAGAGTGCACTTGGAATTCTAGGGGGAAAAAAAGAAAAGTATGTGCTCATTAATTTAACATTACCTATCCTGTGCACTGCAGTGTACACTTTCAAGAAATACTCAATCACTGATTTGAGGACTGTATCATGAATCAGAATATCAACTTAAAGCTGCGCAGCTAATGCTCTGGGAATTAAATTCCAATTAATTGTATCAGCATATTGCACTAATGTTATTTTCTACAGAGGTGGCTTTGTGTGTGCATAATGAGATCTGAAAAGTATATGCGCATAAATATGTAAGAAAGAAGTCTTTCTACTTTGGGTTGGATTTTGGTGGAGTTGTTTCGGTGTTTTGTCTTGCCTTGCATTGTTTTACAGTCTTGATTCAGGATTGCGCTGTGTGCTCCAGGCAGCCGGGAGCTCGGAGCAGCAGTGCAGCTGCCAGCCCAGGCGGGCAGAGCCCCCCAGGCCGGGCTGGGCGCCAGCGCTGCCCGCGGGATCCGCGCCGAGCCGAGCGCGCCCCTCCATCGCAACCCCCCGCAGAACTACATTTCCCAGGCGGCGCCGCGCCGCGGGGCGCTGCGATTGGCCGGGCTTGGGCCGGCTCGGCGTGGCGGTGCGGCAGGTGCCGCCGGCGGGGGCGGAATATGGCGCTGGGTGCCGGGGCAGCGCGGCCGGTGCCGCACCTGCCGGCCGGGGGCTGCCTGCCCCTGCTGCTGCTCTTGCTGCTGCTGCTCCTCCTCTCCGGACAGCTCGGGGGAGGACAGAAAAAGAAGGAGGTAGAGACGTTCGCTTCTTTCGCCGTTGCGCCCGGCCGCGGTGCCCTGTCGCGCTGCCTCCGTCTTCGGAGTCCCCGTGTCCCCGTCCGCCCGGCGCCCCCCGCCCGGCCTCCCCCGCTTTCCGCCGGCCCCTCTCCTTCCCCAGCCCCGAGTGGGGCGCCGGCGGGGCGGAGGCGCCGGGAGCCGTTGCCCCTCCTCTGCTCGGGAGATGATGGCCGGCGGCGGCGGCGTCTCCAGGGCAGCGGGAGCGCAGGGGAGCAGCGCCGGGATCGCGGTCCCCAGTGTGCTGTCCCTGCCCAGGCCGGTGCCGTGCGGTGTCGTGGGCCTTGGAATCACAGGTTCTGAGCAAAGAGGGGCAGGGGCCGCCGTCCTGCGCCGGGCAGGGCTGGGCTGCCGTCCGCGGTGGGCCAAGGGGGCCTGGCAGACAGCCGGGGCCAGGAGCCCGCGGGAGATCGAAGTTAAACCCCGTGTTATTGGTGCCGACTATACGAAATGCCCAGAGCTAATAACTAGCATCAAAGCGATGACAGCAGGTGTGTGTGTGCGTGCAGGTGTACGTGATGGTACTCTCTTAAGATGTCCTCTGGGTAAGAGAGACGTGGAGGAAGGAGCAGTTTTAATTCAGATTCATATCAACAGCTTACCTTCATCAACTTTTTTATTTAAATAGGGAAACGTGCAAAAATGTGTAGTGTACATACTTGCCTTTTTCAGGTTTCAATGCTACTAGAGATGGTTACACTTCTCTTCCTAGGTTGCCCTTGATTTCAGGCCAGGGTTTTGCATACTGAGTGCTAGGCCACCCAGTAGAGTCTCTTTATAGTTTTACTATAACTTCCTTTATGGGATGAGTTAGCTTTTAAACAAACTGTAGAGTTTTGTCATTTTTGTTATATATTTTTTTTTACATCTGTTAGTGTTATGGGGAGGACTTGTGTTTTGTGGTGGTGGAGGAGAAAGAAAGAACAATTTTTATAGCTGATCATTTCTTTGAACTAGCAGCTCAGACAAAGAGAAGGATGGTCAAATTTTTTGGGTTTTGGTTGTTTTTCTTTAAAGAACTGTGTAGGTTACTAAGGCTTATAGGCCAAAGATGTAAAATGACAGGGGTGTCTTTGCTCTGGTGTCCAGTGACAAGAGTGGAAGGAATGGCTTAAACCTATTTCAGGGGAAGTTCAGGTGTGATATTAGGAAAGAGTTCTTAACTGAGAGAGTGGTTGGGCACACAACAAGGTAGACAGGGAAGTGGTCATTGCCCCAAGCCTGTGGGTGTTCAGGAGACGTATGTACAATGTTTTTGTGCATATAGTTTAACTTTTAGGTTGCCCTGTGTGGAGCTGGGAGTTGGACTGAATGTCCCTTCCAAATCACGATGGCCCTTCCAACTCACAATATTCTATGATTTTACAAGGCCAAAGTTAGTATGTAAAATTCTTATTTAAGTATCTAAATAATGGTCTGACTGTGATCTTACCAAGTGAAGTAATCTGATCATTGAGATAAATCCCTTGGGCGTCATTGTGAAAAATGAACACCTTCACTCTAGGCATTGTCTTTTCCACTCTTTCTGGAATGAGTAAGCAGTAAATGTGTTGCCCTTCTGCTGCTATAATTAACTTCTTTTTAAAACTTTAACTTATTAGGTTTTCTTAATAAAATGTGTTTAATGTTTGACACTTTTGATTCTCTCTTGCTGTGATGTGCTGGCACTGCAACTTTTGTTGACACTTTCATGTGGAGTGCCAGCTGTGCTACCAAGATAGCTGAAATAATCTTTCTTTTAAGTGAAATCCCTTCCTAACAAGTAAATAATGGCAAATTATAATGGACATCTACAACTACTTTTTAGAAAGTTTCCCAGTCCTACTGAGGAGGTGATACATAAAGGATGGAAATGCTTGTTTGTCCACCCATTTGGTATTACAGTTCAAGCTGCTATTTCTCCTCTGTAAAGCTTGTTATTCAATGTTTTCCTTTTTAACTGATTTAAACTAACACATCCCAGTCTTCTGGATCTTTTTGTTGCTATTTTTCATTCCTATTTAATATTTTTATTTTAACATAATGGACTGCTCATACAGACAAACTCTTGGCTTTATGTAGACATAGTGTATCTATGACTGCATCTTTACAGAAACTAATGCAATATTGTAAGTGCTTGCTTCACTTTAAATGCAAGCTTAAAGTAAAGTGTAACTTAGTTTTTTTCCAGATTTTATATACTTTATATTTCTTTGTTGGCTATGTTAGAGCTAAAATCTGGCTCCTCTTCTCCTCCTATAACCCTCATGTTAAAAGCTGTAGTAGTTTACCCAATATATATGATGAGGAAAGCATCAGTATGTGAAAAATGAAACTTGTACTTACAGTAAGTAGTTTGGAAATAACATTTTAAACTGTTCTGAGGAAAATTATGTGACTTGAAAGAGTGCAGGATCTTGTGCTGTGGGAGGTTCCTGTTCACAGCACTATACAGAAGCACAGTGGTAACAGGTAAAGGTGATCAAGGTTAAATGTGTAAAGTGAACCAGAGATTTTTTTGGAAGCTGGAAAAATGGTCGAACACACAGTGAATTGTTTCAAAGTGAACACTGCAAGAGAAAAGCTAATGCAGTAGGGTTAAAATGTGTATCTCATGAGAGAAAACCAACTCACATCTCAGTTTCCTCTTTTCTCTGTGCTTTGTGTGTGTCTTTGTTGAAGTGGTTGTCCAGAAAGAGAGGTGAAGGACTAGAGATAAGAAACTCCTTTAAACTGCTTTTCCAATCAATTTTTTTAAAAAACCCCTTGATTACTTGAAAAGTGCTTCAGAATTAGAACTTGAGCTGTTGGAGTTAAAGCTTAAGGAAGGAAAGTATTCTTGGTGAAAACAATGATTTTTTTTTTTATTAATTTATCTTTTTAAGTGTTGACTACATAGAAAAGTATGCATAAAGTCAGAATGATTGGAGGTGTCTGGATCGGTTGTATGAGCCTGGAAGAGGTGGAGATGACTTTGGAGAAAGGAGAGGACTGAGTTAAGATATTAGATGTTTTTGAAGGACTTGCTGCTAGCAGAGAAAATGAACGGGGAAACTGGAAAACATTGTTATGAGTTTCTGTGTTGATTGTGAAATAATACATTAAAGCTGCATTTAGAAAATATGCAAGTTCTCATATTGCTAAAGTACATTGTTCTATACAGTAAAATATTCTTAATGATAACTAAAGAAACTGTCTTCCCTGGCAAATTACTGAGAAGTGCTAAGGTTGGTTTTGTTTGATAAAATCTGCTAAAATTTAAAGAGCTGCTGGAAAAATAGATTTGAATTAGTAGATTTTTAGTCATCTGGTTTCATGGAAGCTATTTTTAGAATGACTTCATGAATTTATAAACACACAAACATTCCTATTGCTTTGCTTTAGTCTTGCTGGATCCTTTTCCATATTGTGGACATTCATGACAGCCTTCACAATTGAGGAGATAAAGAGAAAACACTGGACTGTCTAATTTGAAAATGAGATGAAGAACAACGCTGTAACTTTGCCCCATAGCTCACACTTAGAAGCTAACTAGATTTGAAAAGCCTGCTTTTATGATTTTAATTCTGGTGCTGAACAGTACCTTTATTTAAAGTGAAATAAAAAAAAATTCTTGATTGTGAAGTAGCAACAAGACCCTGGAAACTGTATGCATAATAAGAGAAAATAATAATTGACTCTTTCCACAGCATTTGAAATAATATATTTATATTAACATACATGCATTTTCTGTTCCCAATCCTTTCAGTGCTTTTTATATATCTTATACAAATTTGAAGTAGGTTAAACTATTAAAAAATTAAAGGAATCAGAATATTTGACTTTATAATATACTGCTTGGCTTTTTATTATACAATTTTTGTGACTGAAACACATAGAAAGGGAACATCGGGTTTCCAATATTAAAAGCATTTCTCATAGATGATAATGTTTTGTTTTGAGCTTTCAGGTGGGTGATTCAGAAGCTTAGTTAAACCACTGATATGCAATTGGAGTAACTGTTTTTCTATGGGTAAGTTTGTTATTACTGCTAAATCTGACACAGGGAAGGTATCTGTTTAGATCAGCATAGGAGCTTTCTTCAGGTGGAAGTATTTTGTTGAGCTTGAGTCTACAAAAAAGATGCTGAAAACATACAAAAATATTGTAGTAATTTTACTCTTCTGTAGTGCAAGGCTCTGTGATGTCTTAGGCCTGATTATTATTAAAGGATTTCAAGGCTCTTATATCTATAATAGTTCTTTGCCTCCTTCTCCCTGTCTCATTTCTCCAGCTGAGTGTAGAAGTTATGGCATTTGTGAGAAATTGTGGGAGATAGAGTTGGAAGGACAATCTAATTGATAGTTTATCCCAAAGCTCAGCCCTGCTTTTATTATTACTGACAAATGTGTATCTGATGTGCCTGTAGAAGTCTTTAGTGCTGGGGACTCTACAACTTCTTGTTGTAGAATTGATGTCTCTACAACTTCTTCTGGCTTTTTTTCCCCCCAAAGATCTAACCTAAATTTCTGTGTGTTCAAGGCCTTCATTTTTGAGCCTATTGTTTCTTGTCCTCATCATGACCATAAAGAACAGATTATTGTTTGGTTGGTTGGTTGGGATTTTTTTTTTAATAAATAGGAGCAACTGTGTATTTTTTTAAGGCTTAAAGTGTTAAATATGATCATTTTTCTGAGAGAATCTTCAGTCCTGAACATACTTTTGTTTTATTTGATATTAACTGGGATAGATTGGCACTATCCCCTTGTTTCTGCACCGTGTGTTTTTGTTTTCCTTTAGGTTTTCATAGTGAGCCTGTCTTGTTTATTCACAGTTATTGATTATTACCATGTTGCAGCCAGAATGGCATCTTCTGCTTTAAAATGTCTTTCATATCTAATTTCTGGTAGTGGTTCACCATAAAGGTAGCAATTCTCACCCGTTCCGAGCTAGAGCCAGCAAAACCTGCTGTCCTTGGTCTTTGCTCCAAAAATGAAAGAGTACTACTTAGTTTCTTACTCTATCTCTTGGTGCTGCTTTCAGTGATCTGTAGCATTCTTGTGATCAATGTTCTGCATGCATATTTAATTGAAAGAAATATTAGGAAACATGGTAGAGCGAGTGGAAAAAAGAGGAAAAAAGATGTGTGATAAATGGGGAGTGTTCAGCATATATTAAATTTCACATATAGTTTAAGAAATAAATTCTTCCTTTTCCAGGATCTCTGATACTATTTAAAAAACATAGTGATAATTAAAACATAAATTTCTTCTCTTGGTCTACTGAAATTCTGTTTAACATTAAACTTGAATATAGAGCCTTCTTGATCTTGTAACTGTGAAAATTTTGGTTTTGGTCTCCAGACTGTGGAACACTGCATGCTTTTGCTTTTGAGACAGGATGCATGAAAGTGTTTGGCAGTTATACCAAATACAGACTCCTCTTTAAAAACTTTATTAAAATTTGAGATGTGGCAAAGGTTGAATCTGTGAAGGGAAACTCAGGCCTGACTGTAGATTTGCCTTCAAACCATTTTAAAGATGTATGTTAAGTGGAGATTTTATATCCATTTGTGTAATTGGACATTTTAACTATTGTTACAGTAGAGAGAGAAGAGGTTTTTTTTCAAACAGTGCTTAAAGCTTTAAAATAAGTGTTCTCAATTTGAAGTGAAAAAACAGTCCTAAGTCATGCCTGAAAATGTAAAATTCATTAAATGTGGTTCTAAATGTTTTTCTCTACTCTGTCCTAAAAAGAATGGATACAGAGTATAGGATAAAAAAAAATGTTTGCAAGAATTCTTTATTTTCTGCAGTTTTTTACAACCCCATAAAACATCTATATCCATCTCTCTTTTATTTCTATTTAACTTAAGTTTTGCAGAAACTTGGCAAAATTGACTAGCAGTTTTGATTTTAACCAATCTGTATAGAAAACTTCAATGACAGCATACAATAAATGAAATAAAGGATTCTTATGGTGGCCTGATAGCATTTTGTGATTGGATTACTGAAACTTAGCTGTCCCAGATATCTCTGTTTGGCATCCTTGCTGTCATAAGACAGATCAGTGACATAATTGATCTTTTCCCCTGTTCTGTTCTATAACCGTTTATACAGCACATCCTGTGCAACCACATGGAAAATACAGATTGTATCTGCTTGAGTTCTACATGCTCTGGAAAAATCAGTCAGTGAAATCAGAGTGGGAAAGCACTGGGTTTTTTGGATATTGGTTTGGGTCTTCAGATTTATTCTCTTAATTTTTAAAAGTGTTTTCAAGGTCACATTTTATTGGCTAAGATAATGGTCAGAACTAAAGAAGGAACTTTACCTGGTTTAGGCCTTGAATTAGCCCTCGTTCGCTCGCTCTAATAAATCTGAAAGCAGTTATAATTTCAAAAAATTGTTTTCTTTTTCTCTAATGCTATGAGGTTTTATAAAAATATATAATAATATCGTCTTCACTGTTTGTGTATATCAAATGTAATAGCTATTCTTTTTTTTTTTTGTTATGTTACAACTTTGAATAATGAGGGATTGCCATGAAACAAGTGGAAAGATACTTTATTGTGAACCTGAAAGCTACATTTTGGACAGGGAAACTCATATTGTTATGTGTGATTATCGTAAGTCCTTCATATTCTAAGATAGATAAACAAATTGATACATGCATTGAGTGGATTGCTTCTGACAGAATTCAAAAAAAGGCCTGGCAATAATTTGGTTACAGAAAATAGTCCCATGACATGGAAAAGATTTGTACCCTTGCCATTGCAGGCTTCTTCATGAAAACATTCTTCTTCCTGAATGCTAAAGTAGTGGCAGGACTTGAAGCATTTCTCTGGACAGACTGTTCTTCCATCTAATAGGATTTACTATTAGGATTTTACTTTCTTCTGATGATTGTATCTGATAATACCATTCTGGAATACTCCAAGTTCATAATCTCTTCTAAGCAGTTGCAGTCCTTAGCCTGATTATGCCATTCCATTAATTTTTCTCATTCTTTGCTGCTGAATGTAAAGCAACTAATTTTTGAATTTCAGATGAACTGGTCATTAAGCCTAGCAGAGTTTGGCTGTGTTGCATAGAACATTTTGTATATCAAGTTCATAACATAAGTGGTAATTACAGTTATGCAGTCCCTCTGTGGAATGACATTTTGAGCTCACAGAGCTGCTCAAGGTTATAGGCTGTAGCATCTGCTGCTTGAAGGATAGAAACCATTTTCTACTCTGCTTTTAGTTTGGCTTTTTCATAGTTTCAAATCACTATTGCTGTCTTCTCTACTATTACAAAATTAGCGTGTTCAGTTGCTTTCCTTATCCAATTGTCTTAAAAGGGCCAGTTATGACAGAATCTACTGAATCTTGGATATTGACATTTCTGTTTAGCTTTTTGAGATTTTTACTGTGTATGTGTTCATGTCTGAGCCATGTGAATATCTCTTCAATGGAGCTTTTGAGCTTGTCAAGCAAAAGTGTCAGTAATATTGTAAAATTCCCATTTATAGTTTAAGGTTCATTTCTGGGGTTTATCTTATAATTTATACTAAGCATTTTTGCCAACTTGATTGTTTTATGAAGCCTTTTGATACTTACCCTGTTTTTCATTGTTTTCATTGTTTTTCATTGTTTTCATTTTTGACAGTTGTTCAGGTAATTAATTAGCTAATGCCCTTTATACTTTCCTATTTTCGGGTCATACATATACATATTCAGGCTTTTTCACACATTTTGTTTCTTAGATCATGTCAGTGGCAGAGCTGCATTCTGAATCTAAAGTTGGGCCTTTAACTCAAAACTTTGCTGTCCTGCAAGGGTCTATTTAGAATAATGAATTGTTATATTGCAGTGGTTTTTCTGCACTATGCTGAGGAATATAGTTATTTTAGCAATAAAATATGAGAGGTATTTTTGGTTGGTGCTGCTTAAACTTCCCCTGGTAATTGTAGCTGCTTTGTCTTTGATTGCTTCAGTGGTTCAAATTATTACTTAAAATATTTTTTTTCTTTTTAATTCTCTTACTTATCAAGTCCCTATGACCCTCTTCTATTTTCGGTAGTAAACTGCAGTGAAATATAAATTACGTTTAATCCATAATTACTAGATTCACCGGGGTACTGATACACTAAAAATATGAAACTTAATTTTTTTTTTTTTTTTAATCCTAATAAAGTATTTTATTGTGAATCTTTGTCTTTCTATAAAAGACAGCTAGAGATTCAGATTCTGCAAGGGAGATTAATGTAGAGGGTGAGAAAGCTGAGCAGACAATGTTTAGAGAGAGAGTTACTTTCTCTACTCTGTTTTTCAAGGTTATCTAACAATATAAAGAAGGTATTTGAATACGAGTAGAAATCTGTTTTGACTGACACAGGTAATGCCCTTCAGATACCCTAGGAGTTGCAGGGCGAGGGCTACATACAGTGAAGGAATAAATTAGCTGTATCCACATATGTTTAGGTGTCTTTCCAAAGAGAGGAATTCAAGCTACAATTAGGTGAGGGAATTGGAGAGCAATTTAATTAACAGGAGTAGAGCACCTCATCATAGGTCACACTACCAGCACTCTGTGTAGTCGGTGATCTTGAGCTAGGGAATAAAAAATGCAAAAGGACGGTTCCGAAATCTTACCGTTCTCTAGAATTTGGTTGCTTAAGTCAAAACTGTAAAAGCTGTGCTATTCAGAATATGTGCTGGTGAAGTATTGTGTAGACTTCAGCTACAGGAGGAGAACGTAGTGGTGATGATTGTATACTGATTCTTCAGTGAGGATTATATACATGGTCCTTAAAAATAATAACAATTTAAAAAGCAAAATAAGAATATAATAACTTGATTAGCATAGTGTTTTCTTTTTCTTTCATCACATGGAAATGAATTCAAGGTGATGTGGTTAAGGTGGTATGTACTCTGGTTTCTGTTCAGATCATGTGAGATGGTACGAGCATGCCTATTGATTATGGTTTACAGGATAGGTTTCAGGGATTTATGAGATGTGGGACCTACTTCCACGTGGGTGAAGATGATATTGAATACACTTCCCCCTACTTGAGTCAAACACTGAAATTTAGATGAGTGCACAAACTCACACAGCAGTAAGTGGTTTTTGTTTTCAAGTGAATCCTCTATGATGCCTTTTACCAGGATGTTTTCAGGTATCAGGTATTTTCAGATGATGCCTAGGGGAACTAATGCATTTGCTACCTTCTTTATCTGACTCCTAAGTGGGGCCGTAACTTGATCTCACAG
Source organism: Falcunculus frontatus (assembly GCA_013398115.1). Taxonomy (NCBI): domain Eukaryota; kingdom Metazoa; phylum Chordata; class Aves; order Passeriformes; genus Falcunculus; species Falcunculus frontatus. The sequence continues at coordinate 1,902,354 of VZRV01003633.1, read as the reverse complement.
CCAGATCTGGCATGTTTAAGAATAGGGCACTTTGAGAGGTCTAGAGATCATTGAGAATTCTTTCTCCTCCACTACTGCTGTGTCTGTGCAACTTAAAAGTTGGATGTAAGGCAGAATTACTACATTGCAGATGGCTGTGGTTGATGAACTTGATTAGCTTTTATCCTCAGATGTAGCCAGTGAAAAGCAAGTTAGCCCTCACGCGCAAACCTCCTGTCTGATGTAAGATTACACATTCATGTGACTTAAATGGAAGTCCCATCGTATGTTTCCCGAACATTGTTTCCCCATTTTTCCTGTGTTTTGGAAAATAAAGGGAACTTGCTGAAGTCAACTTCCTTGATAAAGCAGGATGTTTTTTTATCGTTGGGCTGGAGGATAGAAAAAAATATGTACAGGAAAATAAAAACTATGAAGCCGAGTTCAGTGATCAAGTGTACTCAGAAATAAGTGTCCTTAAATCTTTCTGAAATCTGTTAGAGGGTAGAAAGTAGTAGCGTGAAGTCATCTGAATTCTGTATTAGTTTTGCATCACACTTCTAAATATTTTAGTCATGGTTTGTACTCTTGATAGCTGATGGCTCAGCTCTAAAGCTCTAAAGTGGAAACTTTTTCCATTTTTCTGTTCTATGCCTGATTTCTACCAAAGCTTCCAACTGAAATGGAAAGTGATAGTCAGGAATTTCATAGGAATTTCAGGAAGAATGTCAATCCTAGGAAGTTCAATTTCAAATTGAAGATGTAGGACTGTTATGCCTCTTACTTGTCCACAGCTGGTGGATTCAGTTAGTGACAATGTGGCAGCACACAGAGTAGGTGAGCCAGGAATTGCTATGAAAAGGACAGGAATGGTGCATTAATGCTGAAGTTATTGCGTAAATATTTTCCTTCTGTTATGAGATGCTTTTTCTTCTGAGCTAGGTGCGGATGGAAGCTCTTGTCTAAGTTTTTTTCAAATCTCTGTTTATTGAAAGCAGTGTAGTAACTTCATTAGTGGGCACTTTGTTTAGAAGTAAAGATAAAGTTACTAATATCTGCTGAACAGACTCTAGATATTATAATTGTTTTTTATTTCCTTTATGCTTCTTTTGGTTTGGGGTGATAGCAAAATTGGATGGAGAATAAATAACCTTTCTAGCACAATTTGAAGTATTAGAAAGGAGGCATTCTTTATTATAGTGCTGCACACATCTGGAGGGTTTTTCCTCTAATTAAATGTGTATCGTGAAATTTTACAATGCGGTATTTATTCCATCATGACCATACATAATCGTTACAACATCCTTCCAAGCTAATATATAGACATTACTTTTCCTAAAACTAGTTTACCCGCCTCTGCCCCTTACTGGAAGTCTTTTTATGGTCTTAGAGGGTCATCGAAAGGTGGTTGTATTCACCGAGAGCCCCCAAAATTGTAAGTGACCTTGCCTTGAACTTCCCTTAGGGCATGCACTATTTTTGCTTGTTATATAACTGCCACAAAACCACTTAGGTTCCTCATTACCTGTTTATCCACTGGCTCCACCTACATTTACATTCCTCTGTCTACTTCTACATTCTTTTATTTAATTTGCTAATTAGTCTTTAAGCTCTATTTTGCAACTCCAAGGGATCTGAAAATTTCTCTTCTCCCTGTTGTCTGTTGGGGCATTGCTAATCATTTTCCACTTCAAATGCATTGTAAGCTTTTTCATTTTTTTTGTTTTCTTTAAGCTGAATAAATCAGTCAATGGAGATGTGGGTGTGTGTGCCTGTGTATGCACACACATATAGGTACACACATTGGTTTGCCCTGGTCTAGATGAAATAGCATTTGCTTTGGTGTTGACATCTGTGGGTTTTTGTCCTGTAACTGTAGATACTATAAATTATCAAAGTGCTTTAACCAGACTTCATGGGGAATGTAGCTTTCAGAGCAAAACTTTAAACTGAAACGCCCTCATGTAACTGCATATTGGTTCGTGAGGCTGCTAACATAATGCAATTTCTTTAAAAGTAATAGTTACCTGAAGTTCTGCTTTAGTACATAAAGAAGGACAGTCCTCATCTGATGTGACATCTTGTATTTTAGCCCATTCAGTGCACAGAGGCTAAGCTTTCTTAAGTCATTGTGTGCTATGAACTTGTAACATTCACAATAGGAGTTACATTTTCAACTAAATGTGACATCTCAGCCTTTTCTACAGTAGAATTATGGTTAAAGCATGTCTGGGAAACTGATACAGTGGGAGCAGTTGATATTAACTTGATTTCTGGGAAATTTTATGCTGCTTCGCATAAAGTACCCTGAACACTTGTCTGTCTGCTCCTCTAGGTGCTTGGATCCTCTTAAGATGATCTTCATTATTGTTTTAATTCAAAAAGCTCCTGCTCTGAAGTATATCAGTTGTTTTCCGCTTCTAGAGCATTGTTTGCACTCTGAACTGTCCTCTTACACCGACAAAGAGATTTGGAGAATATTGCAGAATTCAGTGGGGCACAGAGGAGTGACAAGAGGGAAGATAATTTTCTAGCCGAATGATGATCATTTGAAAGAGGAAAGTCCTGGGTTCCCACAGCTATTTATACGTTTAATCCAATAACTGTTCGGTGTAAAACGTTGTAATACAATCTGTTCAAGTAGGTTTACTTGTCCACCATCTGGACATGAGTACTGCCTGCCAAACCAGTTGGGAGGGCAGTGAAAGAAATCAAGGTTACTTTAAAGTAGTGAGGGCTTCTCAGGATAACCTCTGTACACTTGCTTTCTCCATTTAAGCAGCTATCACCTTCTCAGTTGTAACTTTCTGTGACAGCAGAGATGGCTGAAGGAACTAAGTATAGAGTGCACTATGCCCAGTGCTCAAAGAGCCAACCCTGGAATATTTAAAGGTGGTAGAGGCCTTGGTAGGAATATAAAGGTGCTCAAATCTGCATTTTGCTTTCAGTATTCCAGGCTGTTTGGATATTACAAGAATGTAGAGCAAGGGGAGATTACACAAAATCTAAGTATGTTTTGGCAGATGGGAGAAGCTTGTTCAATTTTAGATTTGCCCACTCTGGTTTCAGTTTCTGTTTGCTGTAGATCCAAATTCCTCAGTTAACTACTCTGTCTGGGTTAATCTAAGTGCCTTGTTATTTCTAAAGATACAAAGCAAAAGAGAGTATAGGACAAGATTATAATGGTTTTATCTATATGTGGTCAAAATACCACATTATTTGACTTTGTTTTAATGAAATGATAAATGAGGGGAGAGGCACTAAAGCTGATTTAGTGCAAAATATTTTATGCTGTAGAAAACATATTAGCAAGTGGGCTACACCAGAAAGCAATGAAGCCTAAAGTCACACGCCTCTAGAATTCTGTTATGTTAGTATTGGAGCTTTAGCCAGCTGTAGGGCCATCAGTAGCAGTACTGATGAAGATGGTCCCACCTGTGTAAGAACTGAATATTTTCCTCCTTATCCCCTTCATAAAGTTAGGATAGATACGATGACACCTTAGATGTGTTCATTTTACAAGAGCCTCAAGTGAGTAATGTTAGATAGGTTGTAAGTTTAAGTATGTATTGCACGTTCAGATGACATGTAGAATCATAGAAAATAGAACTTTAATCTTTAATTGTATTTTTTTGTCCCACCATATTAAAGTGATATAATTATGGTTGTGTTAGTGTATTCATCTATTGGCATGTATCTTAAGTGATTCAAAAATCTAGCTGAAGTGTTCAGTTATAGCAACATCAGGTTTTTTGAGCAATGAATGCATTGTGCTGTCATGCAGAACTCATGCTTGCTTGGCTGTGAGGGAGAAAATTACGAGTTCATTAGCTGATACAGCAGCTTTGTTTTCAAAAGTAATTTGATGTCTTTACTTCTCCCAAGTGAAAATGGAACTTTTCCTGAATCTAATGAACTGTTTTGATAGTAAAAATGTTCTGGAGGAAACACATTTTCACTCAAGTCTTTACGGTGAATCTTGAGTCTGCAAAGAATTTAAAAAGTGTGCTTTAAAAATGGGCTTAGAGAGACAGTTTTAGTTGGTTTCCATCATTAGAACTATAGTCACTTTTTCTAAGAATGAAAAATGCATAGAATTAGAAATTTGATTTCATGTTAATTTTAGAAGCTAATTTCAGAAGGTAAAAATTTAGACTTCATGATATTATGAAAGCGTTTTTATGAGAGTTAAATGTAATTTTGGTAAAAACATCATATTTTTATTTTTCTAAGGTAGACATTAATTCCACCTCCAATTTCCTCAATGTGAATTTTTAATATTCAAAATAGAAAAAAATGCTGAGTCTTGGTGTTTAAACTGTGGTTTCTTAACATACTTAGACCATTAGGTTTTGCATTAAAGCTTCCTGACTGCTTATGCAGTCATGATTTAATATTCCACAATGAACTTCTGCTTTAGTCTTATTAATTTCATTTTGTTTTATTTAGACAAAAATTATGTGCTGGTATCTATGAATAGTTTTTCCTTAAACTACACAGAAATAGATCTAAAAGTGCAAAGTAATTATTTTATATTAAAAGGATTAAGTGCTTTATCTGTCACTAGAGATTGTCTACCTGCTGTTGAACTGCAGAATCCATTCATTAACTTAGCACCACGCTATGTCCTTTCTCTTCTAATGAATTACTTACTGGGAAGGTAGTATTCTGATTAAAGGAACTCCTGCTCAGGAAACTGTAATACTTCTGTTTCTTAATGTATGAGTAAATGGCAAGTGTGCCAGAACCTCATGTGGATGGCTGAGAGAGGTAAAAGGTTTCGTTGTTTGAAAATACTGAGGTACTAGGCATGAGGAAGAATGCTAAACTTAGTGATTCTATCATATTTATGTGTGTGTTTTTGCCTCCTGAGAAACAGAATTTGGTAGCAAACTCTGACAATAAAGTGACCAATGAATGGATGGCACAATAAAATAAAACTCTGGAGAGTAAATGTCAGAGGTGGCAAAGAATTTATGAATAATCATTAGTAATCAAATGACAGTGAAATAATGTGAGGGTAGGTGAAGATTTCTCTCACAATGACCATGAGTTTGAAGAAAGTATTAGGAGACATAGTACTCTGAAACATACATTAAAATAGATGTAATGGCTGTAATATACAAATTGCCTAATTTTCATAAGTGAAGCTTACACTCAGTTAATTGTGATACCTTTAAAACTTTCTCTACTGCATAGTATTCTAACTTTTTTTAATTGCTTGTAAAATCTCTTTAGTGAAATTTTTTATCATAAGAAAAAAAAGGAAAAGGTTGGTTTTGCATATCCTGAAAAGAAAGAAGGAAAAATCAACAGTCTGAACTTGCATCCAAACTTTAGTGATTAAATAGCTGTGTCATGTGAACATTTCTGTGTTACAATTTTTCATTTCTGGCAAGAAGAAAAAATGTGAATTTTTCTTAATATGAAGTAGGATTTTTATTAATTTCCATGCTCTGCTTTGGACCCTTTACTTTCTGGTCTGATAGTAGGTTGTCCATTAAATTGACTGGATCATGTTGCTGCTGTTGACGATGTAAAGTGCTGTAGATGCTTTTGATTGTCTTTGATAAGTACTGTTAATGTCCAAAAGTTGTACCTCACTTTTGAGAGGCAAATTGACTGATATTTGGGGGAAAAAAAAAAAAAATCAAATAATTTCTTCATCCTGGAAGAGTTGACCTTGAAACCGAAGTGGGCTTTCACTAATTTCATGTGAAGCAATGAAACAAGGTGCTACTTTCTGAAATCCTTGTAGAAAAAGGAAATTTGCTGTGTTACTTTCTTGGCTTGAGAGAGAGACATTGCAAGAACTGCCCGTAACACTAAAGTCATCTGCGGACTTCAGGTATTTGAATTCAGTTATTAGATCTGTAACTAGTTTCCTGTGTAACTTCTTTGGTTGCTTGTCCATTTTACAAACTGTAGAGGTAGGTACTTCCTTTTTTCTTGCTTTTTCCATTTAATAGCAAAGAAAGGGTTATACCTTGCTTTTTCTTTTTTTTTTCTCTTTTTTGTTGTTATTTTTGAGCTATGGCAACACAAATTTTTAATTCTTTTTGGAAAAAGTAGCGGTCTTTAGTATGTGCCCTGTGCCTTTCTTAGTAGCAAATATTGTGCCAAATTTAAAATTCAGTTTTGGAAAAAAAGTGCTGTAAGTGCTCATTATAGGTTTTGTCAATCTGCAGAAGCACTGTTAGACTTAAACGGATTTATGAAATTTAGTTCTGTGTGTTATGGTATTTTCTGAAAGCAGAAGAAACCAAATGTATAATAGAAGTCCATCAAATATTTATGGTTGCACATGGTCAAAAAAAACCCAGTTTCCCTGGTCTCTTTTGAAACCTTGACTATGCCAGCATCATGTCTTGAAAACGTGTTGATGCAAGGGTGCATATTTTTTAATTTTATGCAACTCTTGCCATAATGCTCATAAAGAAAAAGCAGAATGGCAGGTTTATCTCTTACAACCTTGTATCCTTCCTCTGATAGGGATTCTGCAGATTTTTGACATTTCTAATCATCTTCTAATACAGTTTGTCACTGCCTTTTCCACATTTTTTTCTTTCATTTTTCAAGGTATAACTTGTTTTCCAAACCCTCTGGGTCTTTATAAAATGCAGATTCACCAGCTGCAAACTCAGGTTGGTACAGGAAAAGTTACTTTTTTTCTTACTGTGACTAGATTCATATTCTATTTAACCTAAAAGTCTCCTTATTTCCTTCCTGTATCCCAGATGGTGGGGTTTTTTGTTTGTGTCTGGATTGATTCTTGTAATTTAGTTCCTATTTTTTTTAGTTTTTGTTATTATCTTAGCTTTTTCTGTTTTGTCTAGAAGTAGAATATTCACGTATATTGATGCAAACTTAAAGCCTGCTCAACTCAGAGAGCAGACTTCATCCGGGGACGTTTGTGGCTGCCCTGGAGAAAGTTACGCGTATATTTTCTGCCAAAAATTGCTCTCTAGTCTGTTCAAAGTCAAATTTCAGACTACCTACCTTCACTTCCTGTATTAAGTTGAATGTCTCTTCCCTTCAGTTTAATACTGCAATAATTTTCTTCCAGTCTGTTTATTCATGCTGTAACTCACAGTGATTTTACTTTTTTCTTCACATGGTTTTCCTTTATGTGTTTTTTGTCATCATACTTCTTGCTTAGTGTCACACTTCTGTGATTATCTAGATATCTTTCCCATGTTTTTCTGCAATATTTTCAATGTTCTTCTCAAGAATTTTGGTATTTTTAAATTTTCCCTTCTTTTTAATATTCTACTCTTCTTGGTATGTACAGATAGATTTAGAAACTATTCCCACAATCTGTTCTATATCTGTTGTTCTAAGACAGATTGTCACGTTTTGCTCTCTTCTAAGAAGAGAGCTGAATGAAATGCAAAAGTAGGTTGAGTAAAATTTTGATGTCTATGAAGAGATCTGTATTGTTTGGAAATTTTTCTTTTGTTCTTTCCCGTAAAACCCTCTGGATTTGTTTGGAGTGGGAGAGGAAGGCACACCTGTAATTATTATGGTAACTGGAGAAAAATGTGGAAAGGAATCAAGGGTTTGATTTCATTATTTGGTATTCACCTTTTCTCTTACCTTCTGATTTGTATGATTTATTCTAAAATCAGAGACCGTGTGCACATTTAGTGCTGGTATTTATACAAATAAATCCTGTCAGGACCCAAATGGGCTCAGTTGACAGCATTCAAGAAAGACTAGGTCATATTATTTTCTTCTTCTTCCTAGTTGCCATCAGCCTATGTCAGCCACTGTTTGAGTTCCTCCCCATTGCTGAGTTGACTGAATGCTGTATTCGTTCTTAATTCAGTTATTTGCCTCACATCAGCTTTCCTTCCAGGACTATACCCCTTGCAAATAAAGATTAGAAATTTAAGAATTCCTTTTTATGATTAATTTTTCAGCTTTTAACATTTTTAACTTCTCCTTGAATCAATCATTCATTAGTTTCCATGTTGATAAATCATTGTTTTAGAAAGCTGTCTTGCAGCTCACACTGCAGAAAGAAATACTCACTTGCTGTCTGATGTGATTCAGGTTTTTTCTGTGAAAATTCCTGCTAATAGTGTTCTGATGGGTAGCACATACTTGAGTTTCATGTGCTCTCCTTGTGTTTCCAAATGCTGCAAAGCAACAACATGAATAAATCCTTCAAATACCACAGTTACTGTTTCTAACCATAAGATTCTAAAGGACATTCAGTTTTACAGATATTCAACACAGATTGTTATTCTATTGGACCTGACTTTTCTAATTATGACCTAAAGTGTAGTTGTTTTCAGAGACTAAGCACAATTCTATTTCTCTGTATCCTCCTTTTGTCTTTGAGATTTAATACACTTCTTGGTTTTGGGTTGGAATTCTTCATTGTGACTTGTAGGTTTTGAGTTTGCGTTTCTTCCCTGAAAATTCATAGTAGGCTGTATGAATTAGCTCTATAAACTCTTCGTACTTTGCTGCACTTGGAGAAGAAAAATGGGATGACGTGGTGTGAAATGCTGTCAAAACAAATATAATCTCTTTTAAATGCTTTTTTTCCCCTGCTTCAGTCCTTATTGCAATTCCCTGAAATACACAAGGCTGGTAATGGATTTTGATCTCATCATGATCACACTCTGCTCTAATCTATAAAAGGGATGATTCTCATTCATTAAGCTCTAATCGTTGCCTCTCTTGTTATCCATCTATTGACAGGAGCCCTCATGGAAGTGATTTTTGTCCTGTTGCTGTGTTCTCTTGCATGAAAATGGTTCAGATGATATCTCTACCCAGAACAGGAAACCATGTTCCATATTGTGATAATCAGAAGACATAGTTTCTTTTTTAGTTCCTTTCTGAGCAGTGGTTTAAAACTACTTTGTGCTTTAAATATTTTATAACATCAAATCATCAAGGATCTTAATATAAGATGGGTAAGAATGGCTTAACTCATTCAGGCTGAGTTCACCTATTCCAGTATTTTTTTTTTTTTTCTAACAGCATCTGCAAACAGGTACCTAGGGAGGGGAAGCGTTATCCCCTCATGAACCCATAATATTCCACCCTTCTGCCGTTTTCAGCTCTGGTTTTCTTGAGCCTAATGTTTTCGACTAATGGATCTCTCCATGAGGAATGTTCAGGCATGATTAGTTCATCAATCTTTAGGTCTTGCACCTCTCTTTCCATGCTTTACAGAATGATGCTGTTAAGGAATCTACATCTGTAGTTACAACTGCATCGGGAGAGGATTGAAAAGTCTTATTGCTCATGCCTTATCATTTTATTAATCTTTGTCTTTGCCAAGTATTTTGCTGTCAAAGAAAGCGAGTGCTTTTCATCTCTCCTACTATCTAGAGTGGTGTTGTCCATTTGACATATTTCTGAATTTACTGGGTTACTGTTCAAAAGATTTCACAACTACCTTGCTTCATAGTTAATTTGTTCTTTTACAAGAACCTCTTCTGGCCTGAAGTAGATTTTTTTTTCTCTCCATTAGCCATGAATAGTGAATGAAGTGAAACTGCCAAATTAGTTATATTCAAAAATAGTATATAATCAGACTTATATTTTGCCACGCACAAATTGGATTGCAATGATGACTTTACCATCTCTTTTGAGGGCGTTTGTTTACATCTTAATCAGGGTAGTATGGAAACATGTTCTTCACAGTGGGTTAGCATTCTTAAGAGTAATGTTCTCCTTTTCCTACTCTATACTGCACTAAGACTCTACCAAAATATTGGCCTCTCTACTGCAGATGCTTAAGAGCCCATTCTCTCACTGAAGCATGTATTTCTTTAATGGTAATCAGGTTGATAACCAGACCTTTTATTGATGATGTTCTTAGACTGTGAATGCAGTTTTAGCTTTCTGGGACTTAGAGTAATTAAGTAACATTGAGCTGGGAGTAAATCTATGATCATTTGGCCTTTGAATTGGATATTACTCGTTTGACTTAGATTTAAATTTACAGAACTGGACTTTTATGTTACTTTATGATAAAGGCATGTTTGTTTCTTTCTATGCACATAAATAGCTGATACGGCATATCAGACTTAATCAGGTTTTCAGATGGTATAAGTTTTATATAGTACATGCTTTGAGCAGGGATTCTTCCCTTCTGTGGATAACTGTCGCTTTGCAAATATGCAGTTTTTGAACTGGTGAAAGATCAGAGCTCCTAATTTTTTCTTAAGTTTTTTCTAAGAAACACAAGGAATGGATGTGTTATTCATAATCTAGTACTTTGCATAGTGAAATGACAGAAAGAGCCAGAAGGTGCAGGAAGAAGGAAATTTTCACTGGAAATTAAAGGGAAAAAATAATTAATAATGAAGAGGATGCCCATAGAAGTTGCAGAATCTCTATCCTTGTAGACTTTAAAAACTCTGCTGGACAATGCCCTCAGCAGCCCATGGTAGCTCCTGAATTTACCATGATTTGAGGTGAAGGTTGAATGGGATGACCTCCACAACATTTAAAATTGTAAAAACAGTAAGTATCAAGAATGTATGATTTTTAAAACCATTTTAATTGAAAGTACATTACATCTTGATAGACGGGATGGTGCTGTAGTGAACAGTCATTAGATCTTGAAGTAACTAATAAGAAATGCTGATTTCACCTGACTGTTTTGAATGAGATGATTCTAGAAGTCTTTTTTCAGTCTAATATATCGGTCATCTTCCATCAGTCATTTGAAGAGAGACAAGTAGGTTTGTGCATGACATGGGTTATTTCCTGTGATTAAAAACTAATGGTGCAGTATTCCTCTATGTTGTACTCACCCGCCTGATTGTCCTGTGTGCATGGGAACAAAGTGTGAAGGTCACTTCTACAAGACCGTCCTGGAATACTGTGATGAGGGGGGATGAGGGAATAATGGCAGCCATTTGAAAATGAATACCAATTCTAAGCTGTTGAGGAGAGGGCAATTTTTGAACAAACAAATGAGGAAGTAATTAGCTGATTACGTTATTGCATATTTTTATCATACTGGCATGGGCTAGACCATGGATAGGCGATAATAACCATTTCTGATATCACTGCTGGAGAACTAAACATGACTGTGTTGCAGAGTGATAGACTAGATACACTATCTTGTTGATCATTGAGCTTTGGGTATTTGAAAGGTGGTTGGATAGTTTTTAGAATATTAGCCAAATGTTTTATCAAAGTACTCAGCACTGAAATTTGTTGCTGACATTATAAATGCCATTTGTACATCTCAAAGCTAGACCAGATGAATAATGCAAGTCATGCTTTCATAGCTGTTAAATTTTCCACAACCTGAGGAAATTAACAGTGTGCAGATGTCTAATCAATCAATTAATTTATAGGGTTTTCATCACAAGCCTCAAAGTTAGAATTAAGTTGGTTTTTTTTTTTTTGAGCTCATGTAATTTCTCTGAAACTAATGCAGTTTTTCGGTTCTTTGGCACATTTGAACATTGTTTTGTCCTCTGCTCTTCCCTCCTCCTCTGTCTCCTGGATGACTTAAATATGCTAATATTATTTGAAAGTAATGTTTGTTCTTAGCATAAGATTATTTGCATGCATGCAGCCAGTATTAGTATTCATTTCAGTGATGTGTCATATCTATCTTATGTTCTTTGCTTGTCAAAAGAGGTCTAATGAGTCACCTGAAGTAACTGTATCAGATTAAGTATTTTTAGAAATTGCACTTATACTATCCCCAGTTTCAATACCAGAGTTCGCATTCATATGGTGGTAACACTACTAGAATATCATTGGTAATTCCCTCAATGATCTTAAGCTGCATTATATACTAGTTTGAGCAAGAATACGAAAATAAGGCTGTCCACTTGCTGAGGGTGGGTAGATTTCATGCTTAATTTCACACAATGATTAAAACAGCGTTATTTTAATCAATTACGTGAGGAAGTGATCAGCTGTGAGGTTGATACCAAGTTCTGGAGACTATATTCAGATGCTCTTTAGTACCAAGGTCCCTGCCATGAGAACGAACAGATGGAATTTTTGCGAGAAAAGAAATTGGTAGGTAAACTAAAATCAATTTTTTCCATACCATTAATTTGGGGAGAAATGCTTTAGGGTTTGCAGAAATTTAATAAATATGCATAAGGTGATATTTTATTTTCCACATCCTTTACATTTATACTGTCTTATTAAAGATTTAATTAAGTTTTCTGAAAAGGGAGAGGATGCAGTCCTGGAAAAAAAATGTAGATGACAGTGTGGGTTCACAATAATTAGGGCTTCAGGGATAAAATAAAGATTCTCTACAGTTAATGAATATTAAGGCAATGGCTGCTTTGAAAACTTGCAAAAATGACAGTGTTTTACTTACCACATCTGTCTTCTGTTTGTTTTCTAGCCCTAGTTCATCAATATATGTGACAGATTACATACCATTTACTTCTGCAACTATGAATAGTAAACAAAAGTTACAGAAGATATTTTACTTTACCCTTTTTGTGCGTAAGCAATTTTTTTTTACCAACTTCCTGCTCTTCATTATCCTGCATCTTCTTGTTTGTCCATTCATATAAATCTTAAGAACAAGTATCTCAGGATTAATTTTATTAATATTTTCCTATTGAAACAGCACATCACAAAGCACTGCAAAAACTGGTTTTTTTAAATCCCTCTTTGAGTCCATTTTTGCTGTCAAGGTTCTAAAATCTTCACAGTGGTTAGGCAAAAAATGTGGCAAAGCAACTGTGCACCATGTTAATCCATGGCCTTCATTGGTCTCTTGTATTCTGTGTGCAGAAGTACATAAATAAGCAGATGACATGTGTTTTGTCTTCTTTGACTTGCAGCTTCCAAACTCTTGGGAACAAGAACTGTCTCTAATGTGCTTCTCCTGTAACACACAATTAAATTCTGCTCCTTGATTAGGATTTCTTAGTGCTCTGATTACATAAATGACAACAATACCAAAAGAATAATTCTTTTTGCAAAACTAGTTGAGTGCAAATGGAACTATAATATTATACTTGAATGCTGGGCAACAAAATTTGGCCTATAAATTCTATGTCAGCGTAATATTGAAGATATATATTATTCTGCGATTCAAAAGGTGTATTCAATTGTGAGTTCAGTACAGTTGTCACAGATTCTGTTATAGGCTTTTGTTTAACACCCTGAAAGTAACTTCTTGCTTCTTTCAGCTTTGTAGCACATATTAGAGTATACTATTCAGCCATATGCTGTATGTATGGCAGAAGTTTGCATCCTTTGTCCTTATACCCCCTCAACCATTTTCCAGGTCCTCTTTCCTCCCTCTATCATTGTTGATCCTCTTTTCCTTTTAGACTATCTTCTGGAAATCTTCCTAGATGAAGAAATTAAATTTCTTTTCCATTCACTATTCTCCTCTAAAAGTCCTGGTGGCCCAATCTGCCACCAGTAAGTGAATAGTACTTACCTCTCTTTCTTCTCATTAATTTCCATGGGAGAAGTGGGTATTTTCATGACAATGAGTGATGAAAAAGGGGTAAAGTGAAAAAGGAGCTGTAGTATGGACTGTGAGGAAAGATCAGCAGATAGTGGAGCTTGCTCAAAGAGGTTTCTACCGTTTATTGAGGAGCTGAATTGTCTCCAGGATAATTTTCCTTTAAAACTGCAGCATCTCTGAAAGCATTGCTTGCCTGTGGTACATAGCTTTTTCCATTAATGTTTTTAAAATATACCCTTTCCTGAGACTTGTATTCATTGAAATTTCAAGTTTTAATTGTCTGAAAACTGCTTTATTTGCATCTTGCTACTTCTCCCTGATGGTCTGTTTAAATGCCTTTTAGAAGTACCAGGAGAGTAAATTTTTCTCATTAGTTAACTCATTGGTTAACTCTGTTCTAAATGGGAACTGTTAATATGCCTCAAATAGAGTATTTGATTTTATATAAATATGAAGCTTTATTTATTTTAGTGTTACAGATTATGGTAATTTATCCTGAAGACAGAACTGTGTATCTGCAAATTGACTTAGTCATGCTACAGATTATTTCTTACAGCCCCTTCTACAAGCAGCTGGTAAAAAGCCATCTGGCTCACAAGCCATGTCTGTTCTATATTATGAAATCTTTAAATACTTGCCTTTCCATACTCTTATTTGTTTTTTGAACCATTCATTTACATAGTTTTCGACAAAGCAGGACCTTTCCAGAAAAATATGGTCTCTTCTGACCTTGTACCTCAAAAATAAATGATTGGATATTTGGCCAAAGCCAGTGAGCCAAAATAATAGTAAGTCACTTAGGCAGTCAGATGATTTCAGTCAAGTTGGAGTGTATGTATAACCCGTTTGTGTTCTTGGTTAATAATCATCCAGTTTCAGTCCTGCTTATGTAACTCCATGTGTATATATAGTGCAGAATATTTAACTATGTTATTTTTAATTTTTTGTGTTTATTGTGTTCTATATACATTGTTTTGCAGAGTAAATTCAGTTCAGTTTAGCTACATTCTTGGAGTGGGAGATAAGGATTTGTGTACCAGCAAAGTAAATTGGAAAGTAATGCCTCATACTTATTTTTAAATGTGATTCAGACCTAAAACTTTATAGCAAATCATGTTGTGTTCTTGTAAAAGGATAGATTTCTGTCAAATGGAGATAAAGTGTATTCTCAGTCTTTGTGTCTGTAGGGATTAGGACGGTAATTGCATCTAATTTCTGGTGATGCTTTCTCCTCCCTGTGGTCACTGCTGTATTATTTCACTGAAAATGTTCAGGGAGGAGTTGAAATGTCTACAGTGGATTTCTTGAACCTGAATGTAATTCCTGTTATTTTACTCATCTCTAGGCTTGTCAGAATGAGAGTTTTTTGTAACTGTTTTCTTCTAAATACAGAGGGGGCAAACTAATTGTGTAAGTTGAGAATTTTATTTAGGGATATGCACATATATAATGCAGGGAAAATGAAATTTTGACACAATTAACAGTATATTTCTGTAGAAAATGTATATTTTTTCTAATGTCCAGCTCTTGAACTGTGAAACCCTGATTCCCTTGAAAAACATGGAGTGTGAATTGTGCCTGATGAAAACTGGAATGAGCTGATAAGTAGTATCTACTTTTTCTCTGGCATGTTTTTAAGACTGCAAGAAGTTTCTCTGATTAAAATCTCCCAGACTGACCATATTTAAAGTAGTGCTACCAATGTCAATGTTCCTGATCGGCATTTTTCCTTGTAATGAAGTGATTTACTGTTTGTTCTTGCATATGCCGTGAATATTCACCAGTTTTGTTGCTAAGCATATTGATGTGCTTTGCACTTACTTATCACTTAAAATTGGTTTCAGGGCTATCTAATCTTCCTCTCTATAGCAATTATTCTTTATCTGTCAGAAGATCCACCCTCTTACTCTACTTCAGGGAGCAGGAGGGGAGTAAGCTTATCAAAGATGTTTTTTCTCACTTGATCAAAAACTAGTTAACTCGCCTCTTAGGTTATCTTTATAAATGATTTTATGGTGTTAAATTGAGAAGTGAACAGATCAGAACCATTCTGTGCTTTTGGGTCAGTTACTGTTTCAGTTTTCCTTTCAGTAGCAACTGTTTTAGCTTAGACCATTGTGCTACTGTAAAAAATAGTAGTGGCAACGTATCCTGTCTTCTAACTGGCACACTTCACTAGCTCTTTATTGTGGCTAATGTAGCATTGGTAGGGGAACTGGGGAAGTGGCTGTCTTAGGGTTGTGTGCGATAAAGTGCAGTACTGGAGAACTTCACATTCAAAAAGGAAATCTTTTTCTAGGGAAACTATTTCTGTGGATTCCCCGGGCTATAAGTAAAGATTTAGGAGGTGCATTTTTTATTTGCCGAACTGACTTCAAAATCTAGGTTGAATGGGTGTTGAAAGGGGGGGTGCTGGAAGGGGGTGTGCTTAACTACTGTCTAATGTTGACCTCAAAGAATGCAGATTTTAAACTAGAATATTTAAATATAGTATAATAAGTTGAATTAGCTGTGGTATATCTTTTCAGCTAGCTTCAAACCAAGACAGGACAAGAATGTGCATAAATTTTATTCACATATGAACGGATTTGCCCTTTAAAGACTATGTAGCCTTTGACTTCAATAATTTTTCAGTGTTAATTCTTTGTGGAGTTATTTTACATACAAAGATAGTGTTTTCTACCTGAGGATGTCCGTGAGATGCAAATGGTGGGGGCTGGGAAGATATATACTGGTATATCTGATATGTTTGCCTAGCACCTGCAGTGTTCTGTGGGAATCCACTATTGCATGTGGACAAGGCTGACCTGTGGCCTGAACTGGTACTGCCTCTATTCTGTTCTTACGATGGCAGGCTTGGGATCTAAAGAGGACTTCAGAATATATGTGTGCATTTAGGTTATCAGGAAAAGTGATTCTCAGGAAAATTAGGAAAAGTGTCTCTTTTTCAGCTGGGGAAAAAAATAGGGAAAGTGCTTCTCAGATTTATCCTTCTAATTGTTTTCAAAGCAAATCTCTAGGATAGGTCTGTGGAATGTCAAATTTTGTAGTCATGTTTCCTTTCTCCTTTTATATTTTTCATTATTCTTTATTGACAGACTCCTCAACCACAGAAAACAAGCTGCCAAATAATTTTTTTCTCTCCCTTTTTTTCTCTATCTTTAAGCACTCTACACTTCAAAAGTGCAAGTATTCTTTTTGTTTACCTTTAGATGCAGAATAATTATCGGTCTGTACTTGGTCTGTTACAGAATTAAAGCTTATTATTTCTTGACTTGTTTAGGTCTTGAAATTATGTTCCTCTTTAGCAAAAGAATAATGGGGTTTTTTGCTTGTTTGTTGGGTGGTGGTTTTTGTTGTTGTTTGTCTTGTTTTGTTTTAAATCTGCAGTTGTTTTTAACACTCATAGGTCTTATATCAGCCAAGTCTGGAGTTACCATTTTTATTTAGTGAGAATACTAATGATATTTTGCATAGTATTTATTTCTTTTTCTACCATGGGAAGTTTAATCCTATGGGTACTTGGGTTAATAGATAAAACATCAAGAGCATGTGAAATTTTAAGGAAGGAGTAAAACTTATATCTGTGGTAGGTAGTTATAAGATGTTTCAGTGCCTTTGGTAATAACAATTTTTTCCACTCTAAAGATAAATTATTTTGTCTGCAATTTTTGATTATAATTTTTTAAATTCTTAAATTTTACACAGACTAGTTTGCACATAGTTAGATATCTTATTTCAGAAAGTACTTAACTGCCTTGTCACAAGATAGAAAGTGTTTATTGCTTATCATCACCACTTCTTTCCTCTGACATTACTTTCTTAATTCACTTGCTGTTAAGAGGCAAGTGAGAAATTTAATTCTGTTTTTTAGCTTCCCAGTGTGCTAATCAGAAAGATAATCTTTTGTATTAACATTAAGCTACCAATAAGAAATAGGTACTTGAGAATTCTCTCAATAATACCAAAAAGACAAATTCATGACATCTGCCATGTGTTGGTTTTGGGGTTTGGGCGGTTTTGTTGTTGTTTTTTGTGTTTGGTTTAGTTTTTGATTGATGTTTTTGGTTTTGTTTCATTGTGTTTTGTTTTTTAACGTTTTGGAAGATGAAGAAGCCAGAGTACACATACCCAGAATATTTTTCAAGTAGATGCTTTATGTATTTCTTGTATGAAGTTAACTAATTGTTCTTTGCTTGTATGGAGAACTCTGCTGATTTGTTGATTTTATTATAGGTCACTTAGTTTCCTCTAAAATTCTTTTATGTTATATACCCTCATTTTAAATGTCTGTTATATAATAACAAAAAGTTGAAGTATACTCTTATATTCCTTGTTGGAGCAATTTAAAAAAAATAAATTCATTATTCTTAAAGGGGATTCTGTCAAAATTATTTCAGTATGCTTTATTGAGGCCTTATTGTTTTCCTGTTCAAGCAGTTAAATTTCTGATTACCAAACAGTGCCTATGTGCCTTAGAACAATTAAATTTTTGCCCCTTCATTCTGGTATGTTTTCACTCATAGAACCAAATCTTTTCTGATTTCTTTCGTATTTACTCTGCATTTTACATTTTAAATGGTTGTTGAATTGATTTGTCCTTAGTCTTATTTCTTTTAACAGTATGTGCTACTGCCCCTTCCCTGTCTTCTTTTACAATGTAATTCGCTGTAAATTCTTGATGCTTTCCCTAACTGTCATAAGTTTTTTTAATAAAACTTCTTTTCAGTGTAGCAGTTTAACATCTATTCTGTAATTCCAGGGATTGGAAATACAGCATCTGCATTTTAACCTGGTGTTTGAAATAACTTAGAAAATTGAAGAAGAGGAAGAAAGTTCTTTTTTAGCATTAGCCATAGTTTGGTTGTCTGGGTAATTCTTCAATGTAGCACAGTGCTTAAGGGCTTTGAGGGATTAGTCTGTATGCGGTGATTCCACAGAGAAGAGAGCTGAGTTATCAATGGCTTTGTAAAATGTCTCTCTAGCATGCCTGTTTACAGAAAGCAAAAAATATCCAGATTCTATTTAATTTTTAATTTTTCAGGGAGAAAATCCAGTAATACCCTGAACTTTTCTTGCTCATTTGGCTTTTTGACCCCTTTCAAACTGAGATTTATTGGTAGCATTCCACCGAAGTCAAAGCAACCTCAAATTTCTGAGGTGAATTACCTCTTTGTGAAGTTACTGTCATCATTACTTGATCAGCTTTCAACATAAAATCTTGTCATTCCACAAATATGCAGAGAAATGTGCAGTAAGGGATAGAAAGGGAAACATGATTGGCAGTATTTCAACAGCAATTCAGTTTATTAATTACTTTGTCATGAAACAGGGAACAAATACACTTTAAACAAAGGAATAATTTTGTTGGTGTCTAAGTCACCTTTTCTCTAGATGCTACTTGCTCTGTAAGTAGAACTTGCTTTACCCTCATGAAAAAACCCCCAGAAAATAGGATGGAACCACTGTTCAGTAAAGTGATGTCTTTTCATGCCTATACTTTAAATGTCATGCTTTCCACCTAATGTTCTGAAATTGAAAATGTTTTGAGGAAGGCCTGAGACAGTTTGGAATGTTTTTCCTAGAATAGTGAAGGTTCAGGAGGGAGTTACATTGATGTAAATAAATACCTGAAGGGTAAAGTGTGAAGAGGACAGCCAGAATTGCTTGTGCCCAGTGACAGGACTGGAGGCAGTGGGCCCAAAATGAAACACCAAAGGTTCCATCTGAACATCAGTAAACAATTCTGTACTGTGAAGATGACTGAGCATTGTCAGGGGTTGCCCAGAGGTTAGGGGTGGCTGGTTATTTTGTTTGGACTCTGTTGTTATTTGTTTTGGGGTTTCATTTGGTTTTGTTTGGTTTTTTTTAATTTGTTTTTGCTTTGTTTTGTTTGTTTGTTTGTTTTCCCTAAGGAACGTACTGCATAAGTTACTTGAATTTCTCCCAGGTTAGCATGTCTTCATTTGGGGTATATGGGGTACTGGAGCTACATGCTCTGGTAGTACAAAACCAGTATATGAACAACCTGATCCTGGATTACCAAGTTCTTACAGCTTACTCTGTAACACTTTTTTAATAGTTAAAGAGATTTAGCTGAAAAAAATATTGTGCAATAAAGTTGAGAAGGAACAGTTGGTTATATAGCACTGTATGGAGAACATTCAACTTCACAAATAGTGCTTGAGAGTAGAAGAAAGACCTTATTTTCACATTTTTGAAGACACTGTGGACTATAGTTTTAGAATGAAGGAAAAAGGAGGAGAAATGTCTTGTCTTCCTGTAGTGTCAAACCTTTGCTTTTAGTAGAGAAATACCATTTCCTCAAATGATCTAGGTTAAAAAAGGCTGCCTGCTCATTTCAGCAAACACTGAAGAAGTAAAGGGAAAGGAACGGGACCAAAAGTTACTTATTTTTAAACATAAACACATGTTAATAATGTGTTGAGAAGTCACTATTCTTTGTAGCAAGGGAGAGGTACACAAAGTATATATTAGTTCCTGAATGGCTTTCAGTAGTTAATTCAAAATTCTGTACTGTAAATTGAACCAGGCTGCTGAATGCTGTGAGATGACTCTTGCAGAAAGCTGAATTTATCAAAAAAACCCCTTGGGGTCCAGAAACTCAGAATGGCAATATACATAGCACCTAGTTAAAAAGGCTGTCTTAGCTAGGTTTAATTTTACCTGTAAATCTGAAATACTTGAAAATGGCAGGCCAAATAGGTTGATATTAAACATCTTGATAATCTGTAGCTTTGAGATGTGTTCCTGGATTTGGAAAGAGTTTTTATTTGTGAAACAATAATTGTGCGTAGAGTTAACTTGAGGTATCTGCTTAAGAATCATAAACTTAACACTCTGAAAAGTATGGCTGAATTCAATTCCCAGGAATCTGAAGGTTCTGAATACTGAAAAAAAAATTGTAATTTAGAATTAGTAGTTTGATCTTAATGAATTAAAATATATGTGCAGAATTAGTGGGGTTTTTGTGCATAATTTTAATATTTAGCTAAAGATTTCTTCCCATCTTTAATCAAGAATTTTTGCAATATTTTTGCTAGGTCACCCTGAATTGTTTTCCACTGAGAGTAAATGGAGCTTTTTTAGCCTTTGTGTATAACAAGTACTCTTGGAATCATCCTGGATGTCCTATATTATGCTCTCCTGAGACTAATATCCTTCCAGTATAAAGGTGACCTAAGCAAAATGTACTTTGAGGTTTAGCTGGTGCTTTTGTAGTAGAATCTTTTCTCTAATTCATAATTCATCCTTTTGATATTTCTCATTAAGTTATTAATTACGTCCATGCTTCTAAAGAAAAGAAGTAAAATAATAGAGGAAAAGCCTATAGTTGTATACGGCATCTTACCTAGGCTTATTTCTATAAAACTTAAATGGTTTAACTTGTTTTTATTTAATGCAGTACAGTAGGTATTATCTTTCCTGAAATAAGCTGTGCATTTTTTACAGTACTAGAGTCTTTCTCTGTAATTCATATTGTTGATCTTATAAGCTTTATTTAAATCAAATGAAATTTATTTTTTAATGAATGGAAATTACCAAAAATTACAATTTGTGACAAATTGTGAAAGTGTTGAAAAGTATTAAATACAAAATGGTGAATATCTTGTATTTTGAAATCGGTTGTCAATTTTTGATTGTACTCAATTGAAATTGATGTTCTTTGGAAAATCAAGTGGACAAAATACATCCATGTAAACCATTATGCAGGTTATTTTCAATCTTGCAGTTTCCACAGTGTAAGAAAATATTGGTGTTAATACTTTCTTGTATAATGTGCAGAAGATGACAGCTTCATGTAATAGGAAATCAACCAGATTTTTCTGAAAGTGCTAATAGAACAACTTATGGGCTAAAGTAAAAAAAAAAACCCACAGTACTTCTGCTTCTCCGTTCACTTATCTACTCAGCCTTAAAAGGCCATTTTTAGGTTTAATGCCACAAAATGTAGGCTGTTTTACATAAAGATGAAAATCAGTGTCTCATTCCAAAAAGCAAATCCTCAGTCACAGCTAAATGACTTTGAGTCAATGGAGCATAATATTAAGTCAGTCATACTGTGCCACCTTACATGACTTCTCGATTATGTTCAGGCAATGGCTTTTAAATAAATAAATAATCTGAGAATGAAAAAAAGTATCCAAACAGATTTCTGTATATCTTAGTGGTTAATAATATTTGCATTAACTCATGCTCCTCTTTTGTTGTAGAGGAGACATCAGAAGGCTGCAGAATAATGTGTTGCTCAGTGGAATATTCAGATACTTAATCCTGGAGTTCTCCATCAGGCCTAGGGTTGTGAATCAAGAAATTACAGTTTGTAACTTAACATGACCAATGGTTTCTATTCCTGTTTAAAGACAAGTTCAAAATAGCAACTAAGTATTTTTGATAAAGCTACTGGTGCTGCTTGCCTTAATTTGAAGAGGAATAAATTTTGACAAAAGTGAAATATATTTTAATTTTTTCCCCAGGTGTTAGAATAGCCTAGAAAATGTTAGAGAGAAGAGTGAAGATGTAGAAAGATCAAAGAAACTACCTTTCTTTGCACTTTCAAGTCCATGAGCTATTTGAAATCTTGTTTAGAAGACTTATGCAGGAAAGTAGCCTTCTATCTTCTCCCTTTTTAGTGTGTAGGGAATATCATATGAAATTATCTAAATATATGCCATTATTGTGTGTTGAGTTTTACAAATGATAAAAATATTTTTTATATGTTCAAGGATACTGATATGTTGGTAGCGTAAATGACATTTTTATGCAGGCATCAAGTGATCAAGAGACAGCAGAAGAATGAAAGCCTGTAAGAACACTTTGAATGTTGATTCCATCGTCTTTCTGCCTCCAGTGTAATGGGGTCAGTAATTGCCTATCTGTGAATGTTTATCAGACACAGTTTTAGAGAAATTAACTGTTCTTACAACATACTGCTGAAATGTGTGTTTATTAGTACAGTTAGTTTCTCTGTACTCTTATTCTTAGTGTAGTTAAAGACTTAAATGGAGACTGTTAAAATAAATTGGAATTTAAGCTACATGCTGTAGATAGATTTATGAGATACTTTACATGCCCTATCAGTGCAACCTTGTTTTGTGATTTGTTTTTTGGTTGGCTGGTTGTTTTTTTTTACAATGAGTGTTGTCCTGAAATTATTGTGTACAGAGCTAGCATTTCTTGGGGATTTGATGCACCTGAGTGAACAAAGCAGAATTTTCATCAAGGGTAGTTTTTCAATCTGCCTTAGCTAGTTTTGGTAAAATACCCATAAAGGAAACATGGAAGTCAAGGCATCTTATTTTTATTTTTTTATTTGCAGCATCATCATTTCAGAAATACTTAACAAAATCTGTAGTTAACTCATCTCCAGTAGCAAATGTAGTACCAAATCATTAATTAGAAACTCCTTACTTTATTTCTTTCACTACAGAAACTGAAATTTGAGGTACTGGAGTGAATATGAATTACTATCAGGAAAGGGGAATGGCTTGGTAATAACCAATCCTTCAGCCTTATTAGTAGATTAAGTCCCCGGCTAATTTATACTTTTCTTAGTATAGGTATCTCATGTTACAGTTTTTGACCCAATGTTTCTTGAGCTGAGGTCTTAGTCTTCCAGGTTCACATATTGAGCAGTATTTGGGATCCTCTTACATCAGAAAGAACTAAAGCCTCTTCTGAAACCTGAAAGATGAAAAGGGGTAGAGCTGGTATGTTTCAAATAGAAGGAGTCTAGTTTGAACACTAACTCATTGACTAATATCGTTGGGACTTAGTTTTTTGCTTTTTTCCAATAGCCTCTTATGCCTTAATTTACCCGTGTCAGGTTATTCTAACTGAAGGCAAAGTAAATGAAAGGAAGTCTAAAGAAGAAATCTTGAAAATATCAGGGACATCCACTGGACAGACAGAGCAAGCAGCACTTAGGAAAATATGTGTGGTACTTTATTTTTTTGTTATTTGGTGCCTCCTGCCCCCAACAGGGTTTTATTTGGGCCGAAAGAAATTTAGAAAATCTGGCCAAGAAAGATTAACAGTCAAGTGAGGCAACATGTGTGTACACAGGGTGATTCTTGTTTTTTATGCCTCGTCCTGTAGGCACTGTGTCTTGGGAGAGTGAATAAATAAAGCTGTGTTTTGAATGGCTAATCTGCTAGTCTCATAGTATGAAAGGGAAGGCTTGTAGATGTCAAGCTCTATTGAGTTAAGAGGCGGAGAGGAGATGTGGGGGATCATTGGGAAGCAATCCCTAACAGGGAATTGCTTCAGGGGCAGATACCAGAAGCTTGGCCTACCAGAATCTTTAGTTTCATAACTTGTCACACTTTGCTTTATTGACAGGTAGCATAGTTGTTTCATGACATCACTGGAAACCAAGTTCTATAATAGATGAAATTTAGCTTTCTTCTTTTGTTTTCTTCTTGACTCAATAATAGGAAGAAGTGCAAATGGAAAAATATTTTACTAGCCTTAGGGATAAAAGAATTATTTAGAATTGTTTTCCCAAGCAGCTTTTATTTCATTGAGGAGTGCTCATCTGCTTAACAGGATTGAGGAAAAAATGCCAATGACTGTTGCTATTTCAGGAGCAAAGACAATTTTTATAGGTGATCGCTTTATGAAGTAATCCTATTTTCTAAAAAATTAGCAGCTTTACTTGTTGTGTAAGAAAATTCCTGGATTTTGGATTTTCTCAGTTACATTTTTAAGGGTTATTTAGTTTTGTAAAAATGTTGATGTGGCATATATTTTCACTTGTTACAAAATAGTGTAGGAGTAGCAAGTAATGCTATAGTTCTGTTTGTTTACAGAAATTAGCATTTATTTTGTTTCCACACATAGATCATACATGTTCTTCTATTCTGCCTGGGGAATCAGCTAATGAAAATAAATAAATGATACATGACTGCTTCTTCATCCATTCATTTAATGTTCTCAGTGTTTTTACAGACTGTTGCCTGTTGATCCTTTTGTAGTTATTTGCAACATCAATCCCCGAATTTTCTTCATACAGGAAGAATTTCCATTCTCATACTTAGGCTTTGGTGGGTTTGGTTGGTTGGTTTTTTGGAGGGTTTTTTGCCCTGGTGTTTCAGCTAAAACAGTCCCTTTCAGTTATCAGCATAAAGCTAGTAAGTGCTCAGAGGAATTCTGTAAATGAATAGGTTTAAACATATGTAGGGTCTTTACTCGTACAGACTGTGGAAAGGAGTAGAAAATTAAAAATCTGAAGTGAAAATGAGGTAGTGTCCCTTATTTTCTGGATTTAAGTAACAGTTGTGTCTCTGTCATCACAAGATGTGTTTTGTTAGATTTAGCCATTCTTTCCTACTTTCAGATTTTCTCTGGCAGAAGACTTTTCCCGGGGGGGCGAAAGAGGCAAGTTAATAAAATTTGTGTAAGTGTCTAGAATCCTAATGGGAATTCACTTTGGTGACAGTTTTACGTATGGTTTATATAGTTGGATGGTAAATGGTGAAAGAAAACGTGTTCAGTTTCAGTATCTTCACAGCAAGAACAATTTGAGATAGACCATTGTCTTTTCAATGGTCTAACAGTCCTTTCCAGGATACTAGTAGATTATTTTTATTAGGATAATATGAAAAATTTTGCCTTTGGTTCTACATGTTTTTCTGTCAATTTTTCTTCACTTTTAAACACTCTTTTTTCACACATGAGAAAATTTTTGACTGAGGTAGAGCTCATGCTTTTATTCAACAGTATGTTTTTCTGTTTTCTACACTTTTATCTTAAAAAAAATTAATGATTTTCTTACAAAAATATCCTAATTAGATTCTGAATTATGAAATCCTTAAGACTGGTCTGCTGGCTTCAGTATACTTAAAACACCCTTTCCCCTGCCCCCTACCTGTTAACACACTGACCGATTTTCTGAATGAAGTGTCTGTTAAGTGGGTGCCTTATTGATGCAAAGCTGAATTAGACAGTTGGAATTTTAAATGTGCCATGTTTCCTTAAGACTCAGCATATAAGTCAAATCCGTGGCTAAAATTGAAACTTCTATTTCGTAGATTTATTTCTTAGATTTCATTATTAAATGAAATGGGGAAAAGGTTGCTAACTTACTCAGAAGCATATATTGTGAAAATATTTTGTAAATGACAAAAACAATATCAGACCTTCATCTCTCTCTAAAGACTTAAAAGTTAGACTGCACTGTGAATGCTAGAGCTGTCAGCCCCTTCTATCAATTACTCTGCAGAAGAAGTCTTCTGAAATAAAGTGTACAAAAAAATTGGTAGGACGTTGAAGTGCAGTCAGTTACATAAGAGTATTACAGCCTATAGCAGAATGTTTTATGATGCAAGCCACTATCTGCAGTCTATTTAATAACTTTCTATTTGAAAAGAATAGATTTCTTCAGAATGCAGTGAAGCAAGTATATACATTGTACCTAATGACTACACTCCTGAAATATTAGCTTGATTTTGCCTAGTGTAGTACACACATCAAGTTAGTTTAGTTACTAGCTTTTTACCTTGTGCATATAAGAAAAAACAAAACAACAACAAATGATACAAGTGGTTGAGAACATTTTTGTGAATATTGCACAAGAGCTGTGTAAAAAGGTGACATATATGCAGCTGAATCTAAAGGAATCAAGACCATTTTTTGTTGGCAACTAGCTTCCAAGTAAAACTAGAATTGGGACTTCTGAGTAAGATTCTTCCATATAACTTTATTTTTTAGAAGCAAATTATGTAGCAGTAATAGAGCCGGATTTTTTCCCTCTCCTTTTTTTTTTTTTTTTTTTTTCTGTCAAGATCATGCTTTTGCTTTCATACCATTAATGCTGTTTCATGGGTTTCTTTGAATAAGACGTATTCTGAAAAGTATTTTTTTTTCTGTGCCAAGTAGGATATAATGCATCATTCCTGTGTTAATATTAAAGTTATGTCTTTTTATTAGTTCTCTTTGGTTTATCTTTTTGCTTGAGTTATTAAAGCTTTTGGATATACTAGTTCCCATCATTTTTAGCTCCTTGTATTTTACTGTGCATTACTGTCTGGAGTGCCTGATGTGAAACAAGTGAATCTTTTGAAATTAACAAAGATTTAATCCTGGCACTGCTAATTGAAGGAAGTCTTACAAATGTGTAGGCTTCATTTTTATGTAATTTGCTTTATGATTCTTTTTAAAGAAATGAATTTACATAATATCTTCTTGAATCAAAACCACCAGAAACATATGTCTTTTAGAAGAAGAAAAATTATAGTATTAATTGAGTCATTGATACTCTTACGACAAACAGAGCTGTAATCTCTCCTTCACATTCATGATTACAAATATCAGCTAAATTCTGAGAACAGGAACAAAAACCTAAAGGATTTTTTTTATAGGGTCAAGTAAATGCAGGTATTTCAGAACTGTTCATCGTTCACACTCATCAAAGCTTCTTTTGGACTCAAGCCTTCTGATGACCTGTGCCTGAGGGGCTCAGCCCCCAAGGGGCTCTGATAATTTTGAAGATGGAAGATCTGACAGGCACAATATAATTTTTCTTTATCCTTGCAGTTCATTCCTTCCTTCCTCTCATACATCTGTCTCTGCTCTCATTCATAGCATTGCTGATTACTGATTGTCTCCTTGCTCAGTTTTTCTTGCACAGTGTTTGACTTTTATCCTTGCCTCACCTGTCATCGTGCTCTCTTTTCTGAGAGTGTTCTTATTTCAATATGTTTTATAAGCTAGTTTGTTCTACCCCTCCACAGTGTAGCTTGATCCATTTGTAAACCCTTTCACTAGTTTGTGTATTTTAACAGAGGTCTCACATCTTCAAGTTTTCTGAAGTTAGTTTCCTCTTTGTTTGGTGTGCCTTCCTCACTTTCTGTTCCTGTCTGCCTCCTCGGTCTCACTTTCTCTCAGCACTCAGCTTCCGAGTTGGAATATTCCGGTTTTCTCCACTCTTGTTTTAGTTTTTATTTGATATAGGCAGCTTCTACAGGGCCAGTGAGCAGGGAACTGAAGACTTAAACCTAGATAGATGCATTGATCCTGATACGCTGTACGCAGCAATCCACCTAAGAGCATGGTCAGTGCAACCTTGCTGAACCTAGGTAACTTAGAAAACTAAACACTTTTTGCTGAGCAGGTATGGAATCAGGCTTACTTGAAAAGAAAAAAAACCTAAGTAGACTTTCATAGGAATGGTTAGATAAAGAGGGGTGTCTTTTAATATGTCTCATAGCTTGCTTTTAAATCATTCATGTGATGGAATGCTTTCAAGCAAAAGACAATACACAAGCATATTTTTCTTATACATTGGTAGCTCAGTCAAAATATTTGGGGCTTCTCAGTCTTGAGATCAGCTTAAAACATTGATCTCATAATGGTACCTAGATGGGTTTATATGACAGCACAGTCCTGTCTGTAGTAAAATATAAAGCTTCCGTGAATTTAAATTCAGTGTGATACTTTTGTCGGAAATTCTAAACATAGTAACTCTCTCTCTTTCTTTGTAGGTACAGTTTTCTTTCATCTTTTTACTCAAGTAAAAAGACTGACGGTATCCTGCTGTGATTTTTACTAAATAGAATAAATACAACATAAGGCTGCATTTTCTAAAACTTCAATTTTTTAAAATGGAAGTTAAATGATAGCTGTAGTGGTAACTTCTGTTTAGGCAGTGATCCTTACTCTATTCCTTTGCCTTTGGTGGCAACCTGTTTGATTTTATTTTATGTATTCTTTCTGTTTAAGACCACATTGAGTTATTCTTTTAAGTACTTAAAATCTTGTTGACTACATGAAAGACTAAATTATGCTATAATCTAAGCTCTGCTACATACAGCTATATATAACTTCCGTCTTGAGTCCAGAGGAGTTTGAAGGGTGCAAAGGCAGAATATAGGTACAAAGCACTTAAATTTTAAGCTTAAACATTCCTCATCCTTGTCCTCAATTACAGAATCTTTTGGCTGAGAAAGTGGAACAGCTGATGGAGTGGAGCTCAAGGCGTTCAGTCATCCGCATGAACGGAGATAAATTCCGAAGATTTGTGAAGGCTCCACCTCGTAACTACTCTGTGATAGTGATGTTCACTGCTCTCCAGCCACAGCGGCAGTGCTCTGTTTGCAGGTAATTTATACCTCAGTGACCTTTCTCATCTTCCTTACCACAGTTTTCAAGTGAATGTTGGAATCAATGTCCAAAATGCCAAGTACAGTTGTTCTTTGCATGGGATAGATGCTCACTAGTCAATAGGCTCATGCTTGTTACAGCATCTTTTCAACTGTCATTTAATCTATATGTCACATTTTAGAATTCTTCCAGGTTTTGATTTTTGTTACATTGCGGTTGAATAAAATGTACACAACTGAGGAAGACTTTCTCTTTAAGAAATTAGCTTTATTTTATTGTCAGTTAACCATGATCTTTCCAAAGACATTTTGTGACAGAAGTGATTCATTACCATTTAATAATATGACACTTCACTGATTTCTTCAGTTAAGAGATGTCCAAGGTGCTGATGCAGATGTGACTTACCCTCTGATTTCACAGCTTTGGACAGTTCTTACATGCATGCACATTTTTCCATGAGGTCGTACTTATTGTGGAATACTGTCTGTCAATGCAATTTGATGTGTTCTGGTAGCTCCATTCTGAATATATATTAGAGTGCCTCTGGTAGACTTTTAAATTCAAGATCTCTCTGTGCAACTTCCTAGTGCAATAAGTTAATCCAAAAATGACTAATGATAGACAGGGAAATAGGGCCAAGGCACTGAAAGGTAGTCATGCACTTAATTACCTCACTAAATCAGAAACTGTTCTAATAAAACCTTCTTCAGCCAAAATAGGCATTAGAAATTACTGTGTTTAGCAATAAATGGGATTATTGAGGAGGGAGCTCTAAACACAATTTAAATAGGCAGCAAAATATTTTGTAGGACTATGAAAAACATAAGCTGTATATGAGGAAATACTATTTCTTGTTTTTAAATACGTGCATTTAAACCATATACAAAGTTGGTAAATGTACCAGCATGTTAGATTTCCGTTGTGTTGGAATGTGATGTTTACAACTGAAACTTTAACTCGGGTACCTGTAGTTGTATATGGTTTTTATTAGATTTTTGGGTTTTGTATTTTAATTTTCTGTCATGGAAGTCAGTTGGTCAGTTTTGAGAGAGAGTATATCAGTTGTCTTTCCATGACTTCACCCTCCGTATATGAACTGAAGGATTAGGTACAGAAGTTGTCCAACATTCTTAAGCAGAATGAATTTTTAGTTCAGCACTTTCTTTGCTGTTGTTTCTTCTTTGTGTTTCCAGAGTTCAGCTTCAGGAGATGATACAGGAGTTGAAAATTTACCATATTGTTTTATATTATTCCTTATTTTCCTACCCAGTGGATAAAGCTCCAGGGAATGCACCAAGTTCAGCTTTATAAGGGTCATTGTATTTGTCATTGTAATGGCCGTAGCAAATTCTTTCCCTGTTCTATGTGCAGGTCTTTTGTAGGGCATGTTAAACAACATAAATATTGCTGTTATTAAGGAAGTTAATTTTGCTTGCAATTGTATATTGTTTACTGTACTGAAAAAGAGCTTATAAACTTCATTTTAGAAAAGACCAAACTAGATATTTTGTACAGAAGCAACTGAAGATCTTTAGGCATAAAATGAAGGAAAAATCAGCATACTACATTCAGTTGGATTTGTTTAAATAAATGTGAAGTTGCAATCCACGTGTTCATGTGAAATAAAAGGAATTTAATGAGGCTGATCATACTGCACATAAAACCATTATCAAGAAAATTGACATTTTCAAATCAATGGCTAATTAATGGACAGGAGCACTGAAAGGGTATATAGAACTGAAACGCATGCATTACTTCATTGTTAGCTATTCACTAGCCACTTTGCCTAAAGGAAAAATAGATTTTTTAACTTAATCTGTAATGTTCTGTGAAGATGCTCTTGTCCAAGATTTAAGTTAACTGCTACTTGTCAAAATATTTTCAGAATAATAGCATAGAATAAAAAAATCAATGTCATATTTCAAATATGAAAAAGCACCTAGGCTGAAATCTTTGGCTTTGAGTAACTTTGTCAAAAGAGCTTCTTTTCTCACTAAAAATCAAGCGTGGTTGGCTTATGCACTGCAGGACTACCAAAAAAACCCCCAAAAACAAACAAAACTAAACAAATTTGTCTTTTAGTGTCTAGATTTGACTTTTTTTATTTTATCTTTTCTATGATATATGTGGAAAGCTGACCAAATTTGTCTTGGACAATCTAAGGATTTTTTCTGTGCAGCAAGGAGGATGTTACAACATCAGTCACACAAATCACATGATTTGTGAAAGTGTGTGGAAATCATTATCAACTTAGTCTTAAAATGCTGCATACGAAGAAGTCTTTGGGACTCTAGATATTTAGATAAAGCTTTTGTATGTAAAAAATATCCTTTCAGTCAATCCTGTCTGAATCAATCTAGTCCTAACACATGAAGGCTTCTGAAAACCAGCAGCTATGTATATATGTATTAGTAGAGCCTCTAGTGATGCTTCTAGAGTTTTTTTTTCAAAGAAATTTTGACTTTATTCTGAAGCAGAATTTGGAGTAAAACTCTTTCATCTAGCTTTGTGGACAAACAAGTTCCAATTTTCTGACCTAAAAGAGTATTGAAAGCCATCTGATGCCTTTGCAAATGTGTTAGTGGTAGCATAAATGTCAGTTTTCCTGTTTTCCCAATTATTTAAGTTCAATATGACATAGCTGGTGTTGGGAGATGAAGTAACAATAACAGATTAGATACTCAGTGTGCTCTTGAGTGGATATGGAATGTGTTTCTAATGGCTTAAGATGGTTTTTTTCCATGCATGTTTGGAAATGTGTTAGTTTAAACTGTCTGGTTCCAGGAAATTAGATTTGGTTAATTGGTTTACCTGTTACTGCTGTTCTTGGTGCATATACTCTTCAACAGCACATTGGAAGCAGATGCTAAAGGGCCCTTGATGCACTGTGATGATGAATCAGTTTGGGTGAGCAGTCAGAAATAGTCTCACTCTAAATAGTGAGTCCTCAGGATGTAAGACCAGCTTCCTTTTTCCCTTTGTCCTTAGGTCTTCACTCAACTAGATAGTTTATCTCTGTTGCCCACATCAGTCACACTACTGAAAAAAATTACTTATGTATATAAGGAGAAAAAAACACATTCACTCCAACAGGAATATCATCACAGAGATGAAGGGACTGTTCCTCAGCCTGTGCTTTGTATTGCATACAGCCAAATGGTAACTACTGGACTAACTTGAAAGCATTTTTGGGTGAAAATTTGCTGCCAGCTTCTGTGCCTTTCATCTTCTTGCGTCTCGCAATCTGCTCCCTTGTTTTATTATCACCACATGTTTCTAAAGTGATCAGCATCTTTTTACCAGCCAGAATTCAGTGACCCCCCTGCTTTACTTGATTATTCGTGTTTTGATTTTCAGCTGCAAAAGGGCTTTAGCTCAAGCCTGCTGATGCTGACTGCTCCTCTGCATCTTCCATTGTTATCATTAACTCCTTCTTTTTTGTTTGTTGCTGTACCATCTGACCACTCCATAAACACATTATATGAGGTCTTTTAGTTTACTTTCTAAGGTCTGCTTCTCTTATCTGACTGGCAGAAGCAACCATCTCTGCTTTGAATACAGGTACATACGAGAAGTGTACTGTTTGTTACTAAGCAGTTCACATTTTTGTCTGGTTCATTTTTCAAATTCATTGCTGGGATATTTTTATTTAGAAAGGGATATCTGGGTCAGAGGAATAGGACTGGTTACTTGAGCTTTTCCCCAACAGCTGAAGCCCATCAACAAAAAAG
This sequence comes from Falcunculus frontatus, assembly GCA_013398115.1. Classification (NCBI taxonomy): domain Eukaryota; kingdom Metazoa; phylum Chordata; class Aves; order Passeriformes; genus Falcunculus; species Falcunculus frontatus. The sequence continues at coordinate 1,870,080 of VZRV01003633.1, read as the reverse complement.
TACCTATTTTGTGTTGATTTTTTTCTTAGTTTTCCTTGAAAAGATGAGAGCACTGTCAGAGGCTAAAGATGCTGAGTTTCAGTGGATAGGCTCTATACTTTGACCTAGTTTGTTACAAGATAATGGTTAAAATATGTAAATTAGATGTATATATCTCTCTGTGAATTTACAGCTACTTGAAACAAATAGATTCTGTTTCACATACTTTGTACTATGCTTGTTTATGCCTGTGAATTCTCAAGTATTTTCTTTAAAGAGGTAACTGAGCCTGTTTAAATCATTGCAAATGACGATTGAAGCCTAAAATTACCATCATAAATGATCAGGAGAAAAATGGGGAAATGCAGCAGAGAAAGACTTTAACAATTGCAGATAACCACTTGTGAAGGCAAACTTGTAAACTGCTCAAGCTGAAAACTGTGTTGTTTCAGTCCTGGATGATGTTTATTAGTATTTTACAGTGGAAGTAACAAATCTGCTTTCAGATTCTTGGAAAACACAGTTTTGCAAAGACTGTGCGAAGAGGATTTGTGAAGAAGAAAAAAGTGGCTGGTAATGCAGAGGAGTTTGAGTAGCCAGTAATTTTCTTTATCCCTATGTTGACAAGACTATTGCATTTTTAAAAGTGCCAGAAGTTTCATTATATTGAAACGAACACTGATTAGCTGAAGTTGTGTGTGTGTATAAATACATGTGTGTATATAAATATACATGTAAGGTATATAGAAAAAAATATATGTAAGACATCAGGGAGATAGGTCAATTCTTCAGGTGTGGCACATGTTTTCTAAAGGGTACTTTGGTTTAATTTGAGTGACAAGACTGAACTCTGTTAAAAACTATTAACAGCGTCTTTTGGAACAAGCTTGTTATTGCAGAAAGCATGATGCAGAATGAGCTCAAAGTTAACTCTTTTTGAAGCAGTTCCTTCTTGCAGGTTTATCTGATTGGTAATTTATAACTCAACGTACAGTTTGTGTATTTTTAAGTTTTGAGCTTAATATTGTAGCATGTTGTTTCGTAAAGGGCTGTGAATGTAACTTCTTCTATTGAATGTGCATGGAAGGAAATGGCAAAATAAGTGAGAAGAGATTCCAAATACTTTCATTAACATCTACCCTATCAATGAGACCTCCAAGAGGAGGTTTTGTTAATCCTGAAAAAAGAGGAATTTTGTTGGTTTCCCTGCTTAAAAAAATCTGAGAAAAGAGATGTTTTCAAGTAGACGATCCAAGAGTAGGTCAACAGCAAAAAGAATTGTGACAGTCAAGGAGCATCATCAGAAAGAAGAAACAGGATCCTCTGTCTTTCATTTTTTTGCTGGCTGATCAAGAGCAGGTAGTGAGAAAATCATTGACAGGTCTCTTAAATGTAGTGAGAGGGAATTATCATTTGAACTTTTGTTCAATGAAGGAATAGGAAATTTGGAGGGAGCTGTTGAAAATTCTGCAATTATTTTCCTGTGCACTTCAGGACCTTGATAGAAGTATTGATGAGGCCTGCTTAACAAGGTAGTATTTTATACTTGGATCGTAAGAGGCTCTTTAATCTTCCTGTCATCACAATTTTTTATTTTTTTACTTTGCAACTTCTACAAAAGAGGACCTTATAGCTTCATCTGCATAGTATTGAAAATTTCACGGGATGCCTTAAATAGAATAGCATGGATTTTAGCTTGCTTTCCCCTTTTATAGATACCTAGATTGCAAAATCTATGTGGTTTTCAATGAGTGTTTGTACTCTGTTGTGTTAAGTGAATTTTCTGGACACATTTGTAGATTTTTTTGGTGCTTTTCATCCAGACATTATGAGTCACCCTAAACAAAATCAAATAAGCATTCTGAATTTATCGTCTTCTTGACACTGAGAAGATGTTAAGATATGCATTTAGTCCTTTGTTCCTTTAGTTTTGGGGAACACCATGCCAAATGAAATCCAAAAGTTGTTTTGGAAGTAAATTGCAGCACTGATCACAGTTTACTTTAAACAGATGGATAAGAATGTGTAAGTAACCTGGTAGTACATTTTGTGCCAACTGTACATTTGTAAGTATTGTACATAGTGTGCCAGAAAATAATGCTTTGCTACTTTCTTTCTCAAATAATTCCACACTCTTACATTCTTTTCCTAATATTCAGTTTGTGTTTTCCTTACTATAGTGTCAGACCAATAGAATAAAATTAATCTCATTAAATATAGCTCAAGTTATACAAATCTGATTAGCTGCCATAGACACCCACATAATTAATCTTTTTAAATAAAACTTTTAATATTTCATGAGCACCTCTTGCGTAATGGAAGAATTTCTGTAGAGCGTTTGCTTAGTAGCTTACTTTCCAGTATATTGAATTTTCTGAGTAAATCTAATAGTAGCATTCCCTTTTGATCTGGCCACTATTTTCTGGCAGCTGGTCAATATTACTGTTGTTGTTGCTAGCTCCTGTGTTGCTATTATGATGAAATTCTAAAGAGGTGGCTATAGCAGCAATAACATTCAAATTTTCTCCCAGCTATCAAAAATCCCGTCAAGCAAACGAGCAGTGCTAACATTATATTATTCTGTTGAGTTCAGACCAAGTGTAGTTCTTTGCTTTTATGCCTTTATAGATTTTCACATAATTATTCTAGTAATTTTGTATAATTAACATTGCTTCCTAGAAACAAGCTGATAGAATGGGAATGAACTAATTATAAGGATAGGTAGATAAAAAGTTGACAGTTGATGTTGTCTGTTGTTAATTGAAGACTGAATTTTTTCAGTCAAGTGCTTATGCTTTTTACTGCTATTGTGTCTAAAAAGGAATGAAACCAGTGCTACAAAAAGTTATTAATATTATTCTATAAGAAATTTATCAATTGGAAATGATATAGTGGAGTGTAGGATGATCTTCAGTTCTGTGTGTGGTAATCCTTTAACTTTGTATTCCTGCTGCTCCTTGTTTCACTCTTCTCCACACCCTTCAAGGGCTTCTATGAGGATGCGTCATAGAATGGTTTCCTATTTTCACTGTGAGGATGAAATTGTGTTTTAAGTCTGTTACAAAAAATGCAGCCTTTTGCAAAATAATACTTTAAATAATACCCGTCAATTCAAAATAGTTCAAAGATGCAAAATGCATGGAGATCAATGGGAGCAAGAGTCCTCTGATATAGTGGCACCATAAGTGGAGTATCTGAATTTCCCAGAAATACTGTTTCATCACAAGTGAAAGGTAGATAAAGAAGAATGATGTCATCAAGATGAAGTGAGTTTCGTCTCATTTCGTCTCGTAATAAAAGTGGTTCAGCTTTAATATAGCAGGTTTAACAGAAGAGTGCACTACAGATATTGCTTAAGATTTTACAGCATTCCTTTGATGTTGTCTGACTGCCCTCTTCAGGATGACAATGGATATGTTAGTCTGCTTAGTGATAAAATCTGTTTCTAGAAATAACCAATGTAAAGGCTAAATTGCTTCTTTTTTTTTTTTTTGATTCAAACTGCCCATTGAGTAAGGGTGTTAAGTAGCAAATTTTACTGAGTCAGGTAATAAGGGAGAAATAAGTTTTGTTGTGCTTTGTGTTATTTAATTCTTTGTGGAAGGAAGAGATCATAAATTTTCATTTTCAGTCTTGGGGTTTTATGATATATTTTTTCATGTACAGTAGATTTCTTTATACTAAACAGCTGTGCTGGAGTTTGTATGTAATATATATCTAAGGTTGATCTCAGTTATGAAGAAATGGGGAAAGTCTTATGATATCTGTGATCCTGTAATGCTCTTCCTCCTTTCTCTTATGTGTGTTTAGGACAGAATTTCTCTTGCACTAACAGATTTTTGCATTTACAACTTCTAAATAATGTTCTGCACCAAGAAACACATAGAACTGTTTTTCTAGAAACACTGTTTTGAGAAAAGCTGCAGATCACATTTATTTATACTACTTCTGTATCTTACCATATGCAAAGATGAGTTGTCAAGTGGTAAAACCCTGGTTTGGGCTCTGCAGTGGATGTGATTAAACAGTAATGGAAATTAGCAAAGGAGTCTGTCTAAATCAGAAAGTACTGTGAATATTCTTTCATTTTGGTTTTTTTTCCCTCTGAATTTTTGTTGGTATAGATTTGTCCTGTGGAAGAACCTGTGGTTTTATGGTTTTAGAGGGTGTCTCTGCTGGTATTAGTCGCCTGGAATTCCTTTTGTCTTTGCCTTCCTCTTGGTGCAGTCAGGGCAAAGTTGTTTGTTTTGGTTTGTGTTCTCTTTGTTGGGTTTTTTGGTGGGTTTTTTGGTTGATTGGTTGGTTTTTGTTTGTTGTTTGGTTATTTTATTTAGGAGGATATTTAGTAGCAAATCACCTTCTAGTGATCATAGAAAAGCTTACTCATATGTTGTACAAAATTACCACATTCAAAACAACTTTTAGAGAAAAAATCTGGAGTTTATTATGCTGCTTACAAGCCTACTGTCTATTCAGTTAGGATCATTTACGGAGTGCTTAGCAGTTTCTTTGGCTCTCTTTCTACAGCTCTGCTATTTTAGGAAGATAATACTTTCACAGTTCTGTGTTATTTGTCCCCTAGTTTCAGAATTCCTTACGTGTAGCTGTTTCTAGCAAGTATATCCTGATAGCACACTCAAGGGCCACATAAACATATCCTTGTCATGGATCTGTTAGCAGATTTATTTGACAGTTGCAACTAAGACCAGTCCCATTTTCTGAGACTTTTAAATATGGAAAACATTACTTTTTCGTAATATCGTCTTCATATTTCTCTTGTATAGTTTAACTTAATACATTTCTAATTTTGGAGATGAGAAGTTTGAAACAAAAAGTTGCAAAAGTAGCTGAAACTTTTAAATTGATAGTATGGATGTTGAGAATGGTACTGCAAATGTAATTCATCTAACCATTGCAGCTGATTATAGAATATTTTTTGCAAGTGAATGGCATATGGATGTACATTTGTTTATTTTCCTTAACAGGCAAGCTAATGAGGAATATCAAGTGCTGGCTAATTCATGGCGCTATTCATCTGCTTTTTCAAACAAACTGTTTTTCACAATAGTGGATTATGACGAAGGAGCAGATGTTTTTCAGCAGGTAAATGTTGAATATTGTAAGGCATTGTTAATTTTTAGAATTACGTGTCAATTTGTCCAATAATACAAGATAAATTATTTTCTGTGTGTAGGTGTGTACCTCTGTTTTATATACAATTTCCTCCTGGTTAAAAGCACATCAGTTTCTGTGACATCAATGAAGACAAACTCTACTAGTAACCACTTGCAGTATTTTTCAAGTGTAGCTTATAATGTTTGTTTTTAGATTGCATTATATATATATATAGGCAACCTTTTTACTAAGCAATTGTTTCGGCCGTTTTTTAGAAATAAACACATTGTAAATAACATTTTCATTTAAAGATTTCCTTTATTTTCTCTTTAGGGAAAAAAAAAGCTCTTTAGTAAAAGAGCCTTTTAATTACTTTTATGTAATACAATATTCTTCATCTTCAATAATATTTAGTCTGAAAGTTCTTCAGGGAAAAGAGAAGAGACAGTTTTACATTTTATATATTGGCTATGAAGAGTGAAATTTGGAGAATGATTTAAGGTCTCCTCTGAAATTGAGAAGTCAAGGAAAAAGGCATCCCTTGAAAATGAATACTAAATACTGACATGCTTATCTTTGATATTTATCCATTGATTGAAGCTAAAAATGCAGATTAAGAGGAGTGAAAAACTTTGAAGTTATTTGCGTATTTTAAATATCTTTTGGTGAAGTGTGTGACTTAAAATGTTCGGGGGAAAAGATTAATATGTATTTTTAGAACACTTATTTTTAAAAGTTAAATTAATGTGTTTAATAAGTATATTTACTTCCAATTGAAATATTAAAATGCATTGTGTAAAGAATGGTTATTAGTGGCTTAAGATTTTGCTATAAAAATTAAAGACTTTATAAAAATTTGTGTTATTGTAACCTGCATGGTTATAGTAATACAAAATATTTTGTTTGATCTTGCCTTAAGCCAATCAACACATTAGAAGAGTCCAGTTCAACTTATTCCTTGTGTAACAGGGCACAAATTCAGTTTATTTCAAATGGCATGCATTTAAAGTCATGTTTCCATTTAGACAAAATTAAGCATAACTATGTAAGGGGTTTTTTTAAGAAACAGAGTGTTAAAAATAAGTTATACTAGTGACTATTTTAAGGTGGATTTGAGGGAAGTGCAGTTCTGACTTTACATTTACATGTGCAAAGTCATGTAATACTGATGCCATAGCAAAAAAACCCCAAAAGTAATGTGATTTTGATTTTTTCAGCTTTTGCCATGTTTATAGAGAAATGATAAAACAGTTACAGATCAGCTGCCTCCAAACACTATACAATGTCCAAATGTTTCTGTATCTTATAAAATATTTTATTTAACTATTTCACAACATGTGTCTTAGCCTTTTTTGGAAAATTTTTTATTTCCAAATCATTTCAGTAAAGAAGAGGGCTATTTTTTTTGCTTAGATGGAAAACATTTTAATAGTTGGTAATTTCTTTTGAAAAATTCAGGTCTGTACTTGATTCAATATAAAGTTTTGCTGATGTTATATGAGATTCATTTTTCAGGAATGAAACTAACAAGCTTACATTTTTATTTAAAGAGCTCCATATTGCATCACCTTTCAGTATTACATTAGTTTTCATTTTTTCAAGTGCTTTATTGCATAATTTCTGAGGTGGCCTGAATATGGAGGAATTTCATATGGTGAAATTAAATTTTCCTATACCACCTTGCAAAGTTGAAGTCAAAATTTCAAGTGGCAAATGTATACGTAGATCTATTTGTTTATCACTTTTGAGGATTTTTTTATATACTGTGAATAGTTCCAGTGACACCAACACATGAGTTAACAGTAATTTCTAGGGCAAATTATGTAGTTTAAGCTAATTATCCAGCTGAGGATAAAAAGATTCAAGAAAAAGGCTAGTCACTAGTGGTTAGTCTTCTATAGTCAGTGCAAACAATGTCAAGCTACTTTGCTCCCTTAGAATTATAACCTAATATACTTTAATAGATTGGTTGGGTGCAGGGTCTCTGTTTTACCAGTTACAGGAAAGGTCTTGCAGTGTATGAGAGCTTTAAAGCATAAGATACTCTTATATAGAAAAGCTTGTGGGTGAAACATTCTGAATAATTAAACATTCTGAAGAATCTACTGGAAGGAATATTTTGAGCCCTCTTTTTGGAGGATTATATATGAGGATGTTTTAAAAAATGTAATGTATGGAGACAAGTAATATTTTAATGCTCATTAGATTTGTGTTGTTGAGGATATTGTGGTGTTGTATTTTGAGGATAGAGTGACTAATTTTTTTTCCTGATGTTTTTCCTGGTTCTGTAGCTGAATATGAACTCTGCTCCGACTTTCATGCATTTTCCTCCGAAAGGTAAACCCAAGAGAGCTGACACGTTTGACCTGCAGAGAATTGGATTTGCAGCTGAACAGCTAGCTAAATGGATAGCTGACAGAACAGATGTTCATGTAAGTCTTTCAACAGTTTTAAAAGTTGAAGGCAAATGTATCTTTGTGGTTTGAGACAGGCCGATGATAAATTCCATCTTTCCTTAATAACTTTTTTTGTCAAGTGAAGGTTCTACAACACATTAAAAAAATAACATTCTTGGTACTTGTAAAAGCTTCTGCAGTCTGCGGATTATTTTACATTCTTGCTTTGTTAAATTTTATGTAGTCTTGTTCCGGGTAAAAAAAAGGCAGTAATAATTAGTGGTTAATAAATAAAACGTGCTTTGCAAAACTGTATACCAAACACTTAGATTCAAAGGTAGCTGCTTTTAATTCAGACACAACCTGCAAATCTGTTGAAGAAATAATGTTTCAGAGTTACACAGTTCAAAATTAAGCATGAAGTTTTGAAGTACTATGAAGTTTTTCACAGTATGTACCTGTTAAAGTGCTATTTTTTCTTATTTAAGTATGTTTAGGGATTAGTCTTGCTGACTCTGAAACCACATTTCAGGTGCTCCATTATGTTTATATGGAAGATGATCTGTAAGTAAGCATTTATTACAATCTGCATTTGCATTTTTCCTTCCAGATTAGAGTGTTCAGGCCTCCTAACTATTCTGGTACTATTGCACTGGCTCTTCTGGTATCTCTTGTTGGTGGCTTGCTATATCTGCGAAGAAATAATCTAGAATTCATCTATAACAAAACTGGCTGGGCCATGGCAGCTCTGGTATGCAGATTTTCCTTACTAATATGCTTTTTATTAATTTCTTATCATATATGTTTTTAATACTTGCATAGTAAATTAAAAAACATTGCATTAGTACATTGTTCAGGATGATACTGTCAGAAAAAGATTCATAATCCAGATTTTGGGTCTAATTCTCATAAGCAGTATCAGTTACTACAAGTGACTCACTGAAAATCAGCAAATTCTCTGATAACTGCAGTTTTTTATTTGAAATTTTACATGAAAATATTTCCAATAATTGTTACTGATGCTTACAGCTATGGTTCAACTTGCCCTTTTTTGATAAAATCCAAAATGTTGATCAATGGGTTTAGTGTAGATATTGATGTCAGACTGTATCACTTTAGGGTAATGAAGGGTTGTGAAAAAACCAAAGACTTTATATATTTGTAAGACAATGATAAAAGATCTGAGAAACAAAGGAAAAGGGGGAATTCTTTCCAAAACTGGTTTCGGTAGTACTGACCTTAACATTCTACTGTTAACCTAAATGAGAATAGGATGATCTTAGTGTTACATCTGAGGAAAGACTAAATCTAGCCAAGTCTGTTTGAAATATTAATCAACTAAATCCTCAAAACCATAACTAATGTATTAAGCTTTAATTCACTTAATAGTCTATTTCAGTGTGTTTATTTACATGGTAGTTTTCAAATAACTGAATAGACTGATGGAAAATGTTGGATGTGCAACTTAGCTGTCTCAGTTTTAAACAGGAAATAGTGTTCAAGGATGGTAGATGTTGGTTATAGTGTATCAACAAGCACTCATTACTCTGGCACCATTGTGACTGACAGAAGAGGAAAAACCTGAGAAGCATCTAAGGCTTAATTTTCAGGGACATGGCATCAGAAGCATGGTTATCAACACTAGAATAGTGTCTGTAATTATTGAGCCCAGTCCAATATTTTACTGCACTCATAGTTATATTAATTGAGAACAGTACTTCTTAGAAATTCATCTGCGTGTTTTTAACAATATAAACAAAGCTTTTATTCTTTTGCCAAATAAACGATTATTTATTCCCTTGATCATTTTAAAGGTTTTTTCTCAACTTGTATCAGTGTGAATTAACCATTCTTGAAAGGACATGGCTAGGATTGTAGATGGAATATGAGTTTTGTTTGTACATCAGCATTCATATTTTATTTCTCATCTAGTCTCCCTTTCCCACGAAAGCTTGCACCAGGTGATTTTTTGAGGTCTTTCAACCTGGGCTATTCTACTGTTCTGCATATTTTGGTTCTGCTAGACTTAGGTTATCCTAAAACTGGTTTTACGTTTTCAAAGCCATTTGAAAACCATTTGAAGCGTTTTCAAAATCATATTACTGGTTTGCTATTCTGTGTTGATTCAACAATATGAGAAGATACCTTCTTTTTGTGGTACTGTCAGCTGGTGGGCCTTTGGCAGCCTTTATCTGGATATCCAGATGACCTCAGTTAGTGACTAAAATTTATTACGATTCATAGAAGAAAATGGACAGTCGCTTATAATCATTCTCTTCAATATTGTGTAGTTATGGTTCTCTTACATAGTGCTTTTTTTCTACCAGGAAAACTTAGAGCTTCTTTTTCGGTAAAAGCTCATTAAAAGGAAAAATTGATAAGTCGGTGTCTAGTTAAGGAGAGAAAGTAATGCATAGGAGTATGCTTTTTATGAGGGGTATAAATAAATAATAACTATTTAATTCTAAATCATCATATTCTTCATGAATATTTTTTCCTTTTTGAACTTTCAAAACGAAATTAAACAGAGAAAGTCTGGCAAGATGTATAAAAAACTGCAGAAAGCCCATGTTTTCAACAGAAGTATTGACAATTATTTTGTTCCTTATTGGCAGTTGTTTTTTCAGATGATACAGAACTGAGAAAGCACAAAAGTATTTTTCTAAAAGATGTAGGTTTGGGTTTTAAATGCTTTTTAGGAGATGGTGTACTGCTAGGTAGTTAATATTCATTAAACATACTGAAAATAACATTTTTTTAATTTCAATTGAAACTTTTTCATAGAGATTGTGGGATTCAGTGACTGAAAACTGTATCATTGTAAACAGAGAACTCTCTTGTTTTCTTTTTCTTTTTCTTTTTTTTTTTTTTTGAGCTTCTCAGTTTGCTTTGAACAGTTTTTATGTTCCCAAATGTTAAAAAAAAAGAAGTGAATACTTTTTATTTAAATGAAAAAAGGGTGGTGCCATTCTGCCTGATTTAATGATCTGTTGCTAAAAATTAAAAGAAAATTCTCAGCACAAAGAGCCCGTGCTGTTTTGAGAGAGGATCCCAGAAATGTTAATTTGATAACTCCATTGATATAAAAATGTTGTGTCTCATAGACGATATTTCCAGTAGTGTTTTAGAAGAATATTTAGGAATGCAATTTTTAATGGTTCATGTCATAGTTTTGATAGACTTGCAGAAGCAAGACCAGAGGTTTCGTCTCACATGTTGATTCCAATGCCAGCTCACACAAGACCATTGAATTGGTTTCGTACTCAGCATTAGAGTGCTCAACAGTGATACTTATGGTTTCATCCCCTCACTGAAGCATTGCAGGCTCTGGTAGTATCTTGTATGCCTTAGGCATTTTCACTTGCAACATTACCCAGAAGACTTTTAGAATGGCAAACCAGGATGACTGAGTCACAGTACATAATATCCCAAAAGATGTCTTTTGAAATCACATTCAAATTTATCCCCTAGATTATCTTGGACTTTATTTCAAATTCTGCTGTTCATCTATGGATATTTTTCCCTCTGGCATGCCAACACAAAAATGAGGAAGGACTTCAGTCTTTAGATATTTGCAGAGTCCTGTTCTTTTATGCTGCTAACAAGAAGCAATTCAGACTCTTCAGGACACTTCATTTCTTAAGCAGAGAGAAGAAAAGGTCAGACAGTATAAACTAGGCAGGCTTCTAACAGTTTAGATAAGGAATTGCTTTATTTTAGACAACAGTACGTGTGCTGAGAGTTTCTGTTCAGTTGGCTAGAATGTCTTTTGATAGCATTTTCTTTGCCACTGTTGTTTTCTGCATGTAATTTTCAGCTTTATTTTATGTGTATATTTCAAATTTGCCTATATACCTGTGGAATCAGGAAAGACAAAATCTGTGCTGAGATCAGAAGGCAGCTGCCTAGGAGTTAACTCTATTGGGCAAAATATGACAGGTCACTTGAATGAGGAGACAAAGCATGTGTTTACTGTTCTCATAACAGTTAATGGGTATGACAAATGTGTGCTGTGTTGATACAGTCCCCACTACTTACACCACATAGTGCATTCATTATCAGTTATTGGTCCAAAGGAGCTTGGAGAGTATTACAGCTACTAGTGACTTTTTCAGCCCTTTCTGGAAATGAGGATAAAAAAATTAATGTACTTTATTCAAAGATACACATAGAAAAACTCAGTTTCCTCTGTGTGACCAGGTAGGCATCTCAAAAGAACATCAATAAATTCTGATTGTTAAATTTCTTTTCTTCCTATAGTTAGAGGTTTTAGAGATGCACGTTTAAAGGTACAGAAATCCATTCTCTTTTCTTCTGTGTTGGACTCTGTTCTTTAATTGTGTATTTCTTATTGGAGAGTCTGATAAATGGTGGATTTAGAAATGGAGTACGGATCTCATAGCATGAGAGCCTTCCTTGAGTACAAAAGCAAAGCTAAACTGGATAAGAAAGGATTACATTTCTTTAAAACTAATTCTGAAATGGTTAGAATTTATATATACCAAACAATGTGGAAATTAAGTGTAGAACTAGCTGCCATGTGTCCACTTTTTATTGAAACTATGCTTGAATTTAACTATATTCATAAATGAATCTAAAATTTCTTTATTTTTCTTACATTATGAAGTGTTTTCCGTGTTCTTGGGTCTAAACTTGCAAAGAAATCTAGCTATTGGCTTTGTATAGTATCTGCTAATAGGAGCTTCTCTTCAAAATGCATACCAAATGGCTTTTTAAGTCTCTAGCAATTTTGTTTAATGAGCTGGCAGACAGTGTTAAACAAAACTTAGGCCTTTGAGAAAGGGATATATTAAACCCAAATAAATCATTTGACAAAGTTTGCAAGAGCAAGAACAGTTGAGAAATTCTGCTGATGTTCCTGTGAAGTTGTGTCTTGCTAGCAATTCAGTGATCTGCTGGGACTCTTGGTGCTTAATTTATCTTGCATCTGTTCTTCGGAACCTCGTGATTTACACACAAATGCACCACAGGTGAGCTTAAAGCAATTTCCCCTTTAGTGAAACTAAGGGTGGAAGCCATCAAGAAAGCATCAGTTGTAACTTGTTAACAAGATCTTGCAGCAGATCTGTCTGCACATAGAGTGTACTCACCTAGGACTGGTAGTAGGGGTGGACTTAATTGACCCTGAAGAAATCCTGTGGGCATTTGGTCTTGGAACCATACTATGTTGTAGCAAATCTTTGTTCTTTTCCTCTCTATGCTACACCAGCCAATACACCAGTATTTGGCTACAGAGGCAAATACTCTGCTTGCTTTTATTATTTAGATGCAGAATAAGCTACCTAAATCCGGAAGCCCTTAAAATAGCTTAAACCCTGAAAAAAACCCTGAACTCCATTGATAAATCAGATGGCATGCAGCAGTTAGTGCTGTTCTTGGAGTCTGACAAAGAGAAAGAAAGGAGCAGATGGGATGAAAGGTGTGTCTGTAGCATTCCTTTCTGTAGAACTGCTGAAAGACAGACTCTACCATGGAAAAGTGGCATTGTCCTCAGAGAAAAGTGCCTCAGCTTAAATCTTCTGCTTTACTCCAGTTTTCATCCTTTGAACTTTGACAAGATCTAAGAAAACTGCAGAAAGGGACCATTTCTCTGCATATGAGAGTAAATACGAACTCATTGAAAAGTTGATCATTTGTGGGAATTAATTCGGCAAAGTTTCTAACTGGGAAAAATCAACTCACAGTAATGGTTAGTTTGGAAACTTTTGGATCCCAAAGCATGGGATCCTATGGAAACTATGCTATTGGGAATGGTAAGCATTGTGTATCAGTGTGATGAATTATAGAGGCATGCATCTGTTCTACAAATAATGGTGCGTATTTTGCAAACAGTAGAAGTCTGTAGTTTCCAATAGTTGCTTTTTTACACAGATGATTGTAATTGGAGAATATAGAGCACAGCAAAATGGGTTTGAATGTCAAACACTATCTGTAGCATATTAAATTCTTGCTTTAGGAATATGATGAAAATGTTCTGTTCTTAGGATACTTAAAATAGATGAAGATTGGAGGAGTACAAGGGAGAAGCTGGAAAATGTATTTTGGCTGCTGAAAAAGTAATTTTGAAAAACACCATAAAAAGGAACATGATGGAAGGAAATCATGGCAGATCCAGTGTGTGTTAGACCAAATTAGTTTTTTTGGTCACTCACAGTCTGAGCTGAAAGAATATGAAAGTTGCCTTTGGGTTAAATAACCATATTGTTCAGTCCTTGCTTTTCAGTTATGTTTATACTTGACATTTTCTTCTCCTGACTGTTGTGTCTTCTAGATATTTTTTTTGTTAGATATTATATTGTCTCACAGTGTGGTATTTAAAGCAAGCATTAAAGATCTTCAGTAATTTGGGAGATCTATCCTTTATAAAATATATGACTATATATAACATGGGGTAGAGTCTTTTGATCTTTCCATATGGAAGCAGATTTGACCCTGGGGACCAATATTAATTGCAACCAGTAATATAGAAATGAGAAAAATTACTTCTCATAGCACACTTTCAGAGAGGCACAGTTGATGTACTCTATGCATCTGTTATCTTTCAATGTTTTACTTTTCAGCTAATTTTTTTCCTTTCCAAATATCTTGCACCTTACTTACGTTACCCCTATTTTCAATTTCTAAATTTTTGTGCTTTCACATAAACTATCTATTATGTGATTCATCACCAAAATTGCAGTAAAAAATTTCTCTGCTAAAACAATCTGCAAGGTATAGAAATAACTGAGTTACTCTTTTCCCAGTAATGTCACTGTATACTCTTTTCATTTTGTTGCATCTTGTTAATTAAAACACCCATTTGCTAGCAATCATTGTATGTCTTCATCTGCCATATTAATTAATATGCTGTTACATTCCAAATCCTGTTAAAAGCAAAATGAAACACATTTTATATTAAAACTAAGAACCTGGTCTTAGTGTAATTACAATATTAACACTACAAGAAAGAGTTACAATTAAACTGTATATGAAAATGTTTCTTTCTTTCTATTCCAAGAGAAGTCTCAATAATATCACCACAATTAAATTTTTCTGCATGCACTTCTTGGTATCTTTGCCTTTCTCTTACATCATGGTTACTCTTTCACTGCTTCTCTCTGCATCTGGAGATCATTCTTTTGCTTTGGGGTGATGTGGTATTATGGTGAGCTGAACATTCCATGTTCTTTGCTGGGAGGAGTATGATGCTGCTGCTTTCTTCCTCCTTGGTTTAGGGTCCACTTGGGGCTATTTCATGCTTTGTGCTTCTTCGCTGATCTGCAACAAAATTTTACATCAGAATTTACAGGGTAAATGGAGGTGGTCTTAAATATGTTGGATGCTTGTCTTATGCTGTTATTAAGAATTTTATGAAAGCAGTGCGTATGAAGATACTATCCTAAAATTCAAATAGAGGTGGATACTGTGTCTGATTAGTGAAAAAAATTACATATCTAAAGCAAGAATAACCAGCAGAATGGTTTTCTATTCAGTCCCTCACAGTAAATTAATGAATATATTGTTTTTCTATTTTTTCTAGTGTGTTGTATTTGCTATGACATCTGGTCAGATGTGGAATCACATCCGTGGACCACCATATGCACATAAAAATCCTCAGAATGGACAAGTGGTGAGTTGATAATTTTACTTTGAGGGGAAATAATGTGTAGACAGTCACTTGCTACGGTGAGCCTACCACTGCAAATAATTGCAGTTCCATAGGTCTGTATGAGAGTCTGCCAGTCTTAAATCTAGTTGCAAGCAGAGTCTGTTTCAGCATTTCAGATCTTTAGAAGGTGCCACCATCTCTGATTTGAGCAATAAATGGATGGTTGTGTTGTTCAGGCTTCTCTCTATGAGGCTCCTGCCTGTAGTGAATTTGTTAGAAATTGTTCCATACCCCACAGTTCCCACTGCCCGAAGATAAATGTAGATATTGTGTCCTTTTGTACAGATGTGCTTCCTCACACAGTGGAAAACAAATTTGTTTTGTTTCCACCTTTTAGGCTACACAAACTGTTTTTTACACACCTTTTACAAACCTTTGCGGTTTGTAACCTCTTACCTTCATCTCCCAATCATTTTAGTTAGAAAAGGAAATGCCACGAAGCATTTTCCATCATGTCTCTAACTCTTCCACTAAACTTTACAAATGCTTTTTCCTCTATCTCTGTGCTCCTTCAATTTAAACTCTTTATCAGCTTTACTAAGTAGTTACCATTGACTATTGCCAAAATTACATTTATATCCTGCTACTGCTGCCTTTAAAGGATTACCTTATTTGCTTCTTCCTGCTCACAAATTAGCAAATGTTCATCAGATCTCAGAATAATAAACTCTTTTTGCCTACTAGGAAAGTAAAAATGACCATGGCTAGTTCCTATCACTCCTTGTTATTTACCACTTTTAAAGCAATTTCTTGAGATGGAATCTACAAAACTTGCAATGAACTTAGCGATCAGGAAGTTTGGTTTTTTTACTAACTCATGGCCCATTGAGCTATTTTCAGCTTTGGCCATCACTAGTTAAAGGACACTGTCTTATGTCTTAAAGAAAACACTTATTTTAAGCTCTCTTTGTGTCATATCTTAATTGGAGTAGCAAAAAATGATGGTTTGAATTTGAGTACTGATCTGTGTTTTATCAGGAATGAAGCAGAATACTGATGTCATAATATGACAGGATTTCATCTATGATCTTTGTTATTCAGAAACAGAATTGATGATACAATAAATAATCTTGATAAAACACTGTTTATGAAAATTTGGAGTTTTTCATTACTGCCTTGCAGCATTAACTTTAAGACACTTCTCTATGGAGTGACGGAAAGAAGAAATATTGCATAGGAAAACCTCTGTTTGTGACAAATTAGTTTTTACCTTATCCAATTTTATACACATTGCTTGTCTTAAACCCCTGTTTTGGAAGTATACCCTCCATTTAATAATTTTGAAATATTCCTGAATTTGTGCTGGTTTGTCTGCATTTTCAGAGTGTGAACTTATATCCTGTGTGTCTGAAGTGCTACTACTTTGGGAATGTTAGCACACACAACTAAGTAATGGAAATAATGGTAAAGATGGTTTTAAATTCTAGATAGTAGTCTGCTGTATTGATCAACATACATTCTTTTCTGTCTTTGGTGCATTATATGACTTCAGATAAGTTATTTGTGCCTCTGATTCACCTGTCTCTCCTTGTTCATATGTCAGTACTCTGACCTCTTTGCAGCTTTGTCTGTGACAGTAAGTAAAACCAGTTAGATTATAAGAATTAAAAGAAGAATAAATGCAGGATTACCAAGATCCTGCTTTAATTAAGCTATCACTGACGAGTATAGTTGTAATTTAAAGCTCTAAATTTAGAAATGCTAGAAGCTTAATAAGTATGCTATAAATCTTTACCTATTTTACATTGTGGTTTGGGATTTTTTTCTTCAAATAATACTTGAAAATTTTCCTGTTTCATTTTTCTAACACTACCTGTGTTTCTGTGAATTTAAAGAATTAAATGTGCTTATCTAACCTTCTATGAGATTTATTCAACCATGATAATTCACTGTAACACTTTGTGAATTGTCAGCAATTGCTGTCTTTATATCTAGATAAAATTTAACTCATCACTTTCTTTCCAATGTCTAGCATTTAGTAACAATTCCAAACTTGCATGCTAATTTTTTACAAGGATTACTTGCATGTAATACTCTGGAACTTTGTTGACAGTCTTACCACGGAAATTTCTGGTTTTAAGAAGAGGCATAGAATAGCTCACCAAGCTTAATAGTTTTATTATTAGGTTCAAAATTACAGATTCTTAGTCTTCCTTATTTCACAGAAGTTAGTGGTTCAGTTCTATACTAGCCTGATATGCCACTGGACTTTGAAAGTGAGATTACTTCATAAACTGTTCTTTGCCTCAAATATCTCCTGTTATATGCTTTATTGTTGCTGTAATTTTAGATGATACTTAATTTGTTCTTAAATTCCTGGGGGTTTTTCGAAAGATCAAAAGACATCTTTTTCCTTTGCTTGGACAACACTACTTACTCTTGCCAGTATCGTGTGCAAGTAACATCACCAGTTCTTAAAACTTTTGGCTTTTGCATTGTCTTTATGATTACCTAAGCTACTTTAACTGCATGATTGTACTCTTTGAAGCTTTTCAACCATATTTTTATATTTCTGTGTGGTCTATTCTATAAAGCTGATGTTCTCTCTTATTGCAGTTCTTTCAGGTAGTTCCTTTATTCCCTACTGCCATCAACTAATTTCAGGTTTTGGGTTTGCATGGAAGAGCATCAGAAAGCTCTTCCAAGTTCAAAGAGCATGTAGAAAGTTGAATCCCACAGTAACATTGTTTGCTATTTCAGTTCTGGTTTAGGTTTATGAAACTGTCTTCTGTCTTGACGCGTACTTTATTTTATTTCCGGAGTTCTCCATCTTTTGCCAAATAATTTTGTTAGGATTGGGCCCTTACTGACTGTGTTAAACTAAAATCTGTACCTGTTTTACTGGGACTGAGAGTGGCAGTTAAACATCCTGTTGGTGTCTGTGTATAAAGTCTTGTGAGAGTTCTGATTTTTATTCAGAGCTTGACCTGTATAGAGCTGGTGGTGAGAGAAGTAGGACTGGAGAAAGCAATTACATGGGTTTGAGCCTTCTGTAGAGGTAGTTCTGCTGCTATTTAATTGGCCTAATAGCAAAGAATTCTCACTAGATTTTCATCAGCTTTTAAACAAATAGCAGCAACGGCTAAGAGAGCATTTATGTCTATCTGCCCATGAGTTAGCTGCCTTTTTTTATTATTATTTTCCATAGAAGTTCTAGCATTTTTATTGTGCAATATACTTAAGATTGCAACTATACAATTGTTGGAAGTTTGCTGTAAATAAGAACGGGGAAAAGGACAACCTTGGTCTAAAATGCTGAATTAACATGGTTTCCAAAGCTCATAATTTTCTTTCTTTCTCTTAAAGTGATAGAAGTTGGAAAAGTTTTTGTGTGAAGAGGAAAATATGGTATTTTATTATCAGATATTAGATGGTTTTCCTGCGTAAATTGATGCTTTTTGAAATGGACAATGGTATTATTTGCCACTATATTAATTGGGTTTTTTTATTGTCTTATATTTAAAAGGTTGTTAGAATTCCTTAAGTACAGCACAAGTTATATCCTTAGAAGCAATTTGTATTTTAACAGATCTTTTAGATAGAACACCTTGTAATATCATATTAAATATAAATATTTGTTTAACTTAGAGCTTATTCATCCTGGTTTTTTCCCCTACTTACTTTCGTAACTTTATAACTACTAATCATTACTCAGTTTTCTTGCTGATACAAATATGTAATAATCTGTATGTTTATGAAGTTAAATGAAAAATTCATTTGACTGCTGGTATCATTTTTTCATTTGTAAATGCAAAATAAAGGTACTCTGAAAAATTTATGCTAAGAATTCTGAGATTCTTAATTTGTGCTAGTCCTCTACTGCTAAGCAGGATAAAATGTCACTTACCAAGGTTAATTCTTCTATGATTTCTGATATGAATCTAATTAAAATACATGGAATTGTTTCTTGAAACAGTTTTAAAGAACAACTCGCCCTTTGAAGCTCAGTAAGCCACGATAAATTCATTGTCCTTTAGCTTCCAGTGTATCTGGAAGCATGTCTGAAGTACAGTTTGTCAAGATTGTCTTTGTAATGCCTGACTTTTCTAAAAGTAGCCGTATTGATGGTAGTAGTTTCAATGCATACAAAAGTCACTTTACTGTGTGGTATATTATTATGTTTGTCTTGCTTTTGGATAAAAAAAAGTTCTTCAGGTTTTTTTCAGTACCTAATGTAAGGTATACAGATTGGCCTTTTACCACAGCAATATTTTGGTGCATCTGTTGCCGCTAATCACAGCCATAGTACTGTTGAAAATACATCTTAATATTTTACTGGAATAGCCAATTTTTTTCAATGTCATGTTGGACAGAAATGAGTAGTGCATTACTTACGAGTGTTTTTAATGAAATAGCCTTCCTGTGGTTATCAAAGCCATGAGTCTGTTCAGAAGCTACAAATGGTAAAGGGTTTCTAAAGCCTTTAAATTAAATTTCTGTCATGATTTAGTCAAAGAAGTTATTTACTGGCAGTGTAAGGTGTAGAACTAGTATAAAACAATCTTAATTCTGTTAACAGAACAGCAAGTTGACAACTAGACATCATATCCAAACTATTGTTGGGAAAATTGTTAGTCTGTGTAAGCCATCTGTCCTAATTTTTGAGACTGCAAGGGTGATTTTATCTGGCATTCTGTATAACCTATGTTTCTACCTTCATATTAGAAAACTGAAACCTTACACAATATGTGGTACTCATTTTATTGCGGGAAGAAGAGGTGAGAAGATGGTCGGGACAGAAAGATTGCTGAGATGAGGAATTTGAACCTCTGTGTTCTTAAATGGTCAATTCTGGACACATACATGCTGTAGAAGTTCACAGAGTACCATTCCATTGCCAGTGCTGTCTGAGTAAAGATGGAACATGCTCTCATGAAGTAAAATCAGATTTCAGACAAGTAATCATGCAGCAAGTAGTCTATCATGATAAAATTCAATAAAATAAAATAAAAATTAAAAAGGCTGCCAGTTTTTAATTGCTTCTTGTAATAACAGAAATCAAATTTTAATTGACTGATACCACTTTCAACTAATAAACACTCCTTGTCCCCCACTCCTTGCCTTCCTTTTGCTAAGTGTAAATGGGCTCCTAGAAGCCATTTACTTTCATTTGGAAGAACTGTTTTCTGCAGAACAGCTCTTTTGTCAGAAGTCAGGGAGGCCTCAAATACATGAATTCTTGAGGAAGATGGAATGATAATGCAATACATAGAATATACTTTAAGGCAGAAAACTAGAATGACACATGCGAAAAATTGTTTCATGTTATTCTGTTACTAATAGAACAAGAGCCATTAAAGGCAGCTTAAATGCCAGGCAGGAATCTAGTTTTTTCTGTCTTCCTGGACTTCACTGGTTGTGGAGATGTATATGGTAGGGGTCTTACCTATTAAAATGATTTTGACTGCAAGGTAACTTTGAAGATTGTCTAGTCCAGCTGCATGCTCAAAGGTGGTCAGGTTGCTCAGGGCTTTGTCTAAGAGAATTTTGAATGTCTCCATAATTTGAGATTTCCTAACCTGTTCCAGTCTTTGACCACCCACAGAATTCTTTTAATTTTACCTTTTAATTTATTTTTACCTTTTGCTTTTAATTTCCCTCAGGAACACTCAAGGTAAATTTTATTCTTCTCTTCAGTAAAGCTGATTTAGCTGAGTTCTTAATTAGAATTTAATGCTGACTTTAATAAAATTTGGACTTAGACCAGTGGTACAGCTTTTCAGAGCTTCTGACAGCATACTTTTGCTTAAGTGACACTATGATATCACTACAAAGCGCACACTGAAAACAAGAAAATAGTACGCCTGGAGTGTTCAGAGATTTTTCTCTGCATAGATTCTGCTCTCTCAGTAGAGCCATACAGATGTTCTTCCTGTACCTATTAAACAATTGTTTTCTTCTAAAATCCTTCAACTTTCAGAGTGGGGAAGGCAGAGGAGAGGAAAGGACCATATTTTCTGTATTGTGCAACAACATCTTTCACTATTCTTGATGGATTATTTTGTGAATCTTACCTATTCCCTGTAAAACATACATTATAGTACAAGGGTACAGATGTTCCTTTTCCTGAAGTAAAATTTCAGCGGTTGGGAATTGTCTTGTGAACTACTGGGAAAGACTCAAAATATTTTCTGTCCTGCAGAGCCTTCTAGAGCTGGTGTGGTTTTTTGTTGGTGAGCTCTTGCCTTTCCATGTAGTTTTGCTCGTTCACTCTAATGCTGTCATTTCAGTGTAAGAGATTAACTTCTCTTATGCCTGTGAACTGTCAAGAGAAGGAACATGCATTTGAGTGTGTTAATGTAAATGAAGCAGCATGCATCAGATAGTCCTTCATGGACTAATTCACCCATAATCTCTGGTTCAGAAAGATACCTTTTTATTGTTGTTACTCTTTTTTTAGGGTGGTTTTTTTTTACTGAACATAAGGAGCTTTTGGTTGGGTTTTTGTTTTTTTTTTTTTTCTGCAAGGCAATAATTCTTTGCTACTTGATAATTTATTAAATATAAAATGCTTTTTATATGTTTTCATGGAAACAAAAATTATTCTGACGTATTTTTTTTGTCTAGCTCTGGTGCCAGCATTAATTCCTTTCTTTGGCTAACCTTTCATGTTAACTGACTGTTCTGAAGGAAGATACAATAGAAGAAGACATAAGGACTAAATTAAAAGGTAAACTAAAAGGTTTGATTGTACATGTAGTCTGTTCTTCTGAGCCTTCAAAGGCAAGTAGAATGGTACTATATACCTCACGTATTAGATATCAAATATTTCTGAGTTCCTGGATATTAAGTGGCAGTTTATATGTTTTTTTGGTTTTCTGTTCTTTGAATCATTCATAGGACTTTTAAATTTTTTTCATTTATTGATGTTGCCACACCAATCTTGAAGATATATGTTATAGTCAGGGACAAACACACATACCTGCTTTCATTATTTTCCTAACATATTCTTTTGAAGCATTAGAAATATTCTCTAGGTTAATGATACTGCAACTGCTGTTGTTTGTTCTATTCAGTTTGAAACTTAAAAGAGTCCTGTTCTTGGTAGTTTCTTTTTTTTCCCCCCACTGCCTAGCAGCAAAATTGCATTAAGATTAAACAGAGTCTGAACCCTGGTAGCTGAGGAAGGAATCAGTTTTGACTTCAGCTGGTGTGCTCAGATAGGCAAAACCTGTTCCTATACTAAAATTAAAATAGAATAAGCTGTTACTTGGCAAGGTTATACATATGAACAGAATGTGAAAGTAGGTGCTCTGGTAAAAGCAAGAGTTGACGGTTTGGTTCAATTGTTTTTGTAGTTGGTTGGTTGGTTTGGAGCAGAGGAGGTGTTGGTGTTGTTTGTGACTTTTATAACAGTAGACCTATTCAAAGCAACCGTGAAAATCAGCTTGAAGAAGGAACATGTGTGTATTCATTTTTCTTTTGGCACAGTAATGCTTCAATAGCAGAAATAAAAATTTTTCTAGCTTTAGAACAAACAATGAGAATCTTTCAATAAATTAAGGACCTCCTTTCCTGACTTCTGCATTTCTCAGATTAATAGTTTCTTTATCTAATGTTCATTGGTTGTTATGCTTCTGTTTATGGTAATGATTGTAATTATAAAATAATTTGAATGTACATATATATATACTTTCATCTTCTCAATAGTCATTGTAAAATATCCTGGAAATCTAAAAACTATTTTGCAGATTCTATAAAGTTTGTGTGAAAAGCAGAAAATGCCATACAACATGTGTTAGTAATATTAAAGCTTTCTGCTCTTCTGTTATGTCCAAAGGACAAGTTCAAGCCTAAACTATTGGGATTCTATTCTAAACTATTGGATGAGAAGTTTGATTTATATTAGTTCCAATTAGATCTTGCTCAAGAATAGCTTACATGGCTGTTCCATTATAAATGCTTATATTTAGAAGCAGACATTGCTAAGTTAATTGTCTTGCTATGTAAGCGGCAAACAATGTTTCTCTAAAAAGTCACCAAAAATGTTTGTAAGGGAATTATTGTTTTCAAAATGGTTTTTCCTTATTCTTGGAGTATGAGGAGGACATAATTTAACTTCTACCCTGATTTCTGGTCAGCATTCAAACTTTTTTTATATCTACATTGTTGAGAAGCAAGTTCACAAAAGGAGTAGGCTTTACACAAGCTTTAGAACAAGGAATTATTTTTGTTTCACAGTAGCCTTTAGACACATACACTTCTGTCTGTCACTTAAAAACCTGTTGCAGAATTATAGCCCATCTTAGGAGAGTTTGCTTCTGCATAACACAGCTGTGATTGATCTGCTCTTTAAATATTTTAAAGGCATCTTGCATCAAGCTAATATTATGTACAGAAGTGGGTTGAGGAGCAGATTTTATGTGCATCACTACTCTTAGTATTTAGTACTCACAGAATCACACTTTCATATTTATTTGAAATAGACTGTAGTTCTTTTATATGTGTTTGTACTGAAAAAGGAGGTGTTTTTCACTGTTCCCCATAAAAGTCTATCATTAATATTTAAACCAAAGCTGTTAAAGGCTGTGGCACTTTAACTTTAGGTACAGTGCAAATTAAAAAGAGTTCTTTACTGACAGTCTTGCAAGTCTAGCTTTTGAACAGTAAAAAAAGCATGAAATGATCTCTTTCGTGTTCACAGGTCCTGGAGTCACTTAGCATAGCAAAATGCTCTACATGAAATAAAAATAGCACTATGATTTAAAAGAAGGAAGTTGTCTGCATTTACCAGTCTCTCACACTTCTAATATGGGTTAATGGAATGAAAGAAGAATTTGGTTTATGATCTTTTTTATAGTCAGTATTCTAAAAAACATTTCAAAGAAAAAAAAGTATTCCATAGTTGATATTAACCAGAGTAAGCTCTGTTGGATATATAAAAGTAGGAATTTTTCCATCATTTTCTATGTGGCTAAATACCAGAGTCATTTAAAAAAACAATTTTCAGAGTAGTTCTATTGTTGATGTTTTATTTGTTTCTAGACAGAGAACACTTCAATCAGTAGTATAATGGCATAATAAATACTATCTGATCTTGTCCATTACTGTCATTTAAGATACTCTTAATGCTAGAAATGAGGAAATTGCCAAAAGGAGGGGGGGAAAGGGAGGTGGCTTGTTTGGAGTGTAATTTCCCTGCTGGTGTTAAAACCAGTACAACATGATAGTACCCACAGCCCTTTTGTATGGCCCTGTAAAGAACGGGATGTGCATTTAGCTAGAAGTGTGCTACAGTAAATGGAGACAATGCAAGCACTGGATCAGCTGCACAGTTTAATAATAGATTTTAAGAATTGATTTAAGATCAAAATTGAATTAAAATTATGCTGTTAGTCATTTAAAATCCCAATAGTTATTTACTTACATTATCACTAATTAGCTCTGGAAAATACAGAACCACAAGGCTGTGATGTGAAGGTATGTGCCACTTCAGGTGTTGCTCACACAGACCTGTGGTGCACTGTCTTGCTCTTGTCCTTTAAAACCCACTAGATCAAATTCAAGTCTACAAATATTTTGCAAAACTTGAGTAACTGCAAAAATAAAAACAGACTTTACAAAGACTTTAATTTGTATTTTTTCTGGCTTCTTCTCCTGTATTTTAAATTTGCAAATTTCCTAACTCTGCTAAAATATTGGAAAGCTTCATTTAGTGAAGAACAAACAATGGAAATCCCTCCACACATGTTTCTTTAAAGTAGAGAAAAAATTTTAGAAGGAGCAGGTTAAAGACACATTCAAACCACTCTTATGCAGAGTATTATTTTCTGTATAAATTGAACATCTATGTTCTGAATATGCTGTCTTCCAAAAATGACAGCGTGTATAGCACAGGGCAAAATGCATCCTGAAAATAGACAGCACAGCTGGAACAGTAAACACAGAACAGCAATTTGAAAAAGAAAATGATAACTGGGGAAAAAACCCAACCAAACAAACAAAAAGCAGAAATAACTTCCATCAGAACCCTGGGTTTTATTGGTATAGGTGACAAGTACATGTCTGCTGATTTATTTAATGAGCTTCTGTTCAGTTGGGTTATTAACATAAATACCAAGCTAAAAAATTCAGAAAATATGCAAAATATTTGTTTGAGTTGTTTTCGTTCTCTTTTGCCTTTTTTTTTTTTCATTCAGTCATCTACACCATATTATACAGCTGTGCTCTCAAATATACTTTTAATGCCTAATTCATTGTGCATGAGTATGCAGTAGCAGGAGGGCCCTTATGCATTGTCCAGTCGTGGGCAAATATATCTTTTCAAAGTCTCTGCCTTAAGATTTTGCTCTCAGACTCGTTTGGCAGTGCTGTTGTACCACCTTTTGTATTTAAATTAAATTTTTAATTATTGGGTAGATCATACATGCAACACTTTGTACCTTGATTTTGACTTATTTGATCACAGTAATGAATCACATTCTGCTCATACTTATATTAATGGATACTTTTTTCCTGTCTGAGTTCTTTTCATACAATGAGAAGATAATTTGTGGAAATCATTCTGAATTTTGACGCATATGACTTTCAGTTCTTCTGTGTAAAGTAGTGTTGGTTTTTATCTTGGTTCCTTTCTGGCCTCAGCTGAGTTCATTAGTACCAATTTTTGCACCCAAGTCATCAACTTGGTGGCGAATTTCATAAATTAGTCCCAAGATACAGACTTCCTTTACATATTTTTAAACAGCCTGTTCTGTCTCCTGTTGAGCCAGTTATTCAAACTGCTTATAGAGATTGTTCCAATCCCATTTTTTTCCCACCTCTCAATATAATGGAGTGAAATGCCAAAGTCCAGATAAATAGTAGCACTTTTTTTTTTTGTCAGGAGCATTAATTACTTAAAGAAAGAGATTATGTCTAATGGATCTGGAACCTATCTCTTAGGATCAAGTGTGCTGTATTTCATCTCATTTTTTTGTGTTTCTTTGTATGTTTAATTATTCTTTATTTCAAAATTTATTCAGAAACATTTCATGTTTACTGAAATTCTACTTCCTTCTTTCCAGGATGTGTTTGGTTTCTGTGTATGCTCTTCTGTAGATTTACACTAACATGGGCAGATAGATTTATCTCAAATCCATAAATAAAATTGTTACTGGGCTTTAAGACTCAAGTACTAGTTTTGGAATTCTGCTTTTTGAGTTTTCCTGCAACTTTTTATGTGGTATAGATGCATTCTGTCAGCTGTGGACATTTGTATCCCTTTTATTTTATTCATCATAAACATTCACAGAATTAGGAAACTGGATTGTTACCACTATTTACTGTATATTAACCTTTTTGCTTTTTCTCTGCTTTAATGACTGAAATGTGAGCTACCTGTTTGTGTTTTGTTTATGGGGCCACCTCAGTTTGCCTCAGGGTAGCTTTCATTTTGTCCCTAAGCTTCTTGACCTTTTAAGAGGAAAAATGTATTTGCTAGTTATTCTCTTTCAATTCTTTCTGAGCTCTGGTTGTTCATTACATTCCATATGGGATTATTCATCGGTTAGTTCTGGAATCCTTCTCCGAAAGGTCAATAATTTATTTATTTGCTTACTTACTTTTAAGACGTGTGGGATATAGATTCAAGATAAGTTAAGAAACTTCAGTGATTAGTTTCTGACTCACTCAGTTCACCAAATTTCTCTAGTGTGAATAATTTCCCTTGGTAATTTTTCATTTCATTTGAGCTCTTTTGAAATGTAAAAATCTTAAATTGAGAGTTTAAAATGTGTTGCTATTATTACTTCAGTTTATTTTACTGAACTAGCTCAGGTCATTTTACCTGAAATTATTCTGTGCTTCCTGTGTCTTTACAATGTCCTTTTTTATATCAAAAGCGCACTTAAAATATTATTGCTTCTTGTGGAACCTGTGGGTAACTGAGAATGGAATCTGCCAAGTGTCGCATACTGACTGATCATTGAAGTCTGCTCCTAGTAGTTTCTGTTTCCATTCTAGTTAGAAAATTAGTCTTTCATCTACCACAAGGAGTTTTTCTGCATGCTTTTCAGTTCTTCTACTCTGTAATATCCTTCTCCATGAGTGGAGTCTCAGTTATCTCTCAACTTCATTGTCCTCCTCCAAAACATGAAATTTTCACTTGCATCAGTGCCTAGTTCAGATGAGGGTTGCTCTTTTGATGCCCGTGCCACCTTTATTCCCACCTTCTGTACTTTGGTTTACAATAAACAGGGCACATGGCCTATGATCCTTTTGCATGAAATAATGCTAGAAGGTGAACTTTAGGAATTGAGCCTGGACACTCCCAATTGGTACTGGTTTGTTCAGTCTGTTGGACCAAAGAGGAACAAGTGTGAAATAGAACTGTTTGAGATGTATATAGTATGTATATTGGGTTTGAAGGATTAATATGCACTACTTGCTAATTTAAACATAGTCTTTGAGTCTACAGCAGCTCAACATAAGCATCTTTATATCAGTAATGGTGGTATTCTTCCAGTCAAATTCTGGAATTCATTCTGATACGAAGAGTGATTTTGTGCAAGAGGCTCTAGTTCCATGAAGATCATTTCAATCACAGATTTGTATCCGGTATGTCTGTTCATAAGAGAAGGTGTGTCTTATAATTTACCAGGTATATTCTGGTAAAAGCTCATTAAATGAATATTATATTGTATATGATAAATGTATATCCATTTCTTGCTTATATATATATAAATGAACAAAAGCTATGATACAGCTTTGGGTCATGTCTGCTTTTATGTTAGTAGCACTGTACTGCTCTTTTGTCTGTTTCTTGAAAAGACCAAACATCTGTAGGCTCCTCAGAATCTTGACTTAAATGCTTTGCTTTCCTAAGTTAAGGGCTTTGCTAGACTGTACATCGGATGCCAAAATGTAGTTTGTCTACTGAGGTTGAAGATCCTTTCTCTTCAATCTTGTAATTTTTTTATTTACAGTAGAAAATGCCTCTTTAAATGAATGTTTAGAAAATGACTACCAAAGGGTAGACTTCTTTGTTCCAAATTTGTAAAGTGATTTTGCTGTTGAGAAGAGATTCTAAATGATGTGGTGGGGAATTGGGAGGGTGTCTATGTGTAATTAATAGCTAACTCAAATTCACAATAATTTTAATGATTATTTCAATTTAACATCTTGACTTACTTTAGGTCTTTTAGAGACAAGTTTGATGTATTTTTTGTTTAATTATCAAATTTAATTTCTCAACGGAGAAACTGTAAAACTAACTTAAATGCTATTTATGTGTGATAATTTAAAAATATGTTGTGTCCTTTGTATGTAAAAAACATTTCAATGTAGATTATCTGTCATTTTTTGAAGTATTACAGTGGTTGAACCCTGGCCCCTTTGTCATATATTCATTTTTAATATACTCTGAGGGTAATTTGCTTTTTTAACATGCTACGGATATAATTTCTCCATACTTAACAGGTCGTACATAGAAATATTTTTTTATCCTCTTTCCTCTGACTTTCAAACACAACTTTCAGTCCTTTAATATTTTTATAATTCTCTACAACTCTTTGAAAATTTTAGTGAAAATACATATTCAAGTTGCTACTTAGATCCTAGACCTAATCAGTTTTAAAAGCCTAATCTTTTAACATAAGTAGCAAACATTTTGGTATGTATAGGTATATTTCCTAATCGCAGTGCTGCTTCTTTTCATTTTAAAGGTCAGTTCTATTACTCCTGAAGTTTTTATTTTAATATGGCAAGTTTAAAAAAGTGAGTAGAATACTTTCAGTCATGCGGTAGTTGCATTTTAATATCTACCCAAAAAGAGTGCATTTCCAAAGAGTTTCCCAGAAAAGGCTTGCTAGATGGTATTAAAAATACCAGTTTCAAGTGAGACAAAAGAGTGACCTTCAAACTTTTTCTGACTTTGTCTCTTATCAGTCATGCAAGTGTCAGACTCCTAATGTGAATACTCAAGAAGGCTTTGAATTGTCAATAGCAGGAAGCTTCCTCTTTGAGGTTATATTTGCTGGAACAGAAGAGATAACACTATTATCAGTGCTTTTGTAGTGTAGCCAATTTCTATTGCATGTACTGAAATTCACTTTTTAATACAGTTTTGATATTAATGTAATGATAAATATGTCATACTGTTAAAATAAATTCTAAATGTTTCTGTCGGTCCTGATACAGTATGAAATTTCACTCTGGTCTCTTTCAGAGATTTTTATTAGCATTTCTGGGGAAAAAAAAAGTAATTTTCAAACACGTTTCTAACCTCTTTGGTAAATTGACATTAAGGATGTGTTTCTTTCTGGGGTGTGTTGAATTATCAGACAGTTGGAACTTCAAAGTTTAGCACTGGAATGTGAAACACAGAATAAAAGCTAGCACACTGTTTGTATATTACTTGTGTAATATACAAGTACCATTACATACTATTTGTGATCACCATCGTAGGAATTTTAATTTTTTTCTTTTTTTTTTTTTCTTTCTTTTTTTTTAATTAGACATTCAAGCCCTATCTTTGAGAATTGGCTTGAACTGCTCTTCATGGGCTTGTTACTTTTATTTTTTAAATATTGTAATTTTTTTCTATGGGCTAGCTAAGGCACAAAATACCAGTGCATTCAAAATTATTGTGCAAATTTGCATGGTAATAAAATTGTACTAAACTTTCACATGTGGCCCACTTCAATATTGTTAGTATTTACACTGAAATTAATCAAGAGTTTAACCACTACTGATGGACTGTGGAGAGCTTTGAAGACTGTGTTTTCATTTCCATTGACTTATAGGTCATCGTTAGCAATATTTCACTTATTATTTGAGATAATGTCTACAAGAATGATGTACTATCTCAACTACAAGATACGGGTAGTCTTATGAATAATTACTGCATTTAGATATTCTGAAGTAATATTTGTATTTTACTTAAATGAAATTCTGATCTTCCGATGCATAGGTTAGCAAATAAAGATTGTCAGGACTTAGGGATTCACCAGCAATCTCAAATATTTCAAATGTATGAAAATAACTCTTAAGATCTAATAAGTCTTTGTGAGAAAATCAAAAAATCATCAAATATGTTAAGTGCCTGGAGAATTCTATGTAGGCAGAATCGTGGCTCTGCTGAAAGCTAAACCTTGTTAGTATCACACAAAATAGACTGAATTTTGTGATGGTTGGAACTTTTATTACTGAAGATAGTTCTTCCTTTGGTGTGTTAGCAGTATCCCAAATCTTACAAAGTTGCCTGTTTTCCCTGTTAGCATCACTCAAGAGGCTGATAAGAAACATGTTGTTTTTGACAAGAAGATTCCAAATTGATTCGACCAATGGCCTTTAGATCAACTTTGGATGTTGTGCTAAGAACTCTGCAAGTTGGAAACTTCTGTCAGAGTATTACTGATTTTAGCAAGGTACATGGTTGATAGTACGTATTTTATACTACATGAGAGGTTAGGCTATAGTATTCATCTTACAGAATGCGGCTAAATTTGGGGTTATTTTCGCTTTGCTGTCTTTAGTTACCTTGTCTCTTCTCCTGCCAATCTAGCTGCCTTCCGGAAAGCAAAAATAGTTAAAGCAGTGGTTAAGTGCATTCTTTGTCAATTTTCCTATTCCTGATGGAGTAATTAATTGCACTAAAAAAGATTTAAAAATATCATGTTAAAATCCTACACCTAAACTGGTATTATTTTCAAATATATATTTTCATATTTCTCTTCATACCTTAACAGGTTGAATATTTGTAGTTTTTGTAGTTCTAGAAGGATCCAAAATGTAAAAAGAAAGTAAAGACAATTGAAAGAAACGAAAATGCAGAAACAAGATGAGATGAAAAATACTTCATTTATTATCCAACTTTTCTTTCAATTATTTAGTTCGTATAATGATAATGAATAGTATTCTTTGAGGAAGCATCTGAAGACTCTCATCTACCAGAGTAATTCCAATAGTAGTGGTTCAGTTAAGCTTTTCCGCTATAGAAGGTAATTTTTTTTTTTCCAATGTGTATATGAAAGACTGTCTTCAAAGTTACAGGCACATAGGGAGCTAAAGAAACTTTATTCAAAATACTCTGACAACAGCACAGGTTTACTGGTAATGTTTTACTTATGATATCACAGACTAAATTTTAAAATCAAAGTTATGTATGTAAGATAGCTAAACAATTAACAGCCGTATTTTAAGCTGTTCTTAGCTTTTTCTTAGCCAGCTGACCTGTTTCAAAGGACGTCCTAAATCATTTAAATGGTCAATATACTAATTCACTTTCCTTGAAGTTAGCAAGGTGTACAGAGGAAGGGAAGAAGAGATGTAGGACTGGTAGGGAGCAATACACAGTCGTGCTAATACATGCAGTTGCAAGGCATGCCAGCTGTTCAGATTAGCTTTTGAGGGAATATAGACCACTGGAGACAGATACTTAAAAACAGAAAAGATGTTCACTAATAGGGGCTTCCTAAACTGCTTAGGGAAAGACATAAACGTGTACTTTCTAGTGCTGAAAATAGCTTATATTTTGGAGTACTTTATCAAGGCAGATGCCGCATTTGCTATCACTTGAAGGAGTTTTAGGACATGTAAAAGATGCTTAGATGGAATTGGCAGAAACTTGCCTCCTAATAGCAGGACTTGAGAGATAGAAGTAGTACTTAAAGGACTGTGACTGTTTTCTTCCTGATGTGTGATCAGACCTTCCCTTCATAATCTTTGATAAGGGTGAACACATGCATTATGTACAGAAGCTTCTAGCCATCACTGTTCCTTGTTGAGGCAGACACTGCTGTAAGTCAGGGCTCCATCTTTTAGTTGCCTTTTGGAGTAAGCAAGTTACAGTTCACTAATGTTAAATAAAAAAAACCCAAACGTATCCTCATAACAAGCAGAGAAAAAACCTCACCTCAGAGAAACTTCAACTGCTAAATGTGTGATACCAGATTGGATGTGGAGCATTAGGAGGATGTTATTAAACTTTTCCTACGTGTTTTTTCTTGTTCAGCTCCTCAATGTAAGCAATATTTTGGGCAAAAATGTGGCTGACAGTTTACCTTCTGAAACTCTTGCCCAAGGTTATTTGCAGAACCTATTCTTCTATATTGAAAGCTTGATTTTTCTTGTGACAGCCAGTTTAGCCTTCTGCAGCTAAATGTTATGTAGAAATAAATGTTATATTGAAATTCTTTAATATAGAGTAAATGGTTTTACTTTATAGTTTGTTCTATGCAATTAAGTGGCTTACTCGATATTATATATCTTTCTAAATATTAATGTTCTGAAATTCTATCAGCAATAAACCATCAGAATGAAAAATTGGCTCGTTGAAATCAATAGCAAAATGCTTATTGACTTCTTTTGAATCTTTATTTCACCCAAATTATTTCAGGTACAAAGAAACATCTTTGCTCTTCTACAGATATATGGGACTGGAAATCTGCTTAGGTCAAAGTCACCTTGAGCTTTTTTAACTAGAGCTTCATACCTTGTATAAACTAAAGAGGTGTGTGTTGAAAACTTCTTTAAATTTTTGAATTTTTTTTTTTAATTAAAAGGTACTTTGAGGAATCACTATTTGTGTTAAAATAATTGCTCAATTAGTCTATAATAACTCAAAGGACATCCATAGAAATATTTTTTCAGACCTCGATCTTTTCTGTTCTTGCTTTAGTTGGATGAAAAGGTTTGCATGTATTTTAGTTTTCATTTATATTTATACTTCGCTGTGATATTCTTTTGCTGGCTTAATCAGTATTGTTGTGATTCTTCTTTGCATGTTTTTTTACAGTGATGTTTCTGTTCTACTCCTTTTCTCATTTGCAGTTTAACCCATTGTTAAGATCCTATTATTGAGGTTCTTAGAAATACCTCTGCCTGAATTAAGGTGCAAATGAGACCATGTACCCGTCAATAGTATGGGTTTTATTTGATAGTAAATATGAGAGAGAGAGAGAGGGAAAGAAAGAAATAGAAAATAGGTGGGGAGGACAGAAAGAGAATGAGGGACAGAATAAGGAAAATATCACTACTCCGTGGATCCCAGCGATGATCCTCTCCAGCTGGTCTTCTTGGTGGTGAAAGTCCCCTCAGAAAGCATAGAATCCCGTGGGTTTATACACCCTCGAGCCAGGTGGCAATGCCCAGGCATGTCCCCCTGGGGGAGGGGGCAGTCCCTTACAGCAGACTCTGGATCTGTTGCATCACGTGCAGTCCTGAGGTGCAAAGCCTCTGGGAAGCACTTTGGGGGTCTTTGGTGGATTGTGACTACCCCTCAGCTGCCTCTCACGTGAATGTCCCATGGATGTGGTCTGTGGGGTTGGGGGTTCCACAGCTGGGCTGGTTTATGTAATGGAGGATGGGTGTTTATTGCCGCTGACCAGAGGTCAGCACCCGAAACCTCCTCTTACCCCCTTGGTTGGGGGGAGTCTGTGTAAACCTGGCTTCTGTGAGCTGTGCTGTCCCCCCTCCCCAGACACAGCCAGGGATGATTCTCAGCGCAGCTGGTTGCTTTGGCCTTTTGTGGATGCATACCTTTCCCTCAGCCTGAGATGACTGAACAATGGGTTTCCCTTTATCTAATCAGCAGTTTGACTTTCAGTCCAAAGGCCCAATCTTCAGGGAGGTTTCTTTGGTTGTAGCTTCTTTGTAATGAGCAAAACTTCATATCAATGTTTGAGGCATGAACTATTCTGACACCCATAAAAGCCCTCAAAACTTTATAGATCTCACTGGGTTTGCTCACTTTGTTGCTATCTCATTTGTGGTAGACCAGCTTTTCAGAAATTCTTCTGAGCAATTTAACTTCTGTGTTTTTTCTTTTGTTTATTTATTTAGCCTTTTCCTCTCTTTTTTGCTTATTCACAGCATCTTTCTCAGACAGAATGTTGCTCTTTCTCTTCCCCTTTTCTTCTTAGTATGTTTTCATCCACCTCCTCGGGGCATCATGGTGTTTCCACTTTGAACATATGAATGTTCTTACATAAAATTTGTTGTTGACATCAGTATTTTGCCTTTTTCTGGTTAATTAATATTCTGTTCTTAAAACTGAACCGTCTTAAGTTTTTTGGTTTTCAACAACTTTGCCCGAATTAGTATTACTTGCAAGCCACGATCTACTAAAGCCAAGTTACTTCTTCTCTTACTGCAGAGA
This sequence comes from Falcunculus frontatus, assembly GCA_013398115.1. Taxonomy (NCBI): domain Eukaryota; kingdom Metazoa; phylum Chordata; class Aves; order Passeriformes; genus Falcunculus; species Falcunculus frontatus. Next base: position 1,835,843 of record VZRV01003633.1, on the reverse strand, counting down.
AAGAGGATCGTTTTTCATGAGGTATTGTTTCTGCTCTCAAAATTCTTCTTCGCATTTCAATCTACTTTGTTAATGAAAGTAATTATATAATCTTTGACTTTGGCTTTAAAACTTATTTGTCCACAGTCACCTGTTTGTTTATTTCAAAACAGTTACTTTGTTGAAAAGTGCAACTTTGTTATTTTATGAATCAAGGCACAATAATTGAACATTAAATAACTCTGACTTCTGATATTTGTAGGATATGACTTAAGTTTATTCTCTCCTTTCAGAGCTGAAAGCATACTGCAATTTCACAATGAAGTACTTGCAATATTCTTAACTTCCCTGCAAACTGTAGACCAAGTATCAAAGTCTCACATGAACAAGCACTTAAAACATCTTAAGAGATTTTTTTATTTCACATCAAATAATTCCCAGTTTTCCTTGTCCCAAATACATGGACATTAAATGTTCAACTGATTTCTTTCCCCCTTTCTTCTAGGTATTCATATATTAATGTTGCTTCTTTAGAAAAAGCTAGCATTTAAAAAGTTCCAGTATAAGCTTGAATGTAGTGATAATTCCGAATGTCTACAAAACTTGTGTTGCTTCTTGCAATCCTGGAACTTTTCAGTGCTTGACTATTTGGGTGTTTTTCTTGGAGACAGCTGATGGAAGAAACTTGAAATGCAACTTGTCTTACTGACAGCAGTATTTCATTTGTATTCATTGCGGGCTGGAGTACTTGCTAAGGGTAGCACAGGAAATAGGTCTGAGGCTTTGTGTCATAACATAAAATTTTTAGTTACTGGCGTTTATGGTATATTAAGTGATTGCCTGACATCATAAACAAAACTTTATAAAAAGACATCATCACAAATTTGATAGTTGCTGAAGTACAAGATGCTAAATGGCATGCACATCCTTTGAAAAAAATGTTCTCACTCTTTATTCTAATAGTTAGGAAGCATCTGCCAATGCATTAAGCAATGAATTTAAATAAGTGACTCTTATAACTGCCTTCATAAATCATGGATTCAAAGAGTTTGTTATTGTGAAATAAATTCCTATTTGTCAGGTGTACCTGCTCTCAAATTTTGCATTCTACACATAGAGTGATTCCTTTATTCTCAGTTTGTCCTACTAAAGGCTTCATTTTACTCCATTGCTATGTCATGTCAGCAGTACTTCTTCCAATTTGCTAACTAGACCTAATATACCATGCAAAAAAATTGCTCTGGGCAACACTGAACATTTTTTTTAATAACTCAGCTGTACAATTCTGATTAGTATAGGCTTATTCTAGGATACTGATAGGAATTTTAAAATCAGTGCAACAAAACTTATTGGGAATTTGGTTTTGACCCTTTTTTTAAGACATTCGTATCTATTTTGAATTTTTTTACAACCATGATAAGCCCATATTTTTCCTTAGTTCTTTTCTCCAATGACTGCTCCTTTGTGATCTTAAGTGTTAATTAGCAAAATCAAAGAACACATGAGAGAGATTGTACCGGGAAGATAACAAGCTGTTAACATCCAATTATTGAGAGATGCCTCTACCAGAATTAAGGTGCAAACAACACCATATGCCGAAGTCAATAGTAGGGATTTTATTTACCAGTAAAATGTGAGGTAGAGAGATTAGAAAAAAGTAGTGAAGAGAGAAGAGCAAGAAAGAGGCCAGGAATTGGGGTTAACTTCTTTAAGGCAATCTTTGGTTTGGAGTGATCAAAAGGGAAGGATTGACAAGGAGCCCTACTAGTTAGGGATTTTGTAATTTGATGCGTTCCTGGTAATCGTGTACCTTCAACAGACTGCTTACGCTTACAGAGTTTTCATACAAAGTACAAAAAAGTTCCCATACAAAAGGTTTTCATGCAAACACATCTTCACTTTGGGTCTATACTCTATTCTCCAGGGCACAGAGTACAGCTCCATGTAATTTAATCCTGACACAAAACAGAAACTGTGGCTTTAATATAGGTGGGGTCATAAATGAAATTATTATCCTTTTTAAATTTAGTTGTATTATCCCACATTGCTTTTTCTTTTTTTGTATTTCAGTGGGCAAATCGCCCTCATCACATTCTTTTACAATTGCTGCCACAGTAAGTTGCACCCACAACTGAGAAGCATGTGTGTTGCAGAAAGTACTATAGTTGCCATATTGATTAGCATAAATAAAAGACGTGAGGTCAAGTTAAAATACCCTTTTGGGACACATGATGGGAAACCCAGTAGTACATCAGACATGTTCAAGTGGAAATACAGCTCTCTGATATACTGTGGAATGTCTAATGGTTGATAACGCGTTTGGTTCCAAAAATAGTTACAGGTAGAGTTTCTTGAGAGCTGGTAAAAGGCTTTCCTGTATTTTATCCATGTCCCATTTGTGGTCCATGGCTACCCCCGCTTCTGGTCTAGGAAGGGGTATTCAGCTATTTTGTATGTAACATTTCCTTTTGTTTTGTTAAGATTATTTAGTTCACTTGTTAATATCTGTGAAAAATTTAGTCAAGTCATAATAAATCTAAAGCCTTCCAAGAAAGAACTGGGAAACTTAATATGTTTTTCTTGATTCCAAATATGAATTCTTCTACCAACTTCCAGGCTAAATTTGGTTGAGACAAGATCATACATCCATAAGATAAACGTAAAAGCTTTTCCTCACTCCATTTTTTTAGTAGAAAGACAAAGTTAGCAAAAATCAAACTAATAATATATAAAATGTGCAGTCCTACTAATATTTCTGTCTCCCAAAAAGGCGCTTGTGATGAAAACACAAATCACAATCACATTAATAAACTGAAAATATAGGGAATTATGGTGGCAATCAAAAGTTTCATCCATTCATCACAGCTCGATTTCAACTGTTAGTAGGTTCCTATACAAAGAAAAATGACAGTTTGGCCTACTACAGACCATTTATTTTTAAAAAAGGAACAATCCATCTATTTTGATAAAGTTCCTGTATCTACCACAGAAGTATCGAAAAAGTTAAAAGGGCCTAAAGGAAAAGTGATTATTGCATCATCCTACCTGTTTTCTGTGAGCTTTCTCATGTAAATTGAGAGAATGACAGTTCCCCCACTTGAAACTGGTTCCTTTGATCTTCCGTGGGGGTGTTCTGACTTTATTCCTGGAATAGGAAAACAACCCAAGTCTCAGAGGGGTTTGTCCCAAGACATTAACCCTAAGTGATTCAAGCTGTTTAACTGCCTGAACTTGGTATCTCTCAGGTGGAGTTATAACTTTTATTTCATTAAATGCTTGCTGCACTGCTGGTGGTGCATCTCCCATCTTTTCAGGAGGGTCTTCCTCCTTTAATTTCATGTCTGGAAGGAGTGAGATAGCTTGTAATAGTTCGGTAAGCGCAGTTTATGCAGTCATGGGTGAATGTTCATACCTATTCGGGAGCCTGTTAAAGTTGTATTGTCCTCCCTTCCAGATAAGCACCAATTGAGCCTTGTCATGTTTCACAGCATTGGCATTAGAATTAGAAGAGTGTAAAACCACCCCAGGTGCCTGTCTTGTTAGGTTTGTCTGTTAGGTTTCCTCTGTTTGGTACTGAAGCTGTTAGTGGAGCCAAAGCAACTATAACTTCAGAAATTAATTTTGTGCTGCAGCAAAAATACAGCACTGTGGTACACCAGCAGTTCTTGAGTTAGGGAGTGCAGGCACTGTACGGAATGAGTGCACTTCAGTCACTGGATTTCTTTTAGGGTTAAGATGAGAAGACTTCTATTTCTTGCCCAGGAGCCACAAATTAACCTCAGCAGTTTGGCAGACAGTTGCTCCATTTACTCCAGTGATTTTAACTCTTTGCCATCTGTATTGTACACCCGGCTTCTCAGCATCCCACTGCATTAGTATTGAATGTTGTGCTCCCATATCTATTAAAAATTGTATTAATTTGTGACAAGAAATAACTGGAATCTGAATGTATGGCTTGCATTGATAGGATTCAGCTTGCTGGATTTCAATCTCACCTAATTTATGGCCAAACTTTGATATCTCTGTAGCTGTATACAGCACTATTTTAGTAACATTTTGCTGATCCTGACAATCATCTGTGGTTTCAGTTTTAGTTAAGGGTCATAATGTTACTTCCTTATCATCAGATGTCAATGCAAGTGTTTTGCTCTTTATCAGAACAACAGACTCATTCACTGTCTCCCAGCTTCTCCATTGATGTTAATTGGATTGTGGCTTTGAAGTAATTTGGCATTTACACCTGCTCTTGCTTCTGCTACAAAGTAAACTGTTTTCATTTGTGTTTTTTACAGCCCTTTGATTTCAGCATAGTCTTATTTTGGAGCTAGTGTCATAGTAAAGTCTGTCTGTCTCATTTCTGCTTGCAGCACTTCAGTGTTTAAGTGAAACTACCTTCTATGCCTCACAGCTTGAAATCCAATTGAAATAACACTTTGAAATTTCAAAAGAGAAAATATTGCAGATCCTGACTAAGAAATTAAAAACATTGTTTGAGTCATAAATACTATGAAAAGGTATATGGGGTTATGCTTTATCCAAAATGGCTGTAATTTCTTTGTCAAAAGAAAATATTACTACAGACCCAGGAAAATAGAAACTTAAAGATGCAATTTTTTTTTTCAATGGTCTTAGATTCTAAACCATAATTTAAATAACACCAAAAATGTGAGCTTAGCTGAATGGCTCTTTCAACTCTTCCATCTCTGTAGTTTGTAAGGAAACCTTCTGGTCTACTATACTGGAGCACTCTTTCCTGTTTTGCCATGATCACTCTTTGTCAGAACACCAATGTCGGGAAGATCATCACACTTCCACTGTGGAATAGATGTATGGCAAAATCTAGGTGCATACTTTGCCTTTAACTATTTTTTGCTTAAGATCAATGAGATTTATTCCATACTGTGCTTAGCATGAGAGGATAAAAAGTAAAGAGATATTAGTGAGTTCAGAAAATAGTTATGATTACCAATATGTTTGTGTTTTTAGAGAAATGCTGTTCATAAAAACATCTCAATTTCTTTTGTTTCCTAATTGAAGTATTATGGTTTGGCTTCCATGTGTTATGCAAGCAGCCCATACTCCAGAACAACTATTAACAGTTGAACTTAAATCACAGCTTTTCTTGCAGTAGAGTTACTGCTTTGGTTGTCCAGCTGTAATGAAATGTGCAGGAACATCACTTTTCCCTGAGATTTTTTTGCCATTTTTCTTAAGTTGATTAAAAAGTAGTCAAGTTGTTAAGCAAGGCATCACAATTGCAAATAATTTTATTTTCTTAGGCAAGTAGGCTAAGCTGTGTCATTCAAACTTCCCCAACCTATGGGGGAAGCTGTGGTTCATGCTGTTTCAGAGATCCTGGAAATCTTCGTCTCTGTTAAAGTCTCTCACCTGGGTGCTGTGTGTCGTAATGCACATTTAGAGAGAAGACATTTGTTGCATGCCCATCCATTATGTAACTTGGGAGTTAAGGCTATAAGGGCAGGAGTGTTTTATTCCTAATGAGAGGTTTAAGTTCTGGGTTTTTTCTGAAATCCACAAAGTACGATTCTTTGAAGGCTTGCTCCATCTTTTGTTCTCTTATTATTTTGTGATTAATAAATAGGGAAGAAGTCCCTCAAAATTAATTCTTATTCAGCATGTTATATCAAAGCCTCTGTACATCTGAGCAGAGTGTTTACTGTTTCTAGATTTGTGAGATAATCTCTACTAGTGGACTCATTTGACAGTGCTTCTAGAAACTCTAAATAATGAAATATAGCTATAAAAGCTGCCTAGGAACAACCAAAGCAGCAGCATAAACCAGGATTTGTATGCTATTTTAAATTATACCAACTACCCTTTCCAGCCTCCTAGTCTTCAAAAGTAAGGCAGCATTTCTCCACTTTTGATCTAGGGCTGGAAACCCAGATCATGTTCTGTGCTTGGTGCCAGATGGACTTTGTGGAAGGCAGCCAGCACAGCCTGTTTCAGCCAGCCAGTACTATGAAAACTGGTTGCTGTCTCTTGACTCAGTTGTTGGTTTGGGCAATGGTGAACACAGGAATGAGTTCAGACATGGAAAATGAAACTCATATTCATTGAATTTAAATATGAGAGAATCAAAGAGTCTGTATGAGATTGTTGTGTGTATGTATCTGTATTACGTAAGTTCTTAAAAAAACCACAACATTAAGTACCTCTTAAAAAGGGGTAAATTCATCCATAGCTATTAAACCCACCTATCAAAAGTGGCTGATATGATTTATGGTCATGTTTAGTTAGTGAGTCTGAACATTTGCACTAACTGTTGCACCAAGGATGCCGAAAAAATAATGAACACATGGAGTTTTACTTGAGGTCCAGTGTTGATTTTCTAGATATCATACTAATTTTTATAGTCAGGCGCTTGAGTAAACTGATTAAAATCACTGAAAATACGTAAGTACCAACATCTAGTAATTCTGTCGATTCCTCATCATTTTGTTTGTGCTGGTGTGTGCACTTCAGCTGTTTTGTTAGTCCTGGTCTTGCTGGTCTATGACTGAGATAGGTTGCATTTCATGTAGAGACATTGCTCAGAGAGGTTGCTTGCTAGGAATATAATACATGAATTTTTCACCAGGCTGGTGAACTGTTGGCTAATATTTGAGTTCGAAATGTTCATAAAGCTAGTAACTGTTCAAAATAAATGGTTCATTTCAGGTGGGTTAGTGTTACATTAAAGTTTGTTTCTGTTTATTGTTAAATGAAATTAAGATTCCTGGATAAAAATATTGTCTCAAATAGCTGACTGCACATTTCTTACTGTCATTTGTGGTGTTCATTTTGCCAGAAATGCAAATTCATTTATTTACGGTTTCTGGTAGCAGTAAGTGAGTTTAGATTTATTTTGTGTTTGATACTACATTAATTTTTTAAGCCATTAAACATCATTTGCAGATGCCCCTTTATATCTGGTTATCTACAATAAAAGCAATTGCCCTATTAAATACTTGGACATTGTCCTAACTACTGAATATTTATATGTGATTAGACTAGTCAGAGGTTTCTTTTAGTGAGTCAACTAGCATCAAGACTTCTTGTCTTTCTTTAGTTTTTGAGATGGGACTTAATATATTTATTTACTAAGATTCAGTGTTGTTTAAGTTCTCAAAAATAAAGTCATACCCATATTACATCCTTCTGTCCCAAAAAAGGTTTATTATTATTATTTTGGCAAATCCCATCCATATGCTAACAGATGTTCTAAGCTGGTAGCCATTCTCACATACGTGAATAACTTAGGCCCAAACCAGTATCATCTCATGGTTTTTCACATCACTGGTCACAGGAAGAGCTTTTGAGGATTGGCTGCTAGAGGGAAAATAGGTCACTGAACATGTGCTATCTCCAGTAGATAATAGTATCTTCTGTGATGGAAAGAAAGCAGGGAATTAGATCAGGCTTCTATTTTGAGATTTTCACAGACCTGACTAGGCTAATAAGTTAGTAGGAAGTCCCCTATTGAGTTTGTAAGTAAGTTAAAACTCTGATTTGCCTGTATGAACTGAACAGATACTACTATGTAGGAATTAAAGAAGCATATTTGGAGTGCATGCTTCAAGTGAAGCTATGTGAAACTGTGCTGGTTTAAAAAAGCATGATATTTAAATAGCTGCAATAACAGAGTCAGAAAGCTTGGGCTTTTGAGCTGTGTAAGATTTTATTCTTAATCTTGCTGGATAGTTTAAGCTGCTTTTGAAGTTTTACGTAGTTTGCATAGAAGAAAATCTGTCTGGAGAAATGCAGGTATGATAATGAAATCACACTCTAAAGCATTTATTAATATACCTTGATGTTTGGTTTCAAAATGTTTGCTTTATTGAATGAATCATTTGTCCTCCATTAAGTGTTTTACCTTTTTCTGCATTCACACATAAAATGATAAGGTCTTTAAGTGGTATTGTGAGAGAATGTTTTAGAACTTTTGCTTCTTAAACATTTAAGTACTGCTGAAAGTCCTACTATTCCTAGACTTAGAAAACATGTAAAATTGGAATTGATAGAGAATGTTGCATAGTTTTTCCCCTCTAAATTAAGAGAAAATAACAACTGCTTATATCTAATGCGTGTTCTTGGGAAAATTGGTAGTCTTTAATTAAAATGTGCCATTCCGAAGGCTCAATCATAATTAAGTAATCCATGGCCTTCTGTAATGTTCCTTTCTCTGATGAATTTCACCCTGAATGTTAATGTAGTAAAAGAAGACAGATTAATAGCGCTTATCCTCATGGCATGGAATTCATAACTCTCTCTTTGGGGCAGTTAACTACTGTGTTGCTTCATTGCTTTCTACATATATTAGCTTGAACTTGGCCTGTTATCTCCTTCAGGGCACAGTCTCCACCTAGGGATATCTTCAACATACAATCCAAATTCAGCTCATAATTTTCAAGAACAATTATTAGCAAAATTGTCTGCTTTTGATCAGTTTTCAATAGACTTTTTAATAAGATGTGTGTCATAGCTCGTAAGCTCAGGACGAGTTATTTCTCAGTTATCCCAAAATATACTTTGTGAAGTAGCTTTATATTTTAGGCTATTACTAAACCCAACTCAGTTTAATCAGCTCCCTTCACCCTAGCATCCTTCCTGTACATTTTAATGGAAAATAAACATCATGATGTTTGTTTTAAGAAAGATTACTGAAGCACCTGAAATCATGTTTTAATTTTGGGTACTCCACAAATTCTTCTTGACTTAAGAATTAGAACATGACTTGCAGAGGCCTTATTTCTCCCCTTACTTTGTTTCTGGTTTATTTACATTGCATTAACAGAAAGGAATAAAAGAGCACAGATTATACTTATGTATGTTACTGAACCGTGACAACTATCACTCTTGAAGGGAAATCACAAACATATGCTGCATTTAGGGAAATTTAAAAGACTATTACATTGCTGTTATCCTTGAGTATCCTGGTGTGGGATTTTATATATATGTGTCTACCATCTGCAGTTCAATAACACTAAATATTTAATGAATTTATGAATAGTAGATAAACATTTAACACAGTTTTGTAAAAATATGCATGCATAGAACAATTGTTTATCACTGCCAAAGAAAGTCGCCTGATTTAGGGATATGATTATTCCAGTTCAACATTCAACTAGCTTCTGTGAAATAAGACCTGAGATGGGAGAATGTTTGAGTTGAAAAAGGACTGGTTGTTCAAAGTGTGAGTTACTCGGGCTTTGGTTCTGCTGTTAGTCCTACCAGCATGGCATTTGCTGTTGTCTGTTGTGTGGCAGTGTTGATTGTGTAGCTGTACAGTTTTCTGCTCAAGGTATGGTTGTCTTTCTTCTGACAGACTTTATCTTTGCATCTCACATGGTCCTCCCTCTTGCTGTCTTTAAAATCAGACAGAGAAACTGAGTTTATTCATGAATTTATTTAAAGCATTTGCCTAAAGCACTTGCAGCCAGATAGACTTCACAGAGTTTCCACATATTAAGTGGATTCAGTGTCAAAAAGCAGAAAAGATAGCAAAACCAGAAATGGTACTTCTCAGTGTCTTAATGGTTTGTAGCTTTGAGTAAAATTTCCTGAGAATCTGTGCCTTGTGTGGGGGTCATTCAGCAATCTTCTTATAGAAGGAAAGAAGTAGTATGAAAATAAAGAAATCTCACATGTGACCAGGTCCTTTCTTTAGCTTGAAAATTGATAAGTAGCTAATTCTTTAATAGTCCTTTAAAAAAAGTTTCTTTAAATATATTCTATTTGAGCTAAGTATGAGCCACAGATGGCCATGAATTTCAAAACTTGATGAGTCAGTGGCCATTGCAGTGTACAAAACTGGTGTGTGGGGGCTACATTTGCATAAATATGTATCAATAGACATATAATCCATGCTTCAAGCAACCTCACAGTATTGTCATATGCCTTTAGGGAAAGACACAAAGACAAATGCCATACAGTTCTCACCATTCTCTCCTCAAAAAAAGTTGTTTGCTACAATTGTTTACATTAAATACTGTTCTTCTGTCTTCTGAAAACTTCTACTCTGTTTTTTGTCTGTTTAGAAAGTAGATCTGAAGGTTCATTGAGGAAAAAATACACCCTGTAATTCTTTTGTGAAGTGGTTAAGATCCATTCCTTATAAGGAATGGGATGAGTTACTGCCATAAATTCAGGTGATTCACAACACCTTGTCAAATGCAAATTATTTTGGTTAATCTTCATGCCTGGAATAGTCTGTCACTTTCTGTACTTACCTAGCATTGCTCCATTTGACCCATAGCTATAGAGGAGATGTGCCATGCTACTGTTTTGAGTACTTGGGGAATAGTGTCTTTGGGAAACAATTTGAGGACCCTATTAATCACACACGGATCTATTGCTAGGTAACTTTTAAGATTAATCTACCTAAGAACGTTTGTAATAGAGCAAAGAAGTTAGTAGTTAAAATGATAACTTTTCCTTTTTTATTTTTTGAAGCCAATACTGTACAGTAAATATCTGCCTTGTATAATTGTTTAACAGAGTGGCTTTCAACTAGTGCTTTCAATTAGTTCAACTCTTCTCTGTTGACCTGAGGTCTCCTGCCCTATCAAAGATGAAACTTGTCTTCTGTGTTTAAGGTGGCTACTACCTTTGCTTTTATCCATTCCTGTCCACTCTCTGGGAACATAAAGATTGTCTCCTACTAGCTTTTTAATATACACATAAGATTTCCAGAATTAAATCAAAGAACATCCACTTCCTTGTAAGCAAGGCTATGCCTTTAGCAACTCACATTTAAAGAAATATAGTGTATTGGTTTGAAAACAAACCAGTGGGAGATCACAAGTCAGGATTAAAATTTAATAGGAAAAATTAAAAATAAGTGAAATAATACAAGGAAAAGCACTGACAAAGTCAGATACAACCTGACACCCGGTTAGGGTAGTGATAGCAGTCCAAACGAAGTAGTTCAGTTGAAGTAGTGAGCCTGTAGAAGGTCTGGTCTCCAGCTGAAGGTCCTCTTGTCCTCTGGGAACCCAGCAGACAGGTCTAACTTAGGCAGTTCCAAGGCCAGGTTATAGCCAGGTTGGAATGTTTGGCTCCTCCCTCCTGGGTGGAGCATCTCACAATAGGATGAGATAAGTCCAGGAGTCATGCAGTGGTTTCTTGATGGCCCATTGTCTGTTATCAGGGGTGGGTTATAGCAGGAGATAACAGCTAATGGCCCACAGCTGGTGGTAATAGAATACTCAAATACATCTATATTGTAACCTAGGACATATAGTTATGACATGGATCCCTATGAAACATTTGGCCAGAAATTCATATTCTAGTTTTTTTGTCAGGGTTTTTTTTTGTGTCACATTTTTGTTCAGTTGGTTCAAGTATCACATTTGCAAATACACTGTATTTAGTTCATGTTTTTTTTTCTTTATACTGAGTATCGGATGGCAGTTATGACTCTTATCTTTCACCTAATTAATAGTGATAATGAGTATATTTTTGTTTTCATGACTTTGTTTCTTAAGGAGTTTTATCTTTTGAGAGACTGTTTGAATTCTGATATAAATATGCATATTTTGCATCATGTAATAAAACTAATTGCTCTGTTAATTTAACCAACAGGCAGGGAATGATATTCTGTTCTAAATTCTTTGTTGTTATTAGGGTTTTATCATAACGATTAACAATGACTTGGAAGAGAAGGCCCTGGGAGGACCTAATTTCAGACTTTCAGTACTTAAAGGGACCTTCTAAGAAAGATGGGGACAGGTGTTTTAGACCCGTTGCAATAGGACAAAGGGTAATAGTTTTAAACTAAAAGAGGGTAGATTTAGGCAAGATACAAGGAAGGAATTTTTTATCGTGGGGGTGGTGAGACACTGGCATAGGTTTCCCACAGAGGTGATAGATGCCCCATCCCTGAAAACTTTCAGAGTCAGGTTGGACAGATCTCTGAGCAACCTAATCTAGTTTATGGTCCTACTCATTGCAGGGGGATTGGACTAGATGACCTCTAAATGTCCCTGCCAACACAAACCATTCTATGGTTCTGTTATTCTAATGAGAGATTTCTGAGAATGTCTTTCCAAAAGCTGTATCCTTATATTATTGTGATACCAACCCTGCTAGTGCATTACATTAAATCACTCTGCCACTTCAGTAACATTCAGAAATTTGCCATAAATATTTTTAAATAAGAATTTCTTCTCATTTTTCTTCTTCTTTTTAAAATCGGAATATGATTTTAAAAGCAGTAACCATCTAATTAGTTTTTTAAAGCTTTTAGTATTTTCTTTGTGGTGTTTCAGCTTTGCGTTGTAAGTAGTCTACATGGACAGTGTTGCAAACTGGGTTTCCTGCAGACTCTGATCATCCTTAGATTTTTTAGTCAGTTTTTCAAGTGTGAATAGCTACTGAAAAATCATTCTCGAAGTTTTCAGAGTTGAGAGCATATTTGCTGGCATTTTTAAAGCCATCATTACTGTGCAGGTTTGACAGCTACATGGTTATGAAACTGTCCTATTTCATTAGGAAAATTCTTTATAGTTATTTTTTATTCCCAAATGAAACCAGAAGTCACACAAGCTTGAATGATATTTTTAAATAAAGTTACTATGCTGGTCAATGAAAACTAGCACTTAAAATGTGATTCCTCCCCAGCATGGAACAGGTTTTTGTCATCAGAAGCAGTAGTATGAAATTTTTGGAGGTGAATCTCTTCATTCCTATTAGGAGGAAAACTAAACGATGTAATGTCAGCAAACTATTTTGAGGAAGGGAATAATTTCTCTCTATAGTGTCTGCATGTACATGTATTTATGTACAAACATTGGATTCTGTTCCTCCAGTGGTGTTATGGTGAATTAAATTGCTAGCATAAGAGGAAAAGTAATTTACTTTGTTAAAAGTATAGAGCATGTGAATAAAAATACATCTCTCATATAAATGTTTTACAGATACAGAAGGCATTTATAATCTGAGGAGTCAGGGAGCAGTTTTATTAGTTAGTGATAATAATATTGTATATTCAACATAGAGTGTATTCCTTTAGTTCCCAGTGTGCATTTTCATACAGTTTAGCATGTGTGTATAGAACAAGTAGTAGTGATTCTACTAACTAAATGTTGCTAGTAGACCCTGTTACGTTTCTTAAAGAAAGGCTTCTTTTTTATTTCAGTTCACACTGTAATAACAAATACACTATATACAATGTAATCATTGTAAGCTTTAGACTATAACTTTGTGCTGTGATCATTAGACGAAATAGATGTTTGTTTGTTAGGCACACTTGAATCCAGATTCCACAAGTGTGTATGTATCCCTACATGTATATATGTTGCTTTAGCTGCATGAGAAATAATGACAGAAGGTCACTATTCACAGGACAGTGGTCACAACTGAATCAGAATACCCAATCTATCAAGCATTTTAACTTTGTCATTATTTTTTATTAATGTGAAATATTCTTATTTCCTTCCTTTCTGTTATGAATATGTGTGCATGTATGTATATATATATATTTATATGTAGCCTTAGGGAAATTTATAAGAAATCATGCAAAAAAAATCAAGAAATACAGTTTGGCTCATTGTCATACCATACTTCAATGAGATATTCTTTTGAGATCAGTGATTTTTATCTTGTTAAAGGAAAAACAGTATCTCTGAGAAATGGAAACTTCAGCTACATTAAGGTCTTGCCTTGTTTAGGTTTGATTTGGTTATTTGAATGACCATAATATGATTGAATTTTGAAAACAACAGATAGCAATCTACCGAGTAAAAATAAATTGCATGATCTGACACTGCATCAACCAGATTTTAACTAGTGTGGGGGAAGGCATTCTTTTGTATGCTGAAGCAACCAATTATTTCAAATCTGAGTTGTTCTGAATTGTGACAAGGATCGTATTCTGTCAGAATTATTCAGAATAAACTGAACTAAAGCAACATGTGTGAGTTAAAAAAATAAACTAACTAACAAAACCCTTCATTCAGATTGAGGGCAAAAAGTTTTCTGTTTCCTTACCTTACGAGTGAGCATTTTTCTTTCTATTTAGTTGGGGTGAAAATTTTATCTATGCCTAAGAAGAATATATATAAATAATACTTTCAGAACATGGATATATTTAATTTCATATAGCGTGCTATGAAAAACTGTACTCAGTGTTTGTAATTGATATAGGAGAGGAAGACAGAGAATCTCCCTCATTTTGTTCGTGTTGACAGTCCTTCAGAGTTTTGCTTCCTTTATTGCTGTCATAGATAATTGACAATAAACACTGTCAGCTTTTCACGAATGCACTACAGGTTCTTAAAATAAATATACAAAGGGAGCCCATTAACAACAGTTATTTGGGATAGAGGGTAGTAGACTGTGTTAGACTTAGTGTTAATATTAACATTTATTTTACAATATTTCTGTATAAATAAGATGGTTTATGCATTAGGAACTTTGATGGACACAATTGTACCTTATTGGAGAAAGACAAAATAGACTTTGTATGAAGAAACTTCACTCAATCTGAGAAAGACTAAAGTAGAATGATTTATTTAAGGCAGGCTTCAGTTTTCTTTTTTGTAAAAACCATGCTGAGTCATGCCCTTGATTTTATCACCTCCCTTCTGAAAAATTGTATCACCTCAGCAAATAAATGCATGTTCTTTATTCCACAGTAGCAGCAGTGTGAAAAAGAGCCCAGCATAATGCTTTCATGTTTGAAACATTACATTTACTGTATATATGTGCTTTGCCTAAATATACTGTTTTTAACGTTCCTTTTTACTAAACCTACATACATAAACTGTGCTATTAATTTCTACCTGTTGCTGCCTGCATTTTTCTGAAAAACAGGTTTTATTCTCACATATCCAGGTGTGTCATTTTCAATGGATTTCTTAAAGAGGAATGTTTTTCATTTTTATTTTACAGAGTTACATACATGGAAGCAGTCAGGCTCAGTTTGTGGCAGAGTCACATATTATTCTTCTGCTGAGTATCCTTCAAACTGGTGGTGAATATTAAAAAACCAAGCTGAGGCACTGTTCTGTTAAGTAAAATTGCTCTGGCAGTGAATATCATTGAACATTTAAGCAGGTATTGTGTTTTGGCTTACTTATTATATGTTGAAATAAATATTCACTGTTGTTGCTATTTGCCAAGTAATACTGGCGTTGCTTTTCACTGATGTGCACCTTATTATCTCCTTTGTTAGTCTTGTGCCTGGTTACTATTCTTAATTTTTTTTTTCTTTTCAGTGTTACCTTTCCAGTAGCAAAAACTAATTTTCTTCTTCTTTTACTCTTTCTTATAATAATTAAAAATTCAATGAAAAATAATTTTATTTCTTTTTACTTACAGGAAAAGCATACAGAAATTTACCAACTGTGCATGAAGATTATTTTTCCTCCAATAGTCCTTTGATTTTTTTTTTTCCCCACCTTATCTAAACAGTTTACTATTACTTCTTGAAACAAATAACTCAATTGCGTTTGTTTTGACATCACCTCCTCACAGAAAGACTTTGAGAGCTACTTTTACTCTTTCAGTCAGTTACTGAGTCATAAAAATTTAAGTTGGGGTTTTCTGGGGGTTTTTGGGTATTTTTTTGTCAAAGTTTTAATAAACTGTAAGAAAAACTCATATGCTCTCTAGGTTTTTTAAACACTGATTCTCATCAGCTTTATTCATTTAGTGAGAGCTCTAGTCACCATTAACCATTTTTAAAGTTTAGTTGTTCCATCACAAATACCTTTCTCAAAGGGGAACAAGCAAAAGAAAATAATATTTTCCAATCTGCAGTAACAGATTGGAAAACAGAATCCCAGTTTTATGATTGTGGCTACTGTCTTGTTCTCTCTCTGAAGTTATGTTGCCTTAGAACCTGCCCTTTCTCAAACTTCCCTACCTTTGGCATTTGCTATCCAAAGACAACACTGTCATTACACCTTCATTACATTCGTTTGCCTGACATCCATTTTGCTACCTGTGAAACCTTATATGCTTCATAAATAGCCACTATTAATTTAGTTTTGAAGTTATGATCATTTTTTGCAGAGTAAATGTAATATTTGCAATTTAACTGGAATGCTGTTTCCAGTTCTGGGTCCCCCAGAACAGGAACATTGAAGACTTAATTGAGTGAGTCCAGAAAATAGCCACAAAGATGATTAGGGGATTATCCTGTGAGAAAAGGCTGAGGGAGCTGGAACTGTTTAACTTGGAGAAGAGAAGACTCTCAGGGGGATCTTATCAATGTGTATAGATACCTGATTGGAGGAAATTAAGAGGAAGGAGACAGCCTTTCTCAGTAGTGCCCTTTGAGAGGACAAGAGGCAGTGGACTAAAATTGAAAAGCAGGAAAATCAGTCTGAAGACAAGAAGATGCTTCTTACTGTAAGCACAGTCAAAAAATGAAGCAGGTTGCCCAGAGGGGCTATAGAGTTTCCATCTGTGTAGAATTTCCTCCTGAAAACTGCCAAGTCTAAACTCAGTGGTTATTGCTTTAAATGCTACATTTTTCAAAAAGTACACAGAGACAGCTATTACATTTCATATGAAAAGTTCCTTGTTTAATAGCTAGAGTATGCATCTTACTAGTATCATTTTTCTGCTTTCCTTTGTAGAGCTGCAGTTCACGTTTTCACGGTTTTTTGCTTTTTTGTGAACTGCCACAATTTAAACGAATCTGTTATCTAAACCAATCCCGTTGACTGCCTGAGAATGAGTAAAGTAAACCCCCAAACCAGAGAAGATTAAAAATAAACAAAATTTTCACTGATGACATATTTTGTTTTTCTGACTCAGGCATGAAAGTGATAACTTTTTGTTGGCAGATGCTGTCTTTAAACCAGGAAGTTGCTAGCTACATTAATGCAGCTGTCTGAAAGAATCCTTTCAGTGATGTTGTTCATTGCCACTTGCAAAAAGAATTCTCTAAGGTTTCATTTCATGGCTCAGTACTGTTGAGATGAGTTTTTGATCACACACACTTTACAATGAAATCTTTCACACGAAATCTTGACAGAGTTTTAACAGTTACTCATGAAAATTAGTATTCCTTTATTCTTTCAGTGTTGGTAGCAGTTATGAGCTATTCAATTGCTTCTTCATTATATATTTATTCAGAAAATGTTGTTAGAAAATGTGTGAATTTGAAAAAAATATGCCAGATTGATAAACAGTCGTACATTCACTTTATCCTTTAAAGTTTAAAAGATGCATTGAATTTTAAAACAGGACGTTACTATTCTGGTAATGTACATGTTTCATTTGGTTGCTTCTTTTTACTTTGTAGTAGTAAGCTTGTCACTTCTTTCTAGTTGTTGAAATGCAATGTTGTGTTTCTTTATAAAGTGAATTTTTTAATACCTCAGATGAAAAAATATGAATTTCCTTTGCACTTCTATATTTTGTTTTAGATAGTGTTTCTACCCTGTGTACTAGATGATTTCTATATAAAGATCTGTTTTTCCATGCTGTAGCTACATAACTAGGACTTGGGTAAAAAGGACTTATGAAGATGTCAGATATTCAGTTTAAATCATTTTATAAAGCACAATTAAATTCTGTAAAATCTATACAGATTACTGATTACCTACCAGGTATATGTACACATACAGTGTACTCACGTAGGACTGGTAATAGGGATGAACTTCATTGGCACTTGGGGTGGGCTGACCCTGGCTGGACGGGAGAAAAAATGTAGCAAAAGGCTCATAGGTCAAGGTAAGGACAGGGAGAGACTCAGGGAAATTAACTGAAATCATTGCCAATCAAATAAGAGTAATAAGAAATAAAAAACAAATCTTGAAACAACTTTCCCCCCACCCCTCCTTCCTCCTGGGCCTAACTTTACTCCTGATTTATCTACCTGCTCTCCCAGCAGTGCAAGGGGATGGAGAATGGAAGTTGTGTCCAGTTCATCACAATTGTCTCTGCCTCTCTTTCTTCCTCAGGACAACTTATCACACTCTTCTCTTGCTTCCTCCTATGGGAGAAAGTTCTCCATGAACTTCTCCGGTGTGAGCCTTTCCTGTGGGCTGCAGTTCTTCATGAGCATGTAGCAGAGAACAGTGAAAAGACATGGTTGGCTATCATAGAATCATTAAGGTTGGAAAAGACCTCCAAGATACCACGGTGCTTGTATATTATACACTTTAGTGACTTTCAGGCTAGTACTTTGAGCAGCTTGTGGTATGCTAACAAGATGATTCATATTCAGTTTTGTTATTTGGCTCCCCTTTCTCTTGTATGGGAGACTTAACTTCAGGAAATAGTCATGGAAATCATATAAATGTTGGTTGAAAGGGATCTTGGAAGATCACATGCTGCAATCTTCCTCTTAATGAAGGATTATCACTGACACTGGGTCTTGTCTTTCTTGGTTTTGTCTGGTGCAATTTTTTCAAAACTTCAGGGATGGGCATCACATAATCTCTCTGGGCAGTTTCATATGTGAAATTGTTTTTCATCTAGTCTGAACCTTCCAAACTACAGTTTGTGATGCATTCTGGTGTGAATTACAATCTTGTCTGACATAACGTTTTGGCTTCCCTTTGGATTTCTTTTGCCAGCCTTATAGAATTGGTGGAATAGCTTTAGTGAAGCTTTCATTTAAAAATGAGCAGAACACTCTATGGAGTAGAATTATGAGATCCATTATGTTTTAGTTTTTTATTGCCTAGGAATAAAATAAAAGCCAAGGTTTGCTTTTATTCATGCCGCATTATAGCTCATTGTTCACCATAAATTGACAGGTTAAAAAAAATTTTAAAAAGAAAGAATTTTTATAATTATTTCCAGAGAAAAAGTAATACTGAATAAGAGTTAGGTATAAATTTAATTTGAGGTTATATCCATAAAAATTTGCTGGTCTTTTCAATATCTGCTTTCAGTTTTCTTTGAAATTGGCCAATTTTTATATCCTTCCCAGAAACTTTGTTATCATATGCAGTTGAGAAGGAAGTTTCATGTAATATATATCCCCACATCAGCTTGATGATCAGTGCTTCAAGCAACTGGTTTCAATCTGCACACATAATAATTTGGGGTGGGTTGTAGAATTATTTCAGTATAGAGACTTTCTGATGAGGTAGAAAATTTTTCAAAAAGTCATTACAGAAAAGAAATATAACTGCTCTAGAATAAATATGGCAGATGACACAAAGAAAACTTACTTAAATAAGAGCATGGAATATGTATTCTTTTAAGTTTTGGGGTTTTTTGTTAAATTATATAAAAGCAGTAACTTATGTGGAGCTATGGACATGCTAGGCATTGTGCAGTCTGTAATTGAAGGTTTTGATTTTGAAGAGTCTGAGTATCTCTAAGGACCCTTGGCCTACATAGTTTACACAGAGAAATAACTTTGTTCACAGTTGCAATCCTGGTAAAGCAGTCTAATTGTGTGCTAGATATCCAGTTCTACCACACAAAAAGAGCACATATCTAAACACATTGTAATTTATCAATAAAGTTTAGCATCTTCTCAAGTTATTATCAGTTTGCATCCACATGTATAAGTGCAGCAATGACTTTTAAGAACATAGAGAAAAATTGTGCACAACAAAATAACCAACCAGAACAAATGATTCAGGGATTTTTTAGCCAGATTGACCATAAAGAATATTATAGCTTCTAGTCATCAATTAATAAATTCTTATTTCTTTTAAATCCTTTTTTGAATTGATTGTGGGATAATATTCTATAGCAATGAATTTTCAGTGTAAACTTCATGTAGCATACAGAAATTATTCCTTTAGGATTTTTTTTTAGCCTATAATTTGCACAATAAATGTACTGTGTGACTTTAGTATATAAGTCATGGAAGTAGTTCTTTCTCTTTTTTTCCCTTCTATTTGGAGCTTTATAGAGTTCACCAAACATACTTCTCTTTCTTTTCTCCTTTCCAAGTTGAAAAATTCTACTCTTTCCCCATGCAGAAGATGTTCCAGAGTTGCGGTGTCTATTCTTGCAACCCTCTTCTGACAGAAATGGGGTGAAACATAAGAGGAGTCAGCAGAAATGATTGGGTACTTATAAAATTTTTTTAAATGCTGAGTAGTTTGACATTCTTGGAGAGACAAGAAAGAGGAACTAAAGAGAAAGATATTGAAGTACTGTTGGTAGAGCTATTAAGAAGACATAAAGGCAAAAGAGAGATAACTTTGGAATGAAGAGCTGTCATTGCCTAAGAGAAACTACACGCAATAAACTGCACAATCAGTATTACTGTTGTAATTAACTACAGTTGAATACAGATAGTGTATATGACTGTTATAACCAAAAAGACATTGAAGTGTGTAGTGTTCAGCTATAAATATTGCTCTGGGTCTCAAGATACAGCAAAAAAGATAAGGAATAGTAATGTTGGATAGGCTGTGTTGAATTTGAAAGATTTCTTCAATTCTTTTATTCCTCCTTTTTGTAGGCACTATTCAGTATTTCTAATTAATTTTCATCAAGTTTTTATGTTATTCCCTGGAGAAATAAAACTGCTTTGAATGTAATATGTCATAATTTTTTCCCTTTGTAGTAACAGTGGATCCTGACTTTAAGGAGTAAATTTAAAAGTAAATATTTTCGTTATTAAAGGAGTTTCATTTATTAAGGAAGTTATTTATTGTACAGGAAATAAACCTAAACCATTATTATAGGAATTAGCAGTTATGATTAACCTGGTACATTTTTTCATTGTTACTGTTAAACTTACTAAACTATTAAACTTTGATGCTGATTAAACCCATGCACCTAAGTAAAAATGGAAATGTCTTTTTGGTTTCCTAATTTGAATTCCCAAGGCAAAGTTTAATGGGACAGCTGCGTAGGTGGATATGAGATATTGATTGAAAAGGAAAAAGACAAATCCTTTTGGTAGCATTAAAATTACACCTATTATGAAAGATGTTTCCTGTCCTACGGAGGGAATTTAAATTAAGTGTATCAAGTGCCTCTGTGGTGTGACGAAACTTTTCCATAGGATGAATGTAAAGAGATGACTTTCTATTTGTCAGAATCACTGAGCATAAGAATCTGAAATTTTGAGTCAAAAGTCAGTAGAACAATACTCACTTAGCTCTTGGTAGTAAGATCCTGTCAGTTGTGCATCAATATGCACAGCTAATTGTGTGTTCCCCAGAGAACATGGTGGAGTGAATGGGGACAGTAACTAAAGCAGTGAGACAGGGTTATTGTATTCTTGATCTTAAGGATAAGAAAAAAAGAAAGACCACGGTGGATAAAGGTAGGACTAAAAGCACATTATAGCATATTTAAGCATGCTTCCTAATTAACTTTGGAAATCGGCATCCAAAGCAGCAGAACGTACTGCACATTTTCTATTATTTACTTGCATTATCCACCAGTACTGCCTGTTAACCTTGTAACTTACTCTGATTCTTCTGGAAGCTGTCTGATTCCTCCTAAATGTAATGAAGCGTAAGAAGATAATAGCTAGAAAAATCAAGACAATTTTATGTTACCTAAGTCTCCTGCTGCTTGACCTTAAAACAATTCATAATTTGACCCTTTAGAAAAGACATTAAAGGGTCTTAAATGTGAGAGAGAGATGCAGAGACCTTAAATTTACAGTTGGGCATTTGTTAACACAACATGAAACATAATTCATAATCTTTCATCAGCTAATTGCAGTACACTGGAATTGGTGAACTACCTTCACATATGGCGTGTGTCCTCTGCATTAACTTACCAACTCTGAATTTCAGTGATTTTCAACCATTTTCAGTTTCTGACTAAAATGCTCTGATGGAAGTGCAGACCCCTGCAAAGCTAATTTAGCTGTCAGCCACTCTGGCAATTGGCCCATTTTTATTTGCCTTTCACAGATAGCTGACTACATGTCCACAGAACAAGAGGCATTCACTGACCACAGGCTGAAGATGTTTGTAAAGGTTTCTTTAGGCTTCAGTTAATTATTTTAATGGATATTTTAATGGTCAAGAAATATATTTGCTTGAATGGCTAAAAGATGCAGAAATGTAGTCCAAAGTTAAATGCTTTACCTTTTGGATCCACAGATACCTTTTACTAAATGGAATAGTCCTCAAGTGCATTCAGCTAAGAATAAAATTATATTGCATAGATCCTAGCAATGCTGGAGAGTAAAAAGACAGCCTAGACTCATATTGATGATGACTTAGGGTGTAGAAAAAAAATATGTGATATTCTTAAAAATATTTATAGGTTTTTAGAGAAAGTAAGAGAGATTATGTGTCTACATGCAAGTATCAAGTGTATGGTAATAAACAGATGAGACAGACTAGGTCTAGTGTTTGAAATAAAGTGCTTGAAAATAAGGTAGAGGTTTGTAATACAGTGTTAGAATAGTGAGAGAAAATTGTATAGCCTCATAAATACAAATAGCTCAAATGAAGTTTATTTTAGGAAACTTATCTGTGTTTAAAAGTTAAATGAAACTGTTGAGAAATTCCCTCGTTTGTTTCTCTGGTGTGCTTAACATTAATGAAAGTAAAGTACTGTTGTACACCTACCTGTTCTGGAGATGTTTATACTTTTGTGATTTGAATATCACTAGACAAGAAAATTTAGAGAAATGGATTGCAAAATATAATTAAAGCTAGTAAAATTTTATTATTTTATTTATATTTAGAGGCAAACCACAGTATAAAAATTTGCAAGATGGACAGGACTAAACCTGAAATTTCATCAGATGTAATCTATACAACCAAAAAGGTCATAAATAATAACTGTAAAAATCATCTCCCCAGAGTTAGTTTTAGCTGATCCTAAACGTTAATAATTAGGATGTGAATCAGGCTGAAAAACCCTGAATGTTTGATTAGTGATTTAACATAATCAGGTATCTCTATGCTCCATTTTGCAGCTGAATTAAAGGAGATTCCAGAGTCGTCTTCTTCTTCTGAAGCTTTTATACGGCCTTTCCGTTCTCAGGTGTCTAAGAGCACCACAAGAGCAGTGGTTCCATCAGATTATCTGTGGATTAGAAAGACAGGCTCATAAATTGAAGCTGAAACTAATCAAATCAATAATGAACTTGTCCCCTATAGGAAATTCTATGTTAGTATGAAATCTATTCTCTGCTCTGTTAAAATGATGAAAAAGCATCAAAAAGGAAAGTGGTATAGTATAGTTGGCATTTCAATGGTTGAAATGCAGACTTTGAGCTACTTCACTGTTATGAGATGCATATTTCAAGTTGAGGAGACCTCCAGTGCCAAGACTCATGTAGTACTTCCTAAAATTCTTGAAAAACCATTCAGTGTAGCTGAAGCCAGAAGGTTTTAAACAGAAAGTATGTTCAGGGTTGTTGTTCGTATCATTACAACTGGATTTCAGGCCATTAAAAAATACTTAAATACAGCGTGATTGTGTACAAATCATCCATAAATTCATAATCAAATAATTTTCAGACTATTCTCCACTTTTTCAGCTTCTGAGTTAGGAATTATCCTTCTTCAGTTCGATGAAACGTACAGTAGTTGGCATCTTAAACACAGAAGTTTAAGTATTAGTAGGAAAAGGTTAGGTTAAGGTAAATATCTCTATCAGCATAATATGCCCTCTTGTAAGGGGCCAGCAAAGAACTTCTCATGTTCTAATGGTCACCCCCCCAGCAAAAACCCAAACTAACTAACAAAAAAAAAAAAAAAAAATACTCCACAGATCTTTCTGTTGATCATATTACTCCTTGACAAAAAAGTACGTGCTTTTCTTTGTTCCATGTCTGGTAAATTGAACCAGCAATTTTACCTGAGATTTTTAAAGATTGCCTGATAATCTATCCCCATTTCAGGTAACAGTAAACTGAGCACAGGCTCGAGTGGATGAATATTTTGTTCTCTAGTTTTTCTTGCTCATGTGTTATTAAGCAACTGCGTGATCTGCAATATAAAGAGTAGTTTTTTCTTTATGTGTTTGTAATGTTAATGCCAGATCTTGTACTCTTGGCAGAAATACAACTGAATATGAATGAGACCACCAAACTTTTCACAAAAGTAACCAAGTGCTAGTCAAACTATTTTCTCTCCTGCTTTCATTCCTCACTTAGTACTAATTAGGAATAAATTTGTGATGTAATGATATAAATTATGTATTACGTTAATAAACTTTGGAATGATCAGGTTTTCTTCCTTTTGGACATTCTGTGATTAAAATTCCTATTAAAGTATGCTAATAGAAAGTGTCCCAAATTTACTGGCAATTATTTTCACTTTGTAGGATATCTATAATTTTGGATTTTCTTGATCCAATATTTTTGGGTTTTTTTTGATTTGGTGGTCTGGGGTTTTTTCCTACTTCTGATAAAGCATCTTGTTTTTTTCAGGGCTGAATATTTTATTCTATTACTACTGATCATTTTTTGTATAAGCTTATAAATTGTGATGATCATTGTCTTTTTCATCCTGCTTAAAACTGTTGTTCTTCCTGTACCAAAATTCAAAACCTTTTCAAAAGCCCTATGTAAATAAGATATTTTCAGTTTTTATGAAAAGCATGTATCAGCTGGGAAAAAGAAAAGCAGAAGTTTCGTATGTAAAAGTGTAATAATTTGAGAAGGTGTATAACAGGATTTACACAGAAAAAAAATCAATAGAGGAATAAATTTATCAGAAAACATGAATATCTGAGTTTAAAACATTTGCTTGCCATAGCTTATCTGAGTGCCACATTCCCCTCATCTTTTCAAAACAGTTTCGTAATGCATAGTGAGGCAGATAAAGAGGAATTGGGAAATAAGTACATCTTTTGATGCATCATTTTTTGCAGATGAAAAACTGTTGAAGTAACCACTTGCTAAAATTTTACATTCTGCACTGTTAGAGAATTGCGGTACTGTAAAAGATTATTTTCAGAGCTGGGACTGTTGCTTTATATTGCAGAATATCAAAATAGTTTAAAGGCATAACAGAGAATGTTAGAAATGAGTGAAAAATAGTTACAAGCTATATATTCTGTGGCAAAAAGCTAATTATTGTATCTAAATGACTACTCAGGTTGAATTTTTACTTCAGCATCAGAGAGCTGAGGCAGGTACCATGCTCAGTGTTATAGTGTGGCTATGAAGCTGATAGCATTGAAGGTAAAAGGCAGCCAATGAGGCTGAAAGCTCAGCAATGATGACTAAAGTTAGAAAGCAACAACTGAAGCAAAAATAGTGACAGCGTGAGGGAGGCTTTAGGGGTAATGATGTGAAGCTCCAAAAGAGAGGGGAAAAAAGTACCAGCACAATTCAGGTGGTTACAGATCTGTAATTCTCAGTTGCAGAGCAAACAAGTTACTTTTGTGAGACTGTTATTCCTGATGGTAAGAAAAGTGAATTAAACTCATGGTCTGGTAAGAAAATAAAAACTCAGTTACAGAAGGGATGTCTCCCAAATGGCTTTTTAGTGCGTGGTTGATTGGTTTCTTTCTCAGAAGCAGCCAGGTAAGGGAAATAGCAAAGGACCACATTATGTACTGATACTGCATGAGATAATCAAGCAAAANAAAAAAAAAAAAAAAAAAAAAAAAAAAAAAAAAAAAAAAAACATTTACAAGACATTTCAAAACCTTTGCAAAAAGTAGCACTTCCCCAAGAGGGCCTGGTGAGTTACCTGTACTTCCTGGGACCGGGGTTTTTTTCCCATGACTGTTAAACTCAGGAAAAAACACCACTATAAATCCAAGTGAGGAATGGGTAAAATAAAGTTATTAGATAATACTACCTTAGGGGATCTTCCTTAATAGGTAAAAATACATGTGGAAATTTTTTTTATCCCTTTTCATGATAATTGCCTCAATTAATTCATCTTTATGCTTTTGTAACATTGGAAAACAAAGAATTGAATGATTCTTCTGACAGTCTCTGCAGTTCTTTTTCCCTACTGAAAGCATAGCAGTAGAACAGGAGATTCCTAGTCCCATATGCTCATGAATCTGAATCTTAACAAGTAAAATTTTTAGAAAGCAATTTTTATGTCATGGATTCCAAGATTATTTTTTTCACAATATTTTGCACTTTTTTTTTTTAATGTTTTTTTTATTTTGTTAAGTGCAGTCATGAGCTTTTGGAAGACTTGAACATAACCAGTTATTCATAGACTGACTCTGTGCTTTGCAGCTTGTACATGTGTGAGGAATTTAATTTGAGCTACTAGTGTATTTTTAATTAGAGCTTAATTTAGTGCTGTAGGTAGATGTCTGTATCAAAGAGGTAATGTTAAAAATTATATTTCCTTCATGTTGCCTATTTGCTTCTGCCATCTTTCACCACTGATGTTTACTTTTAAAATCTTGTTATTCTTCATTTGACTTTTCTCAGTCTGTGTGTATAAAATTTGGAAGTCAAACCTGAATCAGGCTGCTCATCTCTGATGAAGTGTGATTGTGTTAGCTTTGACAGTTCTAAATCCTTTTGCTCCAGCTCAGCTTAATTAAAATTTTGTAATGAAAATTTCAGATGTCTTGAGCATTTTGGTCTAATTTTGAACATTCCTAAAATGAAAAGTATTAATATATTACAAGATTACTGCAAGTGTAATGTTACATGATGCAGATATTATTTATGGCTCTAGCCTGTTTGAAGTATCTTCTGTGAATTATTTGTGTGCATAAATAATAACATCTTGTTCTTGAAGTTTGTAATCATCATGCCCTGGGGTAAGTAATGTTGAAAACTCCAACCTTATTTGACAATCTGTAAAACGTGTTGAAGTTTGTGTTTCCTGATATTGTGACCTATAGCTCTCATGATTCACACCTGCTTCAGAGCGGCATTCAGGCTTGCCTCTGCTTCAGAACAGATGTTATGCACAGTAGTAACCATTCCTTTTTAGTTACACAGTTTCAAAAAACAATTAAGTGAATGGTTTAAGAGCTTGCTAGATTAGTGAAATTATTTTATTGTTATGTGCTTGTTCACATTTTTAACAGTTATAATGAAACAACAGAACACTGAAAGTGACTGAAGACTTCGCCTCTGAGATGTTTCTCTGCTAAACTATTAAGCAGTATGACACTAAAGAGGGATTTAATGTCTTACCTAAATGCAAAGGAAGATAAAGCTGTCCAACTGCTTCAGTTTGTGTCAAATAACCAATGAATTGTGTGCAAGTGCAGTGAATGATTTCTGTATCTTACAGTTTACGTTTTTAAAACATCCTTTACTACCAATATACAGAATATTGTAAAATATTGGGGAATGGCTGTTTCCCTAACTGTCCAAAATTTGCGTGTCCTACTTGATGACTTGTCCTTTAAAGCCTCTCGAACCTTCTTTCATTTTCTTTTTTAATCCAGAATGCACAAAGAAAAATCCTACACATTTTTTCCACAGGTGAGTGTATCAGCACAGTACAGATTGTGATATGCAGTTGCTATATGTAAATACTTTCTTTCGTTTTATGAACTTGAAAGCTGTAGTTCATAGATGTACCTTTGTGGCTTTCTGAGGTATCCACACATCTGCTGCTTTCCTTGACAATGGCGATACAGATGCTGCTATCACCATGGGAATGGTACTCCTGAATGAAGCTGCTACCTCCAAAGGGGATGTTGGAAAAAGGAGAAGTAAGTTGTACTGAATAGCTAAGGCAATGCTTAGACAATTCGAAGACACTGCGAAATTACAAGTGAATATCTGATTAAGTTTTCAGAAGGTCTCTGCCTTAAACCAATGTTTACCTTTAGTGGGTTGGAAAAGAGGAGAGTATAAAAATTCTGTTGATAAAACTACATTCACATGAAGTAATAACAGTAAAAAAATATTTTAAGCATTCTCAGCCAAGGGACAGCTTGACATAGTATCTCTACTACTTGACAGAAGTGCTTTTTGACTCTTTAATTATATCAGAAGTCAGTGATATAAAGAACAAGAATTTCAAAACATTGTTTTCAAGATGAATTTATGCATTTAAGATGACAACATCCAAAAGAGTGTGAAAATTCTTTTATTCAGTACTCTTCCCAGTATCATGTCTCCTGAGGAAGGTGGAAGCCCAGCAGTAGGTGTAGTACGAAACCTATCCTAATCTGTAATGTCTAAAGATATTTAGCTTGAAGTGCAATTTTTATGCTTTTCTGAATTTTGTTGTTACTCAGAATATTTGCGAGATTTTTTGTCAATGAATCACATAAACACACAATATGAAAGTGTTTTATCCAGAATCAAACTTTCTCACTGTTATGTCAAACAAGGTTTTACTGAGTATGACATAGGTTGAAACAAATATACCCATCTGCCTTTGCACCTTTTATATCCCCTGACTTATTTTTCTCGTATAAGCCATTAAAGGTCTTTGGAAGATACCAGATTTCCTACTCTGCCTCCTCTTTCTTTCGAGATCAGTTCTTTAGCTTCACTGTAATACACTGTATTGCAGATAGAGCTGGCCAACTATTTTCTTTAAAAGCATTCTAGAACTCAATTTTTAATAGCTGGTTGAATGGCTAGAGATCTCTCTAATCTATAGAGATTTGAGGGTCTCCTTCAGCAAGCTGTAGATGTATCATTTAATTCTGACTATCTTCTACAGTAAGTAGCTTTAACAGGGATGTCAAAGGATACGGTAACATAAGTTTAATTGGAATATGATCTTAAATATGGGCCTGTGAACACAGGCACAGTAAAGTAACAGTGGACTGCAGTAAAAATTCAGACTCTGCTCTCTGTGGCCATTATGTGAATGCTTTCTGTGTATCTGCCTTGCACTGTTCATGCTTCCAATTTATTCATCCATGCTTGGAAATCATATTTGTGAGTGGTGATTTCTTTATAATGAAGTGTTTATTAGGTTTGTACATGGCTAGTTTTCTCAAAATAACTGCAGAAATTTTATATTCCAGTTGACATGTGTCACTTTCCACATGGTCAGTTTTAATGAAAAAATGCATCATTGTCAGTTTCCTTGGCTTCATGTTCACTCAAAGGCAGCACACTTTTGAAGCATGAATATTGTAATTAAATAGCAAAGGGTTGGCTAAAGTAGGAACAGTATAAGAAGAGGAGTTTTTATAATCAAAGTACCTCACTAGACTCAAAACATTATCTAATTTAGATGAGCTGCATCTCAGTTATATGCATCAGTTTGTGACATGTCCCCCTTTTTTAAAAATTTATTTACATGCAATAGAGCAGGCTATCACAATCAAGAAGGTTTTATGCTATTATTCTGTGGGGTGCGAACAGATGTTCCAAATTTTTTTTGTTTAAGCATTTACTTTAGTAAATTTTACTTAGTTCATTCTTTGCCTGAAAAGACTCAAAGCACTTCCAGCTGGATGCTATCAAAAGGTCTGCATCATTGTTATTTACCTTCAGAACCTGACAATTTATATTGCTAGTGAGCTAAGAGCAAAAAGTGATTTGGCTGCCAGCCTTGGAACTTAGAACAGGGAAATTTTTAGCCATTAATAACTAGATAAAGTAGTTACTAAGCTGCCTTTACTATTACTTCAGCCATAGATGGTTGACTAGAGAGAACATGATTCCATTAGTCTAGGGACATTTTTCTAAATGTAATTTTTTTTTTCCAAAAAGAAAAAGCAAATACCTGAAATGACATTATTTGATATGTGTAATTTAATGGGTTATTAAATCCATTATCAGCAGTAAGGTGTTTGCATCCACATATATTTGACTTTCAAATTTCTGCTCTTTTTTTCTTGAAAATACATTTACCCTGACAGGTAATTTTTTCCTAATAACCATAAATATTATTTCCATATCTGTTTGAAATCCTGTCAGAAGATAGTGGGCTTCAGTAGTCAAGGCAGTAACATTTTGTATTTAACTGTGTCAAAATTCTCTATGAATGATTGACATAAGTAATATTCCTTGTAGAGATTGCAGTTTAAAATCTCTTATGTGCTAATAAACAAAGTTGTTTCCTTTCCAGTAATATGTCTGGTAGGCCTCGGTCTTGTGGTCTTTTTCTTCAGCTTCCTGCTGTCGATATTTCGCTCCAAATACCATGGCTACCCGTACAGGTAATCTGTCATTAAATTCTCATCTTATAGACTGTAATAGCTTTCTAGAAGTTTGAGAAGTGCTTTCAGGTAAACAATCTTTAATCTTTACCACTGAAGTCAGTGGAAGGTGGTAGAAGCAGGAGGAATGGTGATTAATTCAAGCAAACCAAAAAGGGCTGGAATGCTGCTGTTAGCATGACTGTTAAGGCAGACCAGTTAAAAGGGTTTGGGTGCAGATGAGTGACATACACAGTGCCCCCTGAAAAATGAAAAAAAGAAAACATGCTTTAGTTCGTAAGGCTTTATTAGATACTTCTTTTTGTATCTTTATAACTAACGTACATAAGACAGGGCACAAAACAACAAAGCAGTGTACAGTGCTGAGCTTTGACTTCACTAAAAGTATCCTTTTCTTTTGTCAGCCACACTGCGGAGGAGAGAAAGGATTAAAGTTTTTTTAAATTATACATATACCTGTCAGTTAAACAGTTGCAATTTTTCTGACAAGCGAAAAAGTAGATTTCTCTGATTAGGCCACATGATTAGTACAACAGCCAGTTTTATAGTCTGTGTTATGTTCCACTAATAAGGATTCAGCTTTGCAAAGCCAACTTAGATCCAAGATTTCAGCTATTACATTACAATTTTTCTATTAGTTTTCGCTGTGAGACTTTAGAACTATTTTCTTTTTTACAGAGCTTGGTCTCTTTAGGCTGTTTAATTGACATTTAGGTTGTTTCAAATTAGCTTAGCATTTAATTACACCATACTGAAGACAAGGAAACTCTTCCCATTGCAATATGTGCATAAGGTATGCTCCTGCTTTTTAGTAATTTCTGCTAAGGAAAAAGAGGTCTGTAAAGGGCCCAGTAGCATCATACTGCAAAATTCATCAGTATGGAGTTACTAGTTTGCCATTTGGGATAGTCTGTCCTGCCTCTCAGCATCCTCTCTGGAGATGACTTTTAGCCTGACTGACTTGGGGTGAAAGGCAGGATCCAGTTTTCCTAAGAGTGAGGTATTCTTACCTCCCATTAACTGCTTAAGTCTTAAACTTTAAAGAAGCATGAATTATGAGCTTGTATATCTGCAGCTCAAAGCTCATTTGAGAAGCACTGTTAAAGA
Source organism: Falcunculus frontatus (assembly GCA_013398115.1). NCBI lineage: Eukaryota > Metazoa > Chordata > Aves > Passeriformes > Falcunculus > Falcunculus frontatus. The sequence goes on along the minus strand of VZRV01003633.1, from coordinate 1,804,826 downwards.
ATGGCAACCCATGGTCTGAGCTCCCTTCCATCTTCTCAACAACTTTATTAAATGGAAAAGGCAGTTGGTGGTCATGGTGTGTTCCTTGCCATGCAATTTATCAGCTACTAAAGAGAACCTGACAGTTGTACTAGTTTCATTTTTAGTTCTTTCATCTTAGGAATGTTTGTATCACCTATTAACAACATGCTTATGTATCTGTGCCAGACCTTGCATTGCTTTTCTGAATGTTTGCAATGGGGATTTTTGGCTGCTGTCTGATACCTAGGATTTCTGATGCTTAACAGCACTTTGAGCATTAGTATGCTCTCTGAGGTTGCATGCCAACACAATACCATTGGTGTTACTGCAGACTTAATCACTGAGGTCTACTACATATCTTGTGGCATCAGATACTATAACCTTTGGGAACCCTAATTTAAATAATGTAGGGCTTTTCCCTCTTTTCTTGATAATCTGTTCACTCTAAATACTAGGTGGAGTGGATTTTTTTATTTTATTCTCCCCACAATTAATCTTGAATTTATTGAAATATCAGACATCTTTTAATGGGAATTTCTAGCAGAAGTTGGAGGTGTATGTAGATTTCATACTTCTCTTTTAGTATCCAAGCAAGAATTGGGTCTAGGGGGAGCAATTCTATTAAAAGTTTAATTTAAAAGAATTTAGTTTGATAGGTGATGCATATCAAAAATAAGTGTACCTGTTAGTATGCTAAAGCTGCTTAAAAAAGAAATAAATTCAGGACAATGCTGAAAATAATGATTCATCACAATCCTGATAAAATTGGTGCCACATCATGTTGTTACTGTGAAGAAATTATTAGATCCATAAACCAGATTTTGTCTTAAGGAGCTAAGTAGACTCAATACCACAACTTACAAATCAGTAACGCCCATCAAGTAAATTCATAAAGAAATGAACAGTGTGTATGCATAAATACATGAGAAACATTTAATAGCTGGCTGTAGTGGTTTAGTTCGCATTTTTTACTTTCTGTGAGATAAGAGGTTTGAAGAAAGGCAAAGCAGGCTCAAACTTAAAGAATATGAAAGACAAGTTTATTACTAACAGAGTTAAGAGTAAAATGAAATAAGAGATTAAGATAAAAACCCCTTTTTCCTCCAACCCCCCCCCCTTCTACTTCCTCCAGCACAAATAATAACAAAATATGGGATTTTGGTCAGCATTCAAAATTCTTAAAAGTCTCTCTCTGTTAATTTGAGGAAATAGAGGTCTCTTTTACGTCGCGTGGTTTTTCCCAAACTGCACCAGCTAACAGCCTTTATTTCTCTCACAGGCTGCACACTGAATTCTCATCCCCCCCTTATTTTAAATGGATTAAAGAGGGAGAAAATAGTTTGATATTACAGTCTATACCACGGACTGTAAAAAAGAGATTTCAGCTGCGCGCTAAAAGCACGTCTCCGCCCTCTCTTCCCCGCCGCCATCTTTCAGCTTCACTCACTTTCTCCTTCTCTCTGACACCGAGGAAGCCATGATGAGGAAACCAATCCTCTTTTTCTTGGGTCTTGCGATGGAGAAAAGCTCGCTCCTGTTATGCTGCTTGCCCTTGATGTTATTTTACAGTTCAGTATAGGCTGAGTTGGTTGTAGGAAAGCTCCGTCAGCTCCCGCCGCCTCCTCAGGGTCATGTGGGGGGGTTCCTCAGCAGTCGCTTCAGACGGTCTCGGCTCTGCAGCAGCAGCTGCTGCCCACGGCTCCGAGGGGACTCTCCCAGAGCCGGGGCCCGTGCCAGCCGGGGCCGGGGCCTGTGCCTGCCGGGGCCTGTGCCTGCCGGGGCTGGGGGAGGGGAGGCCCAGGGCCGCTCCGAAGAGCCCCAGCCAAATTTCCCCCCACACACACACACTCCCCGCCGGGAGGTTCAAGCAGAAAGAAAAAGGGACACTTCCTGTGTCTCCACTGGCTTAAATATGGAAATTTTGAGAAGCGTGACTGGTCGAGAGATCCATCCATCAAATTTAGGGTCAACCCACGACACTGGCTAAGTGTTACACAGTTTTCTTGGGGTATTTTTTATAATGTTACTACTTCTGCACAATTAAGCAAGATCTTTTGGGCTTAGTTGGTCTGTCCTAGATTCTTCCGAGTTTTCATGGTAATAAATTCATCATTCAATCTTAAATCCTCACTCAATGCAGAATTATTGGAAACCATCACTAGAGCTGATCCTTTTGCTCTGCTATTATCAAATTTCATTTACTAGTTTCACAAATGTGTTATTTACTTATCTGGTCTTTTCCAGAGTTAAATCTTTCACGTTTCTGTTGCTCTCTTGGGTAGCTCTGACCCCATTTTCTGTCATTTTAAATAAACATACTATTGATTCTTTGACACTTCAGTGGTCTCAACCATGTCATCTTCATCACAATCCCATAGTGTTTTTTAGAGAAGCCTCTTCATTTTTTATGGATAGTTCTTATGAATTTAATAAACATGCAAAACATTAAGGAGGACCAAGTATATAAACTCTGCTATTTCCTCATTCCCCTTTTAATTTAGTATCCTACATTTTAATTTCAGTCATATATGCTAAAATGCATTAATCTTTTTGTCTGACACCTCATCAATTGATCCCAGTGAAGATATATCTTAAGATGTGAAATCTGTCTATCGTTTTCCTTTCACTGGTTGTACATTTCACCTTGAAACTATCAGTCTTTATGTGATGAATTGTCCTCAGGCTAGTAAAGCTTTGCCTTTAACAATACTAACAACAAGGCATACTAATGATCTGTTAGGAAAAAAGTAACATTATGTAGGCCTGCCTAAAGCAACAGTTAAAGAAAACTGAAATTGCTTTAATGCTATATGCATGACCTCGAGCATCAACTTCACTATCCTACTTTAAAAATAAAAAAATTGAAATGTCCTAAGTTGTTTCTGTTCTCTGGCACTGAACAACCAAGTCAGTCCTTTGTGAACCATCATGCATCCGTAAAAAGTGAAACAGTAACACAGACTGCTGTGCATCCTCTTTTCTGCAGTGACTTCCATGTAGTAAAGATAAATCAGAACAGAGGTGGATAAACTTAAAGCCGGAGTCAAAAAATGGAGAAAGACTTTGCTTTTTCTAGTGTGCATAAATACAAGTACTGGGAATTCTATAATTTCTTTGGTAATGCCACTGTCATTGTTAATTTCTGTGACAGAAAAGTGTCCCTAGGTGTGCCAGATATGAGTGCAGGTCTATAAGATGCTCTTTAGAGGGCATGTGTGTAGGAAGGGACAGTAATTTTGACAGACTTTTTTTTAACCACTTTGGACATTTTCCAATTCTGATTTGATTCTTTCTTTCACATGATTTTCTTCTTGAAGGCTAGGGTTGGGCAAAAAATTGTTTAATTAATATGCTGGTAAAATACCCTTATACAGTAAAGCATTGAAATGGGAAAGGTGATGCAAAGCGGGGGTCATCATGAAGGTTACTCACTGAGTAAACACAATCATGATGGATGAGCTCACATACAGCAAATCTCTCTGCAAGAGCCATTTTTGCCATGGCAGGACTTTTTCATGGCTGTACTAATCTACCTGTTTTATGAGAACCAGATGAAATTTCTTATTTTGCTAAAACTTTCACTTTAATTGATATCATTAACTCTTGAAAGATTATGTAATAATTTTATTTTATACTGTTGAACATTTTCCCTTTATAATTCTTTCTGGATAAGATAAGTGTGTTGATAAATCTTAGAGAATGTTTTTTGGAAGCCTTCTCACCCTAGTATTTAAAGTGAATAAATGATACATTAAATATCAGATACTCAGTGACTGAGCAATAAAATTTCATTATATCAACACAAAATTTCATCAGTCAACTCATACACATGGGAGTGACAGAGAGACTATTCTTCACTATAAGCCAAAAGCATGAACTCTAAGTTAACTTTGCTAGTCAGGAAAGAGCTTGGAGGGCTCTCTGGAAACCACACCTTGGGCAGTTTCATTCCAAAAAGCATACAGAATGTGAAGAAGAGAGGATGCTAAGAACAGAAGACATCAGTCCACTAGCACAGTATTGTATTACTGGAAATTTTAGGCATGTAAATATTTGTAACACTGCTTCAGAAGGACACAGTCTTATCCACACCTTATTGATATTAAAAAAAAATCCCCTTTTTTTTTTTAGCTTTAGCTGCAACTAATTAACTGCCCTATATTGTTTTTTCTGCTTTGTTTTCTGAATGAAACTTCTAGCACAGTTTCATTATTCTTAACACTTTAAATTGTTCTTTCAAGCCTACATTTTATCATTTGTTGTTTTAATCTCAATTTAAATGAAATGAACACCTAAAAATTCTATGTTTCCATAATTTTTCATTAAGTAGCTTTTGAAGGAATTCTGTTAGAACCTGCCTGCAGTTGAATGTTTCATTATCAAGTTATCATTCATAGCCATTGTATTTCAGTATTATTTACAAGAGTAATGTGAATTTTTTTTTAGTTAAACCATAAAAAATAATCAGCCTTCTGAACTATGTATTGATAGAATGGCAAATACATATTCTTTATTGGTTGGCAGAGAAATGAACTAAGCTGTGCAAAGCTTGATAAATAAAAGATGCCTTATTTTCATCAAAAACCCATAAATGTTAAGTCAGACATAAAGTATTCATTCATTGCTTGGGGAAGAACAGTCAATGCAACAGGACACACAAATTGCAAGATGCCCCAGAGCTTGAAAAATCCTCACATTCACTGTATACACATCTACCCTTGTTGTAATTAAATTAGTTTCGGTAAAGAAATCCTGTAAAATATTGAAATTGAAATTAAATGCAAGTGAGTAAAAAAGAATAGTTATTTCTTGGAAATATACTGGGAAAATATTAGTACATAGAATAAATAATATTTGCAGACATATAAAATTAAATTTATTAATAAACATGAGCACACTACTAACAGCTTTTTATATATTCCGTGTTGATTTCACGCACAATTAAATTGATTCACCTTAAGTTATGAATTAAGAAGTAAATCTACTTCTGATAAATACCAGGATTCACATTCTGATATAGTGCCCAGCAAAATTGGCTACTTTCAGTGTTTCTCTTATCCTTTATCATGTCTCTTACCTGCTAAAGATGCAGTTCCCTTATAGGCAGAAAGTAGAGGTCAACAGATATGGTAGTAGCATTTTAATCCAAAATGACACTGCTGCATTTGTATTTCTTTGCTGTTATATCATGGAGTCTTTTACATCTCTTAAGCCTATCAATGCTACCTCTCTGATTATTGTCATGTTCAGCCCTTCCCACTCTTCTCTCCAAACTTTCTCACTACTAGTAGTCCTCTCTTTTCTCCTCTCAAATCCTTTCCTATACCTGGCCTTACACATCTATTCTAGACATTGGTTATCTTTTTAGTCACATGTGCTCAGCACTCTCTTACTTCTCCCCTCAGCCCTCTACAATTCATCTCTTCATGAAGTTGTTCTCGCTGGCTTTTCCCTTTCATTTATCCCTTCAGCCTCCAGCACCCAGCCAGTTGCCATCTGTTTTGCCTTGGTTTGTATGTCTTGCCTAACGAGCTTGTCAGCTTTTTGCAGCAGTGAACATCTTTATACTGATACAGTCTTTTAAGCTTGTGGCACTTGTATTTATGTTTTGTAATGATTAATTAATGAATGCCATGAATGGAAAAACTGGTGAAATTGCTACAACATGTATGCTAGCACACACCGCATATCCAGGAGTTGAAAGACCTACCAGGCAAAGCTAGAGGCAGTACTTCCATTCAGTAGTTCCTTGCTTTTGTGTTTGTACAGTTAGTCTACAGTCATGCACAAGTCTCTCTCTGTGTTCCCACTTCCCAATCTATGGGACTTGGTAAAGTACTTAGAAAGATCTGACACACAATACATACCTACATTTTAGAAATACAAAGTTTCCTTCCAGGTGTAAAGAAACAGCCATATCATTTGAAACTTCTTAATAAATTAAAATACTAAGAATTTAAGAGTCTGCAACCCTACAGAGCCTTGCCAATCGCTATATACTCTCCCAGCTCTGGGGCCACTTTAGCAGTAAAAGAAGATGGTTTTAAATAAACCTGAAACATCCCCTGGGAGAGATTTCTTAAAGTAGTAAGAGCAGATGCAGAACTTGATTAAAGAGAACAGATGTTTGAAGAGTGTTTTGCTTTTTAATTCTTTTAAATAGACAAATTTAAGTTTCAGTCACTGCTGTATTATCTGATAACTTTCATGCTTGCTTAGTAATTAGTAAATGAAATATAAGAACTTAAGAGATTATTGCACAAATGTCAAATGACTTTTCAAATTAATGTTTTGAAGTCCTTGTTTATTCTTTTCAAATAATTTTGGTGCTATGTTTTATGTGCATTTTTCAGCATTTAATCATGTTTTCTTTCTTTTCAGCTTCTTAATTAAATGAATTCAAGTGGGATTCATTTAGAGCTGCTTACCATGAAGATAAGCTATAGCTGCTATTTTCAGCCCACCAATGTCACATGTATTCAAGAATCTTTTGTTGGTTCATTTGTTTTTGTGATAATTTATATAGTATGGTGATAGAGAAATGAATGCAGTTTTATGCAATGAATGCGTAATTTATAGAAATATATAGTAAACATCTCATTGGGAAGTGCTAAAATGTTATGAATATAATGTGCTCAAAAATTTAAATAAATTTCAGTATAATGAGCTTCTGTTTAAGTCTTCCTTATTAACTGTACTGCATGGATCCAAAGGGTATTTCCAAGATTTTTCACCTTCAGTTTGTTTTGATATGTGTTTTAGAACTGAACAAAATAACATTAGTTCTTTAGCTACTGTTAAGAGATACACCCTGGTGGAAGCTATAATTTAATGACTACACCTTGCCCTCACTTTGCTTTGTAACAGAGTATTTGTATAGAGTGTCTGATCACCTCTGACACGCTGAGCCACTAACATAAAATGATATTCTACACATTTTCATCCTGAATTTCTTTTCCTGATTCAGCAGTATGTAGAATACATACATTACAAATTTGTCTCTCTCTTATGCCAAAGGATGCAATTCATAATGGAATTCATTGTGGAATCTTGAGGGCAAGAAGGCTTACATCAGTCAGAACTCAGATACTTTTAAGCTGAGTCTGTGGGGACAAAATGGGAGGGCGGGGGACAACAGTATTTCATAACCCAAAACATGCTTATTTTCTGAAATAGCAGCAGGAGGAAGGTACAATCCTGAATGATGCTTGTAACACAGTACAGTACAGATGAGCCTATTGGAACTGGAGTTACAGCAGTTGCCAGTTTTATGTGTCCACCCAGCTTTGTGAAAAGTTTATACAGGAATTAGTAATGCCATTTAAAAATGCAATTTTTTTTAACTGTTCACATCTCATATTATGTGAATTACTCATAAATCTTTGTGTACACCTACACAGTATATTCTCAGTGGCTCGGGAAAGCATCATCACATGATACTCTACCTCAGTCTTACTTCTTTTCCTTCCTACTGGTAGTTTTCCAGCTGGTACTTTTCCAAGTACCAGTTCACTCTCAGTAGCATTTGGAATTTCTTCATTCATAATATAAAAATGCCTCTAAATATGAGGATAAGATTGACTAGACTTTACAAAACTCACTTCTTCTAATGCTTTTACCTATTTCTTCTCCAGAAATACTGGTATGTTAAGAACTAGGAAACATTTTAGGACCAAAAAAAAAAAAAGATGAAAGACAGCTTATATCTTAACACAAAAACAGAGCAGGACCTACTAGTTACCCTAGTGGAAACACCAAAAGGTTGTAGAGCAATATTTAAATTAGAAGCTGGGTAAAAACTGAAACTCAAAACACCCGGTTCACAGACTGATGTGGACTGTGAAGGGGGTTGCAGGCTTTTCAGAGGTGCCTCAGCTGTTATTCAGGAAGGCAGATCAGCTTGCCCATGATTCCAGTTGACTGGCATGTGCCAGTGCAAGGAAGCCAGGACAGAATTTGCAAGAGCTTTATGTCAGTGCTAGAAGCTTGAGAAATGGATGGAAGAATTAAATTGTGTGGTATTGAACAACAGCCCTGGTATAACAAGCATTCAAAGCCCTGGTGGGAAAATAAATAAATCAGCAGGACAGTTATCAGGTTAATGACTTAAGGATGGCACAGCCAGATATGCAGGTGACAAAGTGGAGCTGTATGGGAATGGTTACGTAGAGTGCATCAGCACAGACATCCTACAGGAAAAACAAGAAGCAGAGCAGTAGATCTCCATGGTTAGAAGTCATATTCTAAAAAAGAATTAGAACTGTGCTACTGACCTTTGATCAAGATGACAACAGTGACTGGAAAGTGAGAGAAGAGAAACTGCAAGTTTCAGATGGGAAGTAATACTGAGAGATCTCAAGATCTCATGCTAATGGAACTAAATATTTCAGCTTATGATGAGGCAAAGCATTCCAGTGACACATGACTTCCTGCTGGAACAACTAATAGATCTCAAATAGTATCCAAATCAAAAGCAGCAGCTTGACTAATGCATGGGTGCTAACATAATATGTAAGAGGTATTAATGGGATAGCTACTCTGCAACAGCAACCACAGTATAGTAGGGTAAATGTTGTTCCAGGACAGGACAATCAAAGTGAAATCTGAAATAAGTTGGAGTGTTTTATAAATAAAGACAGCTAATAATGCAAACAAACCTACCTCCCCCAAACAACAACGATAAATAGGCAAAAAGCAAGACACCTACAAAGGGCCAGAAGGCTGTTAAATACTTCATGAGAAGCACAGATAAAATATGTGCCACAATTCAAAAAGGAAAAAAAAAAAACAGCACTGCACACAGGTCAAGTGTAAAATAACAGGTCTAAAAAAATCATCTGAAAATGATGCTCATGGTAGTAGCATGGTAGCACAAACTTCTTAAAGTACACCAAAAGCAGGGAACCAGGCAGGGAACTAGTCAGAGAGTTGATGACAAAGTTATAAGAAGGAGCACCCACTGATAAAGACTGTGACATAGAAGCCAAATTCTCTGCAGCAGCTAGGCCAGAAGATTTAGGTCAATGTGGTCTAGTACATTCTGTGTAATTGTTTTAAATAGATAAGCTAGGTGCTGGTAAGATCTTGGGACCAAATGGCATCTATCAAAGAGCTCTGAAGGAAATCAGATGTGAGACTGCAGAATTGCTGAGCAAGGTGCCTTCACCTATCATTACAGATTGCCAACACAGCTGTCACCTATAAAAATGAGAGTCTAGAGGGAAAGGTAAGCTACAGACCAGTGAACAATTTCCAATCCTGATGGGATGGTCAAGTTGGCAATAAAGAGTAAGCTTACTGAGAGCAAGGATAAACATAGTCATCTGAAAAAGGTGTAGGACTTGTATTAAGAAGAATTTAAGTTCACAAAGCTTGCAGATGGCTAAAATAGTGTCAGAAAAGCACAAGGATAAAAATCCTCTGGTAAGGATTTATTAACCTAGTATGGAATTGGAAGAGATGTCCTTTTCATGACTTGAAAACCAATTAAAAGATACCAAGAGAAGGATAGAGCTTAATGGTCACTTTTTTTGGCAGTAAAGTCAGAAATACAACCTTCCTGAAAACTGATGCTGGGACCACTTGAATATATCTTCATCAGTGATGTGTAGAAAATGCATGTGCAGTGCAACCTGCATTACAGAGAAGCTCACAGTACTGTGCTGATAGGGAGAAAAGTCCACTAAAACTCTGATGGGTAAGACTGGGAGATTTTGATGGGTAAAAACTTGGGAATGCATCTAGGAAAAAAAAATCATACCTTGTTCAGCTAACACTCGGGAAAAAGACATTGTCATAACTGAACATATTTTAGCAGTGTCATCAGTGTGCGCTAACAGCCAAAGAGAAGATGTTTGGTGTCATCAGTAGAGGGGTTTGGGTAACAAGATGGGACAACTCTACAACTCCACAAAATCTCTGTGGATTCCTGTTGAGTTCTGTACGTAGTTCTGATCTACACATCCCAAAGACTGAGAAGTTCAAGGTACAGGGAATTGTTCAAGGAGATGGAGTTCCTCCTTATGAAGGGACATTGAGAAGACAATTCTTCATCTGGAAAAGGAAAAAAAAAACAACTGAGGAGTGAGTATAATTGTGGCTTACAAGTTTGTAAATGCCTTAGATAAGCTACATAATAAACATTCACCAAATCCTACAATACTAGAACAAATGTGCAGCTTATTTAGAAGGAATTAACATCCTTATTACTTTTTCAAGTTCTCTACCACAAGAAGTTGAGGAGTTTCTTTCCACAAAAAACTTTAAAGGTAGACTGTTTACCATCCTTAATGCAGTAATTCTGGATCCTGGAAGGAATATGAGGGAAATAGACTACATTCTCTCTAAATAGTATCTCCAGTCAGCCCGAACACAGAGCTATGTGGGCATTTGGTCTAACCCCCTCAGGCATTTTGAGAGCTCATTAAGAGCTGTGAGGGAGGAGGGAGACCTGTAATGAGACCTGTATGAACTGCTTCAACTTTTGTTCTCTTAACAGCAAAAGTAAGCAGGCCTGGAAAGCACCAGCAGGAAAAGAAGAGGCAGACACAGGTATTGGCAGAGCTCAGGAGGATAAAAAGCATTTCAAAAGACCCTAATCCCAAGGCATGTGGTCAGGCAAACCCTGTAGATAAAAAAGTACAAAAATTAGAAGAACACAAATACATACAATAATGTATTTAGAGCTCAAGTGCTGAGTGGCAAGAGTACGTGCTATCATGTTTTAAAATACATACATAAATGTGTCGTTAACAACTTCAAGACGTGCACCGTGTGTGATGAATCAAAAATCTGTCAATCCTCTTCTTATGCAAATGCACATTATGAAGACCTGGAGTGAATACTGTTTGTCATAAGTTAGAAATTTTTCCTTCCTCTAGCATTCATGAGGCACAGATAACTCAGTTCCTGTCGTATTTTATAAGTGATAACTTCCAGTGCTATGAATTTGTCACCCTAATAACTATAGCCTTCACAGCCACATAGGGACAGGCTGCAGTTTGGTTTAAAGAATAAACCAAAGTGGTCAGAAACACACAGCTGGAGCAGAGGCAGTGAGAACTGCAAGTCTACAGACAGCAGGCAACACAGAGTCCTCCATTTTTTTAAGCTTGCTGTGCTGTATGCTACCAGGCACACATGCTTCCTCTCCACCCTCAGGTTTAGTTATTTTTCTACAGACCTTAGCAAGCACATGCTTTCTTCTCCATTTTCTTTCTTCCTTATGTACCAGCAGCTTCCTATTTGTGTCCTTTTTCTATATCACAGGTCTCAAAGTTTTTACTCGAATCTAACTATATTTGAGGAACTTGTATGTTTTCTTGCATATTTTTAATTTTTTAACTAGATGTTTGTGTAATTGGAATAACATGTGTTGTCATTAAAGGGACCATTTAAATGAAAATTAAATAAACCTCAAGGTGGAGATAAGCAAGCAGTGTCTCTTAAAAGTACTCAGATTCTAAATGAGCAGGAGTATGGTACTAAAAAACTTGATGGCATTTTTCACTAGTTTGTGTTTGCAGCCGTGGACACCTAAAAACTTGTAATAAAAGAAACCCATAATTAAGGATCAAAGTATAGGAGATTCATAGGAGCAAAACCCTGCAATTGAAGTTACAAAGAAAATGTAAAAAAAAAAAAAAACCCACCTAAAAATTACCACTCTTTTTTGAATTAAATTTAACTCCAGATACTCTTCAGAAAAGCCAAATAAATCTCTCTCCACCGTGAGGTTAAGTGACATTAACAAGGTTCAGTGTCCTGTTAAGGACCTAGACATGACCTCCATGTGACTGCAGGTGTCTCATCAGGCAGAGTCACACACAAATTCAGAAGCTCATTATTAAAAGATTTAAGATGTTCTTAGAGTAAGTTAGAAACTCTGGGACTTATTCTTACAATTCTATGTAATACACAAACAACTAAGTATGATTTTGCTCTCTATGTTTGTATACTAGTTTGAAAACAAACCAGTAGGAGATCTCAAGTCAGAATTATAATTTAATAGGAAAATTAAAATGCATGCAATAGTACAAGAACACTGACAGAGTCAGGATACAACCTGACACCCTGTTAATCAGAGAGGTGGCAGCAGTCCAGATGCCACCTGGATCAACAGAGTGGTTCTGTTGAAGCAGTGATCCTGTCGAAGGGTCTGGTCTTCACCTGAAGGTCCAGTGGTAGCTCTTGTCCTCTGGGAATCCAGTGGGAAAGGCTGTTTATGAGGTTCCAAACCCCTGATTATGTCCAGGTGGGAATGCTTGGCTCCTCCCCACTGGGTGGAGCATCTCACAGTGGGATGATGTAATTATATGAGTCATGCGGTGGGTCCCTGATTGCCCATTAAATGGAGATAGTCCCCTGGAGGGAGTTATCAGCGATAAGTCATGGTAGGAGATAATGAACACTGCCCCACCTTCTTTAACAGCTTGTGAGGATGATAATAGAATTTGTACTTTTGATTACATCTTACATTGTATCCTAGGGCATTATGGTAGTACTGAATGACTATATTCAAGAGAAAAATGTAATACAGATGTATGCTCTTGTGTGAGTTGAAGATTTTATACACTTGTTGAGGCTTTGGAGGCTTTTTTCAGATAAATTTCTCTCCTAGAGGATTTTGACACCCATATCTTTCATTTTCAGATACACATGGGCACGTACAAAAGAATGCCTCATTAGGAGCTCTTAATGAAAAGACTTCTCGTTAGAACATCTCAAATCCAAGAGCAGACATTCTGCTACGCACAGGCCATATATGAATAGGAACACTCTTTCTCTTGGAATCACTGATACATGCTATATACACTAAGAGCTACACAACTTCAGAGCTTGTCTGTCATGTGTCAAACTGAACCCTCATCATCCATAAAGATAGGGTGGGTCAAGCAACTCAAGTCTTTAAGTTTCTTTGACATTGTCATATGGAGACAGGGGAACAGAGCTTTATGGAGTTGTTTTTAATTTTATGTTACCTACGCTAAATATTTAAATTCCATGTCCTCCATTTACCCCAGTTAGCTATACTACTATGCAACGTAGGTGACATGAATAAGCAACCCCAAATTTCTTTCTTTTTGCAACACAGTAAGTGAATGATGCCCAAAGAAGCATCATCCTGTATTTTGGAAGGATGTTTTTACTGTGCATTAACACAGGTCCGTATATTTTGAGATCAGTAACTTTCATAACATTAGGCTGTGCTGGTCCCTCTAGAAGAACTTGAATTAAATAGGGAGTATTTTTCTGGTTTGTATTAAGCCTTTTTGCCTTGCATTTTAAAAATGCATCACAAGTATACAGAGTAATGAAAAAGCCTTAGAAGTTCCAAAGTTAGAAAGCTTTGTTTTATCTTCTAATAGTTACATTTTTGCTCCAGGAGTCTTACTCTAGAGAGAAAAAAAGCCTCAAGGTAAGTCATTACCGAGGAGCGCTTCAGGCAAAAACAGTGCAATGTAAGAGTTTATCTAGGCTGTAGAGCACACACTTCCGTAAGTATTTGTTTCCCCTCCAGTAGCACTTGGTGCAGGAGTTTCATTCTTTGGTTTTAAGAATAGAGAACAGGAAGCTTTACATTGTGTTTAAAGAGCTGATAGAGTCCTGTTCAGTTTTAGTTTGTTTTGTAATAGTATGTATTTTCATTAGCAATGGAGTAATTTAGCAGAATGAAGGTAAACAGAGCTGCTCATTTATCTGAAAATATTTTCATTGGTCAAAGCCAGTGGAAGTTATTGTTAGTATCAGAAGAAGGTTGTAGCCAGTTTTTGCCCTCAAGAGGGCTATCTACCTCCAGCACATCTAATGGTAAGTCATAAATCACCTCAATTCTGAGTTTGGATTTGGCCATCTCTTTGTGTCGAGAAAAAATCCTCCCTAGTCGAGGCATTTGAAGCTAGGAATAATCATACCTGGTGCTGAACAGCCTTTAGTCCTTCCTTTTCTATAATTTCTCACTCTCCTCAGCTGTGTTTAACCAATTCTTTCCTCCACCTCCCTCTTGGATAGAGCTCTCTTGGGCAGTTTGATGGTCCAACTATGATAGCACTTAAAATCCTCATCAGATAATTGCTGTTCAGATGCCCTGTTTTCTCCAGGCTCTTGAATCTCTGGCTCGCCACTTTTAAGCAAGAGCCACAGTGCTCGACTGGATTGTTCTGTGACTTTTCAGAGAATTTCATTAGCTCAGAGGTGTCCAGCCCCAGGCCAAAGCTCCCTGCCCTCGTACACATAAACCCCATGACTGCCTGACCCAAGCAGCCTCTCTTCCTTACCAGATTCTCTGCTGGTCTCCTCCTAAGGTGATACTCTCAGAGGAGGGCTGGGCTGGCCCAATCCCCCTGCCCTTTGAAGCAGAATGATCCTTTCCACAGCTTACTTATTATAAAATACCAAGAGGAAACAAAGCTAAAAATCAGCCTCCGCTGAACAAAGTCACATCATTTCAGAGACCTTCCAAAGCAGCCCATTTTTTTCTGGAGGACAGGCTTAAAGCACAACAGAATAACAGATACAGCTTTGCAAAAATAAAGTTTGAAAACAGTATTTTTCATGCAAACACTGCAATTACTTGCACCTAAGATGTTTGATCAACATATAATGCAATAAAAACTTGAATACAGAGAATATGCAGAAAGAGCAGAGTAAGCATTTCTCCAGCACTTCTCATTCAGAGAGAGCAGGATATAGTCACAGTTCATTGCTTTATAATGCTGCCTCTGTCCTGAAGCCATTGTAGGTTCATTTCAAACTTACCATCACAGCTCAGTTATTTAGGAATTTTTATAAGTTCTGAGAATTTTAATGAGCATTTTAAATGCCTCAAGACTTCACTGACAGTTATGGTACAACTTCATCCTATATCCCTTCTTGTAATCACATCTGTCAAAACCTTTAGCCCAGCAGTGCCCAGCTCTCACGCAAGAGCTATGTTACCAGAATTTCCTCAAAGCAAGATTACCTGCTGGGCCTGTAGCTCCTTCCCCAGACTGGTTATTAAAAAAAAAAAAAAAGGAAAGAAAAAAAAAAAAGAAAAAAGGCATCTAAACCACAGGCACACACATTACAGCAAATCTGAAGACTGCATTTTAGTTCACAGAATCAAAACAATGAAAGCATTCATGCCAGTCCATTATGACAGTGAATGAAGCCACTATAATGTATAATTAAGGCAGACAGATAACACTGAAAAATCTAGCCACAGATCTAGGAACAGGTTTTTTTCATGTTTTAAACTGTTACCAGGTGAGGCAATTCTTAAGAGGGTCAAGAAAATTAGTCTTAAATGGCTACATAGGTAAATATCAAAATATCATAAGGTCCTAAAACCTCTGTCCCCACAGAGACTCCTGCTAGGAAATATCTGAAATCTCCATGTTTTCTCAGGGATGCTCAAGACATCAATTCTCTGACAGACAAGTCATGGTTAGTCACACCCTACTGTTCATACCCATTAAAAAAACCCCAAAACAATAGAGATGCTACAACTCTCTTCAGGGATGTATTAGTCACCATCAACAGACCAACCAGCTGGTACACCCCTGAACTATTCAAATATTAAATTTTGTATTTCTTTTTAACTCCCTCATCAGTAATTTTTTCTGCAAAACAACACCAAATAACCTACACCTTTTTCCATATTTATTCAGGGACATTTGAATGCCTCTGGAGACTCTGTTTGTTATGAAATTTAGTTTCATGGAAAACTGAAAAAACCCATTTTGATCACTAAGAGCTCTTCAAAAGAGGTGCATAGTATTAGAAGTCATAGCACAATAAGCCAAGGAGTCCACTATCCCATATTAAACCTGTCTTTCTTTAAAATCCCCTAATTTCATTACCTTTCAGCTTCATTTCTTGCCAAATCTTAGGTATATTACAAACCCCTCCAAATCTACTGTTCCTTCAAGAGACTCTACTGCTATTAGTGCACAAATATCATCACTTTTCTTTCTGAAGTGCCTTGGTACGTTCAAGTGTCATTCACACTAAGGGATACCTGAAGAAGTGTATTAAGAGATTTTGGTTTCAACTGGTTGTGCTTTCTGGGTCACACTTCCTTTAAACACCTCTTCTGTCTGATTCATTTCAGGAAAACATTAACACTTAATGTCATTACAGGCTTAAGGAGATATTTATCATCCTCCTGAGGGAAGGAATTTCCTTTTTGCAGGCCGCAGTTTTTGTGACACTAATATAAATCAGCACTGAAAGGTGCTCTAGTGTGTCATGTATTAATAAAGACAAAAAACTAGGCAAGATAATAGAGATAAATGAAGATGTATAACAAAATGGCTTGAAACAGACTGGCTTTCAGCACAATTTTCAGATGGGGCAAGGCAAGCAGCGCTACTCCCAGGAATGTCAGAAGTCTAAAGGCAAGAGTAGTGCTCAACATTTAGATTTATAATATAGTTACATCAGTGGATTTATAGATAAATTATAGGTTCAAAATGTACTCTTAATACACACCAGCTCTCAATTATCACATGCTAGCTGCAATTCAATAACAAGCATATCCCTGCAAGCTTTCCTATACTTGCTATACTTCCCACACCAATATTTGCATTATGAAGAAATACTGGAATTAGGTTTCATGCTCCCCATAAATATTATTTGCATTCAAATACGCTACGTGTTGATAATCCTTTATTTAACTTCCACAGGTTGGTTGCAGTCAACAATATCTGGTATTCTGGTCTGTAACAGATAAGTCTACTCCTAAATAACATTAGTGAAATAAGAAATCTATGTATGATGTAAGGAATTGCTGGCATTCAGTGCTCAGTGCTAAAACATGCACAAAGAAACCAACTGCACTATTTTTACAAAACAGAACACAAAATTAAGTTTTTACATAATACTGGTGATAGGAAATGTCTGGGAAGAGCTCATTCAGTGCATACTCTGTGCAGAGGATCTTTCATGTGGTTTAACAGAACGACTGTAGGAGTAATTTGGCTTGCGGATCTGATATGTAGCCTTTTTTGTAATTAGGATTACAGCTTTATGAGATACAAAATAATGAATAATTCTGGCTTATAAAAGCAACATTTACATTCTACATTAATTTTTTCTTATGCAAAGTAGTTGTCTTCCTACTTAGGAATAATTGATTGGTTTCCAATTTGCTTAGTTTAGGAGACTTCCAGGCTGAGTTCTTCATTCATGCTTCCAGCAGGCACAGATTCACACCAATTATCAGTATCATCTTCAAAGTCCTAATAAAAAGTGTCATGGCAAGAACAAGAGTGCTTAGTGCTTCTGATAAAGAAATTAAGTCTAGCTTACAAGTCTCATAATATAAAGCAACTTTATCGTTACATCTGCTATACTTTCCATTTCAGTTATTAGTTTCAACACAGGACTATAATGGTAGAAGAGAACAGGCAACACGAAACATAAAAACATGGAAAATTTCCAATTAGAAAAGCAATTTATGAGTTTCCAGTATTTGCAAGCAGATGTGAGCTCCAGAAGATGGTAAAAGTAACTGGAATGTAAATAAATGAAATACAGCTGATCAAAAAAAAAAAAAAAAAAACNCCAAAAACCCAATGCATCTTTATACTGCTTTTCCCCTCCATCTGCATGTAGCTGCATGTCACGGGTGTTGTGATGGAAGATACAGGCTGCTTTGCTCCCAGCCAGACACAACCCCAGGAGCAAAGGACGTGGCTTTCTCTCCAAGGGTGCTGCACCTCCTCTGCTGGCACAGTGTCAGGCAGCAGGCTGAGGAGAGGCAAAGAGAGGAGGGTATCTACAGCAAAGACTGGCATTTAAGGCACTCTAAAGAAGCAGAAGGGAGAAGATACATACCTAAAACCCAGATGTGTTAGAGCCCAGCCTGTCCAAGGAGAACACAAGAGACCATAGAGTTTAGCGGGATATAAGAAAATCTTCCACTGTGCAAGGATACAGTGGGAAAGATAACTCTAGATTAGATGACGTGTTGGACCATTTTCATAGCAGCTCCACATTCTTAGTCAGAGTACCTTAATAAAACTCAGCCTTTAGAAACTGCATGGCCTTTGTCATCCTAATATCAAGGAGAGAATAGAAACAACTTAATTTCAGCTGTCTCTGATCAAGAAAATCAGGAATTTCAGGTAGACACAGCACTTGAAATGGCTTCACATGTCCTATCACAGCAATTCTCACAAGGAGACTTGTATTTTGTCCTGTAAGTTCCCAGCATAAAACAGAAAGGTCTGAGTCAACAGGATATGCAAGGAGTGCTTTGATAAAGTTGTAAGAGAGGCTTACATGCATGTTTATATACCAACAATTTTTAGAAAGCGGTGTACCAGTACTGTCCCACCACTGGGCTGAAGCCCCTCAGCTGTGCCTGGAACAGCCTCTGCCCTCCAGAAAAGCTTCTCCAGCACTGAGGGTAGCTTCTGATCACAGGCCAGCGGTCTCCCTGACGCCAGTCACACAAGAGTATTGCTCATAGAATCCACACCATCCACCTCTCTAAGGCTTCCCAGTTCTGCAAAGCTTCAGGTGCCCCCTCCTGCTCTTTTATTCCCATCAGCTGAGCCCATTTCCTTTAGCTGTACTTTATTTGTGAGGTTACCCCTGGCCTTGCCCCCAGCATGTTTGTAAATCCTGGTGGTGCAATGTATAGGTGTTAATCAGAACCCTAACAGAAGCTGAACTTGTTACATGTGTGAGTGTGGCTACCTTTTAGAGTAGATAAATGAAAATTAGCATCAGCTATTTTAATTTGAAAGTATTTTCCTAAAAAATGTATATTCATTAATATACTATTGTATAATTAGATAGATCTATCATCTTCCTAATTATACTAATTATATTAATTAATAAGCTTCCTTTTTTTATGGTTATATTTTGTTCAAAGTAGAGAAGAGTTTCAGAATTCAAAACACAGAAGCTTTGAAATTATCAATACGATCATAACAATGAAAGACACTGCTTGCACTCCTTTTTTCCTTTTCTGATTGACATCATTGCACTTACCAATATATCTGAGCTATTGCCAGAATCTCCTGAAAAGGATGCATTCATTAAATTTTAAAGCTCAGGTGTGCAGTGAGTGACTGCCTGTGAAATGAAAACTCTGTTCTAGTGAGATTCAAAGCTGAATACAAGCTCAAAGGAAAATTGCTTCTCTTGTCAAATCCTTCTTAAAACTTTGAGCAGATTTCCACTTAATCATCTTCAAATTCACTCGCTTCCTAAACTAGTGATGCTTATTTGTAGCATGGGCAAGACTGTTTTGTATTTATTATTGAAACTAGGCACCACTTCCAGGTTGATTGTCAATAAGTGGATACCTTTATCTGAGACAGTCCTGAAAGTGATGTTTGTGTGACTTGAAAAAAAACCAAACAGGTAATCTGCAGGACTCCAGCTATAGACGAGGCTCCTATTTTCCAGGCTCTGGCTACAAGTGTATGGTCAGAGAACACTTTTCACATGCTTTGTACTTTAGCATAAATGCATTGGGCTTTTTCCTTCTTTGATCTAGTTCCCTTTGATCTAACAGCTAGCATTTAATTAAGACTAATCTGCTAATGAAAAGGAAAAAAAATTACAAAAGAGAAAATTAATGGTCATGTCGTCACACATAGGTTACCCTCTGAAAAGGTCTGCAGCTTTTTCAATGTGAATCCTTTTGATGGACTTACTGCCTGCCATTACTGCTCGTCCAATGTCACAGGGGCACAGTCCATCAAAGTAACTGTTCATGAAGTATGTTGTACTGGTGAAGGCTGCCAGGATGAGAGACGTAGTTACACTACTGAGCAGTACTGTGGCTCAATCCATTTCCTTCTTTTTCCTTTATGCTAACAGCGAAAATGATTAAGAGAAAATCCTAACAACTTTAAAGAATGCTACTGTCCTTGCAACTCCAAATGTTAAACCCCTGCATCCTTTTTCTAATTGCAACAAAATGAAAAACTTGTGAGAATAAAAATGAAATTATAAATAAATAAAAATAATACAAGTTCAGTTGCTGAGAGGTCTGAAGCTGTAGGTGACATCCTGCAGTCATATCGCTCTCTGCAGAACCACCCAGGTGGATATCACCTAACTCCTGTCAAAGCCCTCACCGAGTCCCTGCAGGGATATAGCAAAAATTGGGATAGCCACTCTGCTTGGTATTCACTCCCTTTCCCCACCAGTGCTTCCTGTTCTGCACCAGGTGTAGACACCCTTATCTGGACCCATCTCAGTGATCAAAGAGCAGCCACCACTCCAGGCACAGCTGACATATGGAGGGGTGAGGGTAAGAGGGAGCATATCAACATGCAGGGAACAGCGAGCACGCTCTTCTTTGCACACCACTCCTACAGCTGCTCTGGCTGGAGGGCTTCTGGAGGAGGGACTATGTCTTCCCCCACCTCTCCCCTTCCTTACCTGCAATGTTTCCTGCCTCTGGAGACAGCTCCAAGTGTCTCTTCCCAGAATGGGGGAGTTTGTTCTCAGAAAGCAGAGTAAATTCTACATGGAGCAGTTACCTAAGTGCTTACTGACCTCCAAACATTTCACCTTAATTAAATAATACTAAAAACCTTGCAAGATTTCTCATATTGAATCCTTTAAACTCTATTGATTCTGTAACTTGAAGAAAGGTAGGCCCTGAAGTTGTCTAAAAGAATAAAAGATTTTAGCTCTTTCTATGAACATCAAGAAAATGAATGAAAAGTAGCAGCATCTGTCCTAGAAAAATGTGCAAGTCACAGCTGTGGTTTGCCCATGTAACTGGTAAGATGTAATATGGCCAAGGAAAATGGAAGGTTTTAGATGACAAAATCTGAGCCTACTTGCAACTATTGATCAGTTAAATCAATAAAATAAAGCAGAAAATTAATAGAATAGAATAGAATAGAATAGAATAGAATAGAATAGAATAGAATAGAATAGAATAGAATAGAATAGAATAGAGTAGAATAATAGAGTTGAAAATATAATAAAGTGAAATGAAGTGAAATAAAATAAACAAGATAAAAGAAACCAAATAAATGGAACCCCCTCCATATTAAATGTAATTAACTGCTGGAGTCTAATCAATATCTTATAATTGTATCAAATCTACTGAATTCAGTGCAGTGTTACTAAGCTGTGTCTAATAAGCTGTAATGATTGATAAAATTATCCACCATTTGCAATTACACATAAATATTTTATGTAAAAAATCACAGTTGCAAAATTTGATTGCTAGACAGAATTACAAATTGTGTACATATTTCAAGGAAATTAGCTGTAAATTGTAAACAGATTTTGATTATTTATGTGTTTTTAATGTTTCCTTAAATGCTTGTTGATAACTTTTTCTGCTTAGTTAAGCTACACATTTATAAAATGCATATTACTCTTGGGAAAAATCTTCTTCTTTCTTTCTGTGTGTTACTTTTGATCAAAATTGCTGATCATTTCATAAAGAAACTTGAACAGTTTAAAGATTCATAATATTGGATTCTAAAAATCTTTTCAATGCTGATAACATGTGGAATAGTGCCTGCTTTTGTTGTCTTATCAATATGTTTCTAAAGTAATAACCTGCATCATTGTTTGGTAGAGATTGGTGCCAGGAGTCTTTGCCTTCTGACCTTTCTCCCCTCTGATCACTGTTTGTACAGCAACAACTTCTCTGCTTTGCCTTGATAGGTGTTGTTTCCCCAATAATATAATGAAACATCATTGACTACTGATTTTTTTTTTCCTCACAAAATGTTTTGTTTCACTTTTATTTTTATCTGTTACTATTGTGGTCACACCCAGTCAGGATTGGTGACATGCAGCGTGTAAGTCCATGCAGCTACTGGGGGAAGAGCTGTAGTGTTCTTCCTTTCTCCTCAGAGTGCCACAAAAACCAGTGCATGAGGTGTGTGACTACATTTTTATGTATTTGAAAATATTTATGACTAGGTGTTTACAATAAAGTTCCTGGGATCTGGAATTTACCATCCTGATTGCTCTGAAACAATAAAAATACAATAAGCCTCAACTACATTCTACCATTGATTTCATCCTTTGAACCTTTTAAAGTAAACAAAAACTTTGCAGATGTTTATTTTCTAAGCATGTAAATATTCTGACTGAACAAACTGCATCTGCTTCACTTTGTCTGTATTCCATAAAATCATTACTTTGTCTTGTTAAACACTGCTAGATCCTGAAGGTCTCTGTGCTTGTTTGACAGACAGAGTAATGCCTACATGTATCACTTGTAAGGGACCTTGGCAACTTCCACACAAGAGAGCCCTTGGCCCTATCTTAAGTATACTTCCATGATTTTTGTGTTTTGTCAATCACTGATATTATCAGAATTGCATCTTATTACTACTTCTGTCAGTGGCTCAAGAGCAAAAATCAGTTCTAATGTTTCCACTGATCCATGGAGGAGGGGGAAAGATATGAATATATTTGAAGAATGAAGATAAATTTCTCTGCTGATGATGTAGTGAGATGTTTTGCTCCTGATTGCCCCTGCCTCTTAATTTGCATTCTTTTTATTCTGTAAAGAGAATGGAGCTACAATTCATAACTACCTTTATTTGTTTCTCATCAAATTCCTTGGGATTTACCCATCAAAGGAAAAGGTTTAATTGCATTGTAAGGATTCATTTAATTGTCTTTTGACTTGAAATTAATTTTCTGACGTGAATGAAAATCTTTTTAAAAATTACAGGTCCCTTAGGAAAATTATTTGAATTCCTTTAACAATGACACTGATATTTTACAGACTGAAAAGAGGCAACAAATCTAACTTTGTAAACACTTGGCACAAAAATCGATGTAAACAATAATATGAGCAAATATTTATAGAATATGAAAGGGAAGTAAATGTTGCATAAGCAAGAGAAGAAAAGAGGCCTTGAGAAGCAGGGAAGGAACTGCCAAAATAAAATAAGCTACTGCTGGCAACAGCTTGGCAACAGAGAAAAACTGCTCCCTGACTCATCCCATTGTCACCAGCAGTGGCAGAGCTCTGCAGCCAGGATGGAACAAGCAAGATGACAAAATCCAGGAAGAGCCAGGAAATGTCAGCAGCAAGTGACCACTCCTTCTTCTGGTTTCCTGACCACGTTTTAAAGAGAGATGTACTCATGGAGTTAACAGTAGTGAGTCCACAGAAAGCCTCACCTACCTAAAGCACTATTTCTGTTTAATCTCTGTCAAGCTCTTTTTCTTAATTCTTTTGCTAGAATGGTGGTAGCAAGACAGAAATGGGTGGCCTCAGGTGGCCTCAGAGAGGGTATCCAGTGTGGGAATCCAACTTATGGGACCGATGGTGTCTACATTCAAAAACCCTAGGTAGAGGAAATAATTTGTTATGTTCTCCATTTAATCAAATTTCTGCACACATAATGTTCTCCAAAGTCTAATTAACCATTAGGTTATAAATATTCTTTTACATGTAGGATCATTAAAACTATGCCTTATGTATTTAACATTTTTGGATATCCAGCGTACTTTACTTTCACTTTTAATCTTTTTTTTTTTTTCTTTTTTTATTAAATTCAGCAATCAGAGAAACCTGGCTAGCTTCAGACACTTTGGTTATAGTTTTTGAACTAAGTTTTTGACTGTTCTTTCTGCTGATTTACAGGAGCTGACAGATGATTAAAGCTATGTGTGTCCAATCACCAAGAAGTTATTTCCCTTTCTACATTCCCTGATTGACAGGAAAGGTGAGAAATGAAAAGTTCAAACAGACAGTAGCAAATGAGATAATTTTAAATTTACCACTGTGAAGAGAAAGCACTACTTTGCATTACCAAACAGACAGAAAATAGTGCCCCAAATGTCAAAATTTTGAGACTGTGAGAATTTTTATCCAATTATGATTTTGACTTTCTTTTCGATAGCAGGAACTAAGACATTATTATGATGTATCTTAGGTTCAACAAAATGCATTACATTTTTTTGTTTTTTGGCGTGTCCTTTGGAAACTTAAATGGGTTTGAATGCTATGCAAATTTCAGAAAATCAGTGGGGAAGGGAGGGGAGAGGACAGAGCAAGACGGAAGAGAAGGGGAGGGGAGGGGAGG
>VZRV01003633.1:1737086-1780006 GCA_013398115.1 Falcunculus frontatus | reverse complement strand
GGGAAGGGAAGGGATGGGAAGGGAAGGGAAGGGAAGGGAAGGGAAGGGACTCTTGAGATAACTGTAAAAGTAATTCCAGTTGAAAAAGATGACTAAAAGACAGATGATATAACAACACTGGATTATAATTACAAGTGGGTGCACTTGCTTTTGTGGCTTGTTGAGGGGACTGAAGCAGGAACTGCAGTTTAAATCCTGAGAATGTATTAGACAAGGAGACAGACAGACTCCTTGCAGAAATAAAGACTGCTGTAGCCCGTCTCTCATGATTGCAGGTATTCAGAAGTTCCACATGCACAGACTTCTGTTCTTTAATCCCTAGTGGTTCTCGGTTGCAAAATACTGTACTGGGATTATGTGAGTCAATTTATTCCAGACTGACAACGTGTCACACAAATGCCTGCATCATGTATAGATGCGGAGAAATATGCAGACAATAATGATGCAAATTTAGGTGCCTTTGGAAAGAGTACGGAGACATGTATTTCTTGATTATGCCACTCATGAGACACTAACTGAATATCCCTTCTCACTTTTTACTCTATTTCAGTGTAAACTAAGCTTTTTAAGTTTCCTAGTCTTTTCACAGCCCAACTTAGTCAGCAGACAACAGTTTAAGTCAAATTTGGACCACTGTTCTTGTCCAGAAAATCCTTAAACTCAGTATTTGAAATTTTCATTGCCTAATCAAGAACTTCTAGTAATTTAGAGTGCAGTATATTTGGTCTTATCATGACAAAATACATAGCCGGTATTTTTAAGATGTTTAATTTTTTTGGTGTTCCTGAAGGGATGTTTGCTGTATGTCAAACTCATTAAGCTGTGACTTAAGTAATACTAGAACTTTGTGCCTTGTCTGCAATATTATATTAATCTATTGGAATATTAGTTCTGGTGGTTACCTGTGTCTGCAGAAATGATTTATGCTGTTGTCACATTTATACACCATCAATAAAAAACAAGGAACAAATCCTAGTGAGTGAGATGAAAGCAAATTTCATTTGTCTTTTTGTCTTAGAGCCTCTACAGGTATGCACAGCATCCACTCTTTTTTAGAAGTCTCTTGAGCAATCAGGATTCCATGAGATTACATTTCCTGCTTCAGTGAATATTTGGGAATTTATTGACCCACTTCATCTCATTTGGGTTTATTTTAAGACTCGGAAGAATGAGTAAAAGAGAAAAGTAATTATCAGGCTACACCCAAACTACACAGTGTTTTTTCTCAAGCAGAAAACTAGTGGCAAGTGACTAATAAGCCCTGTAGAGAGAATTATGCTCTTTTATTACACGTTCTCTGAAAACACTGGGCCAGCTTCCCACTGCAGGGGGCTCACAGTGATGCAGAGAAGGAATCCAATGCCACATCACTTTCAATATGTCTCATAGTCTCAGAAATCCATAGACAATTTGCCCAGGGAGCCTGTAGTGGTTAATGCTGTGTTCTAGGCACAATTTTACTCCATGTTTTCAACCCTGAGAATAATTCTTGTCAATGAATTCCCCCATGATTTTGGGTTCAGCTGAAAATGCTGAAGTACTGGAATGCATTTGCTTGCAGAATAAGAAAGAACTTTTGTATTTTATAATTACGGATTTTTATTTCAGTCTCAATATACTTCTGTATTTCAAATTATTTGACTTTTCCTCTTTGAGATAAATGTAATAAGATTAACCCGATTTTTTATCCCAGTGATTTTAATTTCCATGTACACTGTATGCAGTGTTGGATTTGGTCGTGTTCCAGGCTAATAATTGCCTTACAGCAGGACCTTCTTTGAGAGTGCTGTGGGATCTAACCTTGAAATACTTCCCTAGTAAGACAGTAATTTTTTATACTTTTCCCAAAGGTTAGCTACTTGATCAGGCTTTCTCCCTCTTTAATGGTAGTTTTACATCTGCAGAGATCATGGTACTGCTGAGTCCACCTCATTTTCCCCATAACCCAATTGGTGTGATGGAATTCAGACATTGCATCCTCTGTTCTGTAACAAGTTCGAAAACAGCCTTATGTCTCTATATTTAAGTGAATAACTTAATATTTCTTGCCTATTTAAAAAAAGTTTAAAATTATGAGGCTATAGGGATTTGTATGAGATTTCCTTTAATATGTCAAATAATTCTTACTTCTAGCATTATCCATGAAAGACAAGAAATGTGAAACATAAGCTCTGTCCTCTGTGGGCAGATTGCCTCTGGCAGCTAAAAGTGAAGGAATGGACTTCATTACCCTACATCTTCAAAACAACAATAGTTGCAAAAGTCACAATATTGCCTTAAGGTTATTTTTTATCTTACTGAATGCCTTGAGGGGACAGTCAATCTTTGTTCTCTCTCACACATTCATTTATTAAGGGAAGGAGAGGTAAGAATTTTTATATTTTTTAAATTCTTTAGAAATGTGTTTCTATAAAATTTCATGTTAGTACATGACATAAAAATTCTATATAAAATAAAAGAGGGAACAGTTGGTTTAAGAAAAAGTGTTCTTCAGCACTGAATATATTCATGCTTACTGAAGGCTGACTTGTTGCGGCGACCTGGTTCAAGCCCGGCACGGCAGCCCAGCCTCACTCCCGGGCCACTCGGTCCATAGACACACAGACACCAATGTGGTGGATGGTCAAATGGCGTTTATTGAAAGGTCACAGGGGTTTTTATGGCTTGGGCAGTCAGTGTCACTTCCTTCAGCTCACGTCCGGTTGGGTGTGGCCCGACAGGGAGCAAGGGTCAGACTGCAAGGTGGGAGGGGGTCCTGGCTGACCGTTACAGCCCGATATCTGCCGCACGCATGTCCCTACCTCTCCACACTGACTTGTTCGGATCATTTAAAAAATATACCTTTCTCACTAATATAAGATTCACCAATATAAGTGGTGACACAAAATACGGCATTAAGGACAGAAAAGCATATAACAGCTTGCTTATTTTCCTCCTTTAAGAAAAACTGTGGATTTAAAAATAACTGTAATCTAGCCATCTAAAATCTGCCCAATGCTTTTCAGTTTGAAATTTTGTCTAGTACAAAATGTTGGCAGCAGTTGTGATAAAGGCTTCAGTTTAAATTTCAGCAGTATAGAGTTCTGGTTCTCAGCATCAGAGATAGCTTCTTCTGCTTAGAGTAAATGGGAATATCTGATGTCTGAGTATGGGCAGACAGAGAAGTTTTCAAATACAATTGAAATATTTTATGCTTTGCAATAAACAGTGATGTATACGCAATTCCAAAGTTAAACCAATGATGAAATATATTTATATTTATATTTATATTTATATTTATATTTATATTTATATTTATATTTATATTTATATTTATATTTATATTTAAATAAAAATAAAAATAAAAATAAAAATAAAAATAATAAAAATAAAAATAAAATAAAAATAAATGTTCTGGCCTAAGGTAGAAGAGAGCCAGGAGATGATGGGCTATCATTTTAACAGCATCTAAGATATCAAAAGAGTTTCACAATGGAAAGCAAACCAAATCAGTGCCAATGTTTCGCAGTTTTCTGGTCTATAGGTCAAAATTTCCAAACACCTTTTCTGAAATCATCCCAGTCCAAGACCACTGTCATGACTAAATGCCAGGCTTGTATGGCAAATATGACATGCCAGTCATCTGATGATTTGCATTATGCATTTAGTCATTTTGATTTAATACAGGGGTCAAGGTAGAGAGACCACTAGTGAGAAGTAAAAAAAGGAGAAATGTGCAGTAGACTTTTCACCTTTGAAGGTAGGCTAGTCACCAAGCCTCCTTAAAAGCTGAGTTTTCCATCATAGGAAGAGAGAGTGGGGAAAATACCTTTAAAGTCAGTACTATACCAGTTTCTGCACAGGTAAATGCCATCAGGAAGAAACAATGCAATTGAGAGTCAGCAAAAGGTTGTGGGCAAGCTGGAAATATTCCTGGATAATCTCTAGCTATCTCTGAGAGGAGTGAGAAATCAAACGATTAGCCAGACTGGAAAAAAACAAAGGGTAATTTACCTTCTGAAAATGTGGGGAGAACATGAAGTACAGAGAAAGCTATTTTATTAGAAATTTCATCACTTCTCAAGATGATGTGCACTAACGATTGTGCCAGCATGACCCAAGAAGGGAAAAATATCTAACGTATCCTGTTGCCTGCTTGGGATGTAGCTCTTTCATCAGTTCAGACATCCAAAAAAATTTCTTCCTAGTATTTTTTTTCCCCGTGTCCATTTGTGATCTGCTTGAATGAAGAAATATCTTGTGAGATGTAATTCAAGCTTTCAAAATGTTTTAAGTCCCAGTTCAGAAGGACCCAGCCAAACAGCATCTTCTTTTATAGCAGAAAGAACCTGCCACCTTGACAGCTAAGACATCCTTGTTTCATCTGAGCTGGAGGACTGATGGAGCCAAGGAGAAACCACCTTTCATAAAGGCTGTATCCTGCCTTTGCAAAAGCTTGTGACTTCCACTGTGTAGTGTGACTTCCTCTCTGTCATGAAGTAATCATGAGGAATACTGCCCCCCACAGAAGCAATATCCTCCATCAAGAGATAAGTGCTTTCTGCTTCTCTTGGATTCAGACCTTTGCGAGCACAGGGATGCTGATTTGGGGTGAGCCTAGATGGGTCTGAGACACTCCATATCATCAGGACTTCTCAAGTGGGAGAGATGCTGCTCTGGAGCCAGTCTGCTCCACTTGGAGCAGGATGGTTACTACTCCTGGAAGCACACCAGAAAGAACCCCTGTCTCCACCATGAACCTAGGGACAGGAAAAGGAAGAGCACATCATCAGAAATACCATTCTCCCACATATATCGCCAGTCTTTCTCACTCAATTTTCTGTTAAGTCCCATATTTCTAGCCCTACCTTCATTTACATTTTATTTTGCAAAGCTGATCTTGGTCATGAGTAGAGCATGCAGACACAAATAAGAGTACTTTTTGTGATAAAGGCTGGAGCAAATCTGGAGCCGTGCATAGCACTGCATGGTTTATTTAATGTTCATCCAGATCACGGCAATATTTATAGTGACAGCCAATATGCTATTCTCATTTAAACCAAAAGAGCTAGTGTGCCCTGGTATTTTTCAAGTAATGTCTGACTTCCTTCATTATCCTGCTATAAGGAATGCCATCAGCATTTCTTTTGTGTGGCTGTTTCTACCTAGGGTAACAGCCTATATGAGTAAATAAAGGTCCTAATCTTATAAAAAAGATCATTACCTATTTAAAGAAGAACATAATGAAGATGATCAGTAAGTTTCACAAGAGATGACTGTTCCTGCTAATTGGCAATTATCCTGGAAAAGGAAAACATGATAGTACGGATGAATTGTATAAGCTGTACTATACTGATGGTTCAGGATTTTTATGCTCCTTTTAATCTTCTGTTCTACAAATATCCCTTGAACTAAGAAAAAAAATTCAGAAAGTTTCCCAAAAGACAGAAATGCTGCTCCTAAGAGCATGGCTTTTCTGACAAGTGCCAACTGACAGTGCCAATTATTCTAGCTGCATGCATAAAATATAAAAGCATCTTGCAAAGAGTGTGATGTTCAAATTCTGTTATGAATTTTAATCATAGAAAAATATGGTAGACGACTGTGCAAAAATAGTTACTTCTATTTGCCTGTGTACATCAGCCTTGTGAATTTTGAGAGACAGTGATTATGTCAATATCTAAGTGTCAATTCAACCAACTATGTTCTTCAGTTAATTCCGATTTATTTTGATGATGAATATTGAAAATGAGTAATCCAATGCGTCTGTTGTGACAAAACAAACAAATTGACTACATATGTACCTAGCACTGAGGCAGGCAAATCTGCTGTGGATCCAGTCTTATTTTCAGTTTGGGGAAGACGCTTGTTGCATACAAACTTGACTGCATAGTTAATGACATAGGAATCCCCTTGGGTAAATTAATTACTTTTTGTTTGTATTTCCGTTAGGTAAGGTTGTTTCCCAGTTTGGCATTGCTTACCACAGTTACAGAACCAATGCGGGACTCATGCTGCATATATTTTCAGCAACCACAAATCTAACATATTCAGAGATATTTTTCTCTGCAAACCAAAATTATATGATCATTTTTTAAGCTGCTACTTCTTATTGAGTGTTAGGTCCAAACTTACACTCTTTCTGCCAGCAACATTTATGATGTTTGATGTTTTGAATGGAATATCTATTAACTATTAATTTGCTTTTGGTTTGTGTTGACTTGAGTTTAGAAAGGGTGTATGGGCTGTGAAAGGATATATTGGCTTTTAATACCTCTAGGAAAAATGGTGGGGGAGGTAGTTGGGTAGAATGCCACAGAAGGACATAATCTTGCAAAAGAAATTACCTCCAGTGACATTGCACCAATAAGAATGTTGACCTGCAATTTTTACTCCACTCTGAATCATTTAAACAAAGGAAAACACTTTCATTTTCTTTCTGTGACACAAACTTTACAAAATTTTTCAAACTGCAGTGAGGTTTTTTTAATCTTTTATCCATTTTGGGGGATAAATTTAATTCAAGTGGTGCAGCTCACACAGGTTGTGACTTAGAAGGCAGAAACCACGGGTTTTGTATTTAATAAAATTAAAACAACATCTGATTATTCACTCCTGACTAGGATCTTCAGGGTCTTCAGAAAAAGGAATTACTGGAAGGAAGGAAGATAAGAAACTGGATGGGAGTGACTCAGGTATTACTGCTTGCTGAAACTGGCAATAAATGTTGACCCTGAATGAAGTCTACATAAAATCATGCACAGGAAAAAAATCAGCATATTTCAAGTACAGGCAAACAGCATGCATTTTAGAGTCTTGTTATCTATGATAGACTAGACTTTGGTGAAAGGAAAAAGGAATGTAAAATGAAATAGTGGTAGGGGTTTGATTTGTTCATTTGTTTTCACCTGAATTGTTTTCAGTCCAAGGAAGTACAGTAAGAGCTGGTGTGAACTATTTTCATTTATTCAAATATTATAGTGAATGGCTATGTGACAGTCTCATATATTATTGTTTCAATATTGCTCAATGTTGCAGAGGTTTAGGTGTGCTGGAAGATAAAAAAATCATTCCAGCTTTGAATAGAATTGCCGATATGAAGCGTTATTTGACAAAGAAGTCCCAGGTCCCTGGACTTGAATCTGGACTTCAGAGAAGCATAAAGACCACACCAGACATGTTCCATAAATCCCACCTTTTCAGTTTAATTAACTTTCGTACTTTATCCAGCTTCAAAGACATTTAACCAGGTATGGCTTGAATATTGTAGCTAGATTTTCCAAGATACAATAAATATCTAGTTCTACTTTTAGTGTGATCTAGCATCTACTTGCACTTACTCAAATGGCAGCAGAATCATACTCCATAACAAATAATTCCCTGGCAGGCAGGGACGAAGACTAAAATTAAGTGTCAGTCCATAAAGCTTTTACTCACTGGGCTTGGTCTGGTGAGGATGGAGTTAACTTTCTTTATAGCAATCACTGTGCTCCTGTGCTTTTGTTTTGTGACTAAAATGCTGCTGGTCACACACCAGAGTTAGAACTCTTGCTGAACAGGACTTGCACAGCACCAAGCGTTTCTGTTTTTCACTCTGCCCCCCACAACAAGGAGGCTGGGAGCAGGAGGCTGGGAGTGGACACAATCAGAACAGCTGTCCTGAGCTGACCAGAGGGTTGTTCCATGCCATATAACATCACATGCACAATTAAAAGTGGTGGGGAAGACTTTCCAAGGTGGATGCTCTCCAGAGACTGACTGGGCATTGGTCTGCTTCTGAGAGGAGTTGAGTGACTGACTGCCTTTGTATCACTAGGGTTCTTTTTTGCCTTCCTTCATCCATTAAACTGTTTTTATCTCAACCCACTAATCAAGTGAGTTTTTATCACTTTTGCTCTGCCAGCTCTTCCCCCCACCTACCCCATGCTTCCTAAGATGGACTTTTGATCTCATACCTTTGCTTCTTTGTCAGTGACCGCATCATTGTTTTTCTGTGTATGGCATGCTGCAGTGCTGTACAATGACAACCGTGCTGAGAAAATTATTACTCATAACTTACAAATTCAAGGTAGCTTCTCATTTTATGCTAGAAACATCAATGTTAATGTCTGGGCTAAGGTTATAAGATTTTATTTTTAGAATTTAATTTTCAAAGTGGTGCAAATACCTCCCCTAAATTCTGCCTCTGATGGTTTTCTGGTAACTAAATTTTGCCCAAGTACAAATGCAGTCATGTTGCTCAAATGCAAAAGTGCTTCAAAAAACTCATTCCATAGTCCATACCATAATATTCTTGCTAGTTTTTGCTTGTACTCTACATTATTGTGCTTAAAATTTTATGGGTGTTGTGGAAACATCCAGATCTATACAGGGCTTAAAACTCAACCCCCCTTTTCACGTTATTTTCACATATTTTATATTGTTTCAGGCAAACAAAACAAAGTTACCTTCAATAATGTATGCTATATACATCAGATACACTTATATTTCTAAATTCTTATAATATATTCCTACACCTACATATCAGTTTCAAAATTACTGTTTAATCAATGCAACATCTTAAAAGGTGTGAAAAAACCCCATAGCAGCTCAAGATATTTCTGTCCAAGTTGTTTTCCATTAAAAGTATTGTTTGATATCATTCATCTTCACCATGTTGTGTTTCCTTTGGGCTTCTATTACTATACCTGCTATGTCAGTCCCATTGTAGCAATGACAGTGATTTATCAAGCACATTAAATCTGCAGAATCTCTATCTAGAAAAGCTGTTTTTTCAAATATTAAATCTCAGATGTGTCACATTTAACCTGCCCTGAACTCCTGAAACAACTCTGTGCTCCTTTTAAATGAAATCAAATTTGATTTTATTAGCCAACATTTTACCTCAGTGTAACATAAAACATCAGCTACTGAAGTTAGATGTCTCACAGAAGCTTAAGAATTACTCACACAAGGAAAGCAAACTTATCCCAAAGAGTCTGTCCCTCTTAAGCTTATCTTCCCTTTACTCTCTGATATGTCACTGTCTCCTTCAATTTTCTCTCAACATAAAATTGCCTGGCTGTCTCCTAAGATGATTTCTGCCATTTGCCTCACTGGGCACAGCATACCAGGCTGTGCAGGTTAGCTTGTGTTACTTTGTCAAACCAGTTCCTGATTTAGAACTATCTATTAGATCATCCTGAAGTCTTCCCTTTTTTTGTGATCACTAATGTTGACACATCTAAGGGAGCACAGGGAGGAACATAAAAGACTACAAGAAGATGCTAAAGGAAAGATGAAAAGAGCAGAGCACATTTAGCTTTGTCAGATGCGAATGAATAGATGTAAGATGACAGATACAAGTGTAAAGAGTTAGAAGAATTTTTCGGGTTGGTCAGAGGAAATAATCAACATCCATGGAATAACTGTACGTGATGGATCTTTTTATAATGGTATATATTATGATGTCAAGTGTTTTCTGAACACACTAGGAAAGAAAATTTTCTGTTTTGAAGAGCTTGAAAAGTAAGGCGGACATTTTCAGGAGTGGGGACAAGAGTGAATAATCAGCACCTATCGGCCTCCTACTGTATGTTGTGGGGAGTATCTTCTGAGAGTCTTTTCTCTCTCCTAACCCTTTTTATCTACAATAGATTAAGACCAATGAAGAGAAACACGACTAAATGAATATTGACTGAACTAGATATACATAGAAGCGCATTTTCAGAGGAATAATTCACATTTTCTTTCACATACTGACAGATAGGAGTAAGAGCTCCTCACTAGCTTCTTTTTTTAGAGTTAGTAAGACTTCTTTTGGGGGAAGAACTGATTCCTCCTTTGAAGGAAAGATATTAAGATTATGACAACCTATCTACCTTTTAAAATTATTATGACATTTTCCAGCAGTGGAATCTCTAAACTATAGAGAGTAGTATAAAGCTTTGTGCTGACTTGATACACATGGATGAGTTTCAGCATCTAATAATAAAAGATGTATTTACTATATCTCTGATGTAGCTTTAAAACCTAAAGTCACTTTATCCTACTCATAAGTAATTTCACTCAGTGCCAAATCTCCATTTTATTTCGGTCAATTGAAAAACTCCTTTTACCTGCAATGTAATAATACAGACCCAATAGATACAGCCTTTAGATAAGTTATCATCCATTCCTGTTAGGCATGGCTATCACTTTGAGTGCAAGATTGTATGCCAGTGGGCTGAACAACCAGCCGAGGAAGATGAATAATATTTTCACCAGTGCCAGAGTTTCGGTCTCTGTCCTCAGGGCTTACTGTTATTGATTTATAAAACAAAATATTTCAAACAAAAAATCCAGCCAGAAAGAGCCAGAAAATTTTCAGCTTCATCTCAACTTCTGCCCTTCAGGCAGGGTTGATAAGGTGGAAATTCTGGCTATTACCACCTTGCCTTAATAGTTCTACAACAATTTCTGTTGCCCTCTCTGCATGTAGGGGATCAGGAAATTCTTTAATTTCTGTGGAATACTTTTCACAAGGGTGCAGTTATTACTAATTTGATATGGAACATAAAAAAATCAAATGATGAGAAATGGAAGATATAATCATGCTTTTAAGCTTGCCTTATTTATCACCCATTTAAAAACACTGAATTGCTGTTTATAGTTATCTTGTGCAAATAGTGAGAATATTCAGCTGCTGGGTTGTTCCACTGTACCAGCTCAACATCTTGGGAACAGTCTTGCATTTTTATTTTTAAATCCATTCTCTGCAACTCTTAGATTACCATTGGAAAGTGGTGATGAAAAGCAAAATACTATTAAGAACTCTTTCACGAATGTATTTTCCCTGAACTCTGATACAGGTAGGGCCTGGATTGGAAATGAAGGTGAGAAACCAGGTGAAAGAACCACTATTTTACAAGCTCCAGTGGAAACATACAGCATGATGCAACATCCCCAATTCACTCGAATTTCCCAGTCATCCTATGCTTCTTACTATTATTTTACAATTAGATAGCGTTACATAAACACACATTTTAGAGCATGCGGTTTCAGAGGTGTCCTGAAGAGCAGGAGGCTTCCACCTTCATTAACCTGCCTCACCTTTGGGAATAATGCCTGCCATTTCAGAAGACTTAAAGGACATGGTAGTTTGCATGAAGATCTAATTCCATATTCTTTTGATTCATTGAGTAAAGTTTGTTTAATTAGATGAGAGCTGTACTCCCAGGTTCAGGACATCAGGACATCTAAGAATCAGAATGGCCCTTTCACCACTTCACTTTCTTGTGCAGTTCCAATTACACTGGGATAAAATAACATCTTACTCAACATACTGTTTATGGCTGTTTTTCTATTTCTCCCATTATACTAACCTATTAATGCATAAACTATCCAGATTAATTGATTGTTTTTACACAAATAGAAAAACAAATATAAAATGTTACGGAGAGAAAATTGAACCAGCCAAATCCTGATTATTATAGGTAATGAATTAAATCTTCCCATGAAGAGTGTCTTTTCTACCAGTATAATTTTCTCATGTTTACAGTCTCTTCCAGAAACCTCATTTTAATTTGGGAAAGGAGCAGATCTGACTGACAGGAGCAGAACTAAGTTTGGCTGAACATTTCTTCTGATGGACAAACCCCAAACCTCCTTGAACTCTGGTTCTACATAGGATTTGATTGGGTCAGATTGTCCCACTATCTCCTCAAGTAGAGCAATCAGACAGTTGTCAGCCAGGAAAAGGTTATGTAGCAAAAGCAATGTAAATTTCTTAGCACAGAGTAACTGCTAAAACTTTTCTACTTAAGTGGAAGCAGCAGGGAGTTTGGCAGTGAGAATGCAACAGCCACATACACTTCATGCTCCCTGAAGAAAAGGTTCCTTGGGGTTATGTGAGGACTGATATGAGTAGCTTCAAATATGAATATATTTCCTCATCTCCTGGGTATCAGTGAGAGGAAATGTCTTGATAAGAATGAATATTACTGTTTCATATTTTAAACTTTTTATATGTATATTGTGGTTGTAGAAAATGACAAAAAGCTGTTAATAAGGTCAGATACAGAACTTGTGAAGGAGTCTTCACCTATAAAGTTAGGTATTTTCTCAAAAGTATGTAACAAGCTTTTAATCTCCAGATACCAATGACAAGTGCATAGCTGGACCATTTCCTTTGGACTAAGTATGGAGTGAATTGGTTTGCAATGAAGCCAGCAAAAAGTTGGCAAAGTAGCCATTAATTATATGGAAGGGACTCAAGCATCTTGTTGAACTGAGATAGGCACTATGATTCAGTGTCAAGAGACAGTCTGAGAATTTCTGTGAATTTTTGGCATTCTTTGTTAGACAAGTGTTCACCAGCATTGTATGCACTTCACCGAGAACTGTCTCCCTTTTTTTCTTTTTTTGACTGATCTTTTCTTCTTCACGCTGAATGCATTTAGTTATTTTGCAATACTGCTTGATTTCATCCTCGCATTGTCATTTTTCTACTATGAACCTTAATAAAAAATTTCAAACATTGAATGCCAAATTTATCTTATAGAAACTCCACTAAAATCGCTTGGACAATAAAATCTCGTTGTGTTTTGTGAGTTCTTCATTCATCTTAAAATTTCTCTGTTCTCTCTTCACCACCATCAATCATTTCCATTAAGTCAAATGAGTTTACTTATGGAAAAATAAAAGGCAGTTATTAAATTAGTGTGGCACAATATTAATTTGTTAGAACTATTCTGCATTACATTCAGTTTTCAATTTGTATCCAGGTTGCATTATGTTCTTCTTCAAGTCTTTTTAAAGATTTTCATAATCCTTGTGAGGGGATACATAGTGAGAAATCCTCAGGACATTTTCCCCTCTGTTAATATAGCTTCTGTCTGCCTTTGCTTTTCTCTGTGAATGTGACTGAATTTCTCTGTGAAATTCTCTGTGAATGTGAATGAAAATGACTGTGACTGTCCTCAATGAAAAGACTAGTCTAATCATAAATAAGATGATTTAAAAAAGTAATACAGAAAGAAAGAAAATATATTAAGGCATCCCCATAATCTTGTACTAACTTTTCTGGGCTAGGGTTATTCGGCCTTCTCAGGTGGCATACACTTTGCAGCAGTAAACTCCATCTCCACGTTCATGTGTATGTCTGAATGGCCAACAGTGTCTGTAACAAACACTGAAGCTAAATATTAACTCAGTTTAGGAACCATGCACTGGCTCTTTTCTCACATATCATCATTATTTAGTTGACTGCAGGTTCTATCACGAAGACCAAGCTTGCTTCATTTTAATACTTCTCTGTGCTTCTTCACTTTTAATCTGACATACTTTGCTGATCATCCCTCCTTTTCCTCACTCCTTTCAGATGCTATGTATAAATCTTTCTCAAGGTGTTCATGCTGTAAATGTAGGGTTTTTTCCTCCAAGGATTTCTCTTGTCTTTTTCTGAGATTTAGATCCTGAGTATTTATAGTACCTTTAAGTGAAATTAATTCTTATCTTCTGTCACATTCTGTCCCTCAGCAGTTTGCTTCATTTCTCCCAACTTATTTCTGGTTTTGTTTTTTTTTCTTTTCCTTTGTTGTGTTTTTTTTCCCCCAAGTCTTCCATTTCAAAAACAAGTGCTTTATTATTTCTACATATTTACCATTTAATTTACAATCTTCCAACTCTGGTTATTTTTAACACAACGTGTAGTTTAAGTACTTACTGAAATGAAGTTTAAAATATTTCCTCTTCTGTACATTAATTTTTTGAGTTAATCTCTCAACTACCATGTCCAGGATTAA
This sequence comes from Falcunculus frontatus, assembly GCA_013398115.1. NCBI lineage: Eukaryota > Metazoa > Chordata > Aves > Passeriformes > Falcunculus > Falcunculus frontatus. The sequence continues at coordinate 1,766,264 of VZRV01003633.1, read as the reverse complement.
ATGATTCCATGAATATTTTCTTCATTTATTTCTCACTCTGTATCTAGTAACTGGAGATTCTCATAGATATATCACTACTGGAGTTATTTTTTCCCTCTAGAAACACCATGAAGCTCTCTGTCCTTATCTACGTGACCCAAAACTTCCCAGTGTCATGCTGGTAATTCATCTTTTATCATGAGTCCCCACACAGTTTTGGCTCCAAAAGATTGTGGTTTATGCCTCTCATATCTTTCTTATTTCCTGAAGTCTTTCACATCCTTAAAATAGAATCAAATTATGTCTTTATTTCTGTCAGTTCTGGGGAAAGCAAATCTTTTCATACCTATGCTCCTGCCATGGCTGCTGTTCCAACACGCCTCTGCTACCTCGAGAATGTTATTTCTCAGGCCCTGCACTGAATTCTTTTCAGTTTTGCCACTGAGAGTGCTGGCAATAATATGTAGATTTCAATTGCTTTCTATTGACCAGAAACTAATTTCCTTTGCTGGATTAATTTTTCACTATCAGTTTCAGCTAACTGGCTACAGCTCTCATCTTTGTGAGTACCTTCTGCTTACTACCCATTCTCCTGGCCACTGATAATCTCTTATCCACTGCTACGCCTTATCTATCAGATTTCTTTTTCCCTGTATATTAAAACTACAAAAAGATGTGTAGAAAGGTTAATAAAACAGAATATTAATGCTCAGAAGGGGAAGTAAATGTTTTTACTTAGTTTAAAAAGTTATCACAAAATTTGCTTTTTAACGCCATGGATTTGATCAAATTTGAGAGAAAGCAAGAAATGCTATGTAGTCATAAACTTAATTTCTCTTATCCCAAAATATCCATTAGTGCAAAATTATAAACTTTAGAAACTGCTGTTGATCCTCATCACCCCATTTCACTCTGTTTTCAGTCATCATGAATTGGATCTGAGTGCAATGACAACTAAAGAAGGCTGTTTTCTTTCCTTTGAGTGTTATGGTGGAAATTATTTTCATTTAAACTCCTTTCTGAAATGAATGTATACTGGGCATCTGTAGAACATATGAAAGCCAGCTACCTCTGAGATGCCTAAGAGGATATTTACAAGACTGCAAATGACTGAGATACCATCACATATTGAAATAACCCTTCCAAGTATTTTATTCAGATTTACTGCTACAATACAGTAAATGTATACAATTCGTCCATTGCAAGTATAAGATAAAATGCATTAATTTATATAATCTGAAGACTGTTTAAATAAATAATTTGAAATTTAATTTGAACCTATGTCCTTCAAGTTTCAGTTTAGGACTACAAAGCGATGGGTGGCTATAATTTGATTAGAGTAATAACCAAAGAGTTTTAGAGCCGACTGGCTCACAAGACAATAAAATTTTGGGTTTCTAGTGATGTTATTTAACCCTTAACTGTTTTGATTTAATTTACAATGGTTTCGTTTTAGTATTTTTAATTCCTCCTTCTCTTGTTTGCTACAAAATTAGAATGACATTGAGTTACTACTGGTTAAATGAGCTAAATGGGTCAAGATCTGCATTAATCAAAGATATTCAGATACTCCAAAATGCTTTCTCACATATGCCTATTGATTTTCATTTCCTAAATCTTCTTTTAAAGATTTTTTCACCTTTTAACAGAAATATTTGGTTGTTTTAAAAAATCATGTAAGAACAGAAAGGATTCTTACAGAAGAGCAGACATGCTGCAAGTATTTATCTGGGGGAATTTACAGGTACTGAAGTTCTGCTCAGACTGCTCAGACTCTTCCAAATCAAGATTTTGCACAGGGTTTTGCAGAGAAGAATATTTTATTGTTCCCCCAAGCCTTCTATGTTCAAAAGATACTACAGCAACCACGGAGAAATCTCTCTTTTTTTCTGAAGTAGATTTAATCCACCCACTGCAAGGATCTGATGGTTACAGTGTGCTGTTTGACCTCTTTCTGTGCTTCCTCTTTCAGGGGAGAAAGCCTCTGGCACTGTCTGTCAGCATTGCCAGCAGGTCACTACAGCTGCATCTGCTCTTCTCAGTGCACCTCGACACAGAGAGTTGCCAGAAGCCTTCTCTCTTCACAGCTCAGTAGAGCACTGACAACTCTGTCAGCAACATGGGGGTTTCCTCTTCTCCTTGCAACATCTCCACCCCAGATATCACAGAATCACAGAATCACAGACTATGCTGAGCTGGAAGGGATCCACAAGGATCATTGGGTCCAACTCCTGGCCCTGCACAGCACCATCCCCATGAGTCACACCGTGTGCCTGAGAGTGTTGTCCAAGCACTTCTTGAGCTCTGTCAGGCTGGTGCTGTGACCACTTCCCTGGGAAGCCTGTTCCAGTGCCCTACCCCCCTCTGGGTGAAGAACTTTTTTTCTAATATCCAACCTAAACCTCCCCTGATACAACTTCAGGCCATTCCTTCACAAAGGTAGCTTCTGGCCCAGCGTTAGACCACACAGCTGCTATGCTTACACATGGCTTGATGCTAAGCGTGGTACTCAGCGACTTCAGGTTGCAACTGACTTTATAAATTTAGAGGGAAAGTGGAAGAAAAATGAGTATTTGTGCAGAAACAGGAAAATCTGGCTTTGAGAGTTTCAGTCCAAGGCTGAAAAAAAAATAGGACCAAGTAAATAACAGGTATCTGAAAATCTACCTCGCTGAGATGATAATTGTAAATTGACCATGGTTCCTTGTTTTCACAGTATTAACACATCGGAAATTACATTAAATAATAATTGTTTTTCTAAAAGGATAAAGTTCATTTCATGCTACAATACATTAATACAGTAGCACATTCCTGCATTAATACTTTAATTCAATTTTATAGAATGCTTTTATTGCAGAGCTCTATAAAGGTATATATCTCGGCTTTGCTAAGCTTTGTAGGAACCTCTTTATTAGTTTCAGTTTGCATGGATATATGTCTCTTGTGGTGCACTTTAACTTGTGAATTCAAAGCCACAAATAGCAGCTGCGTTCCCTTCAAAACATAAATTACATACACAAAATTAGATCAAATGGATTTATAGCAGTACATAGTCAAACTCCTAAATACCAGCCTCTGTTTAATGCTGGAGATGCTTGAAAATTCCAGACACATGAGGTGCCAACACTCATTTTCACTAAGTCTCCCAAAATCAGCTTTACCATAAGCCCTAAAGCCCTGACAGATAGTGCTGAACAACTGGATATGTTGCTCACACCCAAACTCTGCCAGATGCCCTCAGTAAAGGTATTTCTCTTTCCTCAGCAGTCATGCCTTGGTAAGCTGGCTCAGCTCCACGTGGAGGGAGAGCCCTTAGTTCACAGTCCATGGCCAAGAGCACCATCCAGGCTGGGGAGGACGAAGGAAGCCCAACAGGTGGCCAAATGTTCAAAGGAAGAGATTGTCAAAATAAAAATGTAAACACTGAGAGCATGGCCTCAGCTTACCTGCAATTTTCTAGTCAGCCTCTGCTTACTGCTATTTGCTGAATCACCATCAAAAGAATAAAGATTTATCTGACAACAACATTCTGCCTACTCTTCTGGACTATTGGCTTAGACCAAAAAATACTTACCTGTTTTAGAAACATTTGAGCATGTACAAGGTGGGGGGGGGAGGGGGGGGGGGGGGATGGTTGGAGAAGAGAGGAAGAAGAGGCGAAGGAAAATGGCATATCCTGTCTGGGGTTTTTTGTCCTAATTGTGAATCAAAAAAACTAGGTGTAACCTTTAGGAATACACAGTGCAGTCCTCTGATACCTCACTGCTGGACCAGTGTGTGAAAGTCATCCTCAACAGTTAATCCTGGAATTTAGTGCAGTTTCATTTCTCTCCTGGCTCTATAGGATGAGTTCAGTTATTTCTCTGAAACAGGATTTTTGAAGAGCTACTCTGGTGGTATGAGAGGCAGAGAGACACACATGCACTCTTGAGATCTTCAGTGCCTGAGGGCATTTCCTATTTCTTGTGGCAGTGAACTTATCTGTGCTTCTTCAGAGGGCAAAAAACAAGATGAAATAACTTCTACTTTATCACCAGCCTCAGAATGTTTCTGTGTTACCCTTTCCCGTCACCCAGCGAGGGCTGCATTCTCCTTAATAGTCCCAGGCGATTAAACACAGATTTCTCCTAGACTTGAGAAAGCTGCTTTCGGGTTAGGAGTATTAAAAACTAATCACAAGGAATAGTCCTACATGAGAAATCTTCGGCAATTTTTTTGTCCTCATTATCAGTGGGGTAATCAACTGAATTATAGAATCAGCTTTTTTCCAGACAGTGAGCTCTCTGAAGTAAACAAAATAAGGCAAAGGCTGTTCACTTTCCTCAGTGATTCCTCTGGGCCACCTGAATTGCATTTACAGTCCTAATTTTCCAAGAAGTCAGCACTCTCTCAAGTAACTAAAATGGCCTGGCCACAATTTTCAGCATTGGTGGAATTTATTACCTTCCTGCATTTCCAGCTTTCTAACCTGATCAAGAGAATCCATGTAGAGAGTTCATCTACGTCACATAGAAAACATGTATTTGTGCTCATATATCCATATATTTTTCTAAGCTGTTAACCACTGTAAAATTCAAGGTCTTCCTGTACCTCCGTGAAGCAGATTAGTATCAGTCAACACTATTATACAAGTAAGTTCTTTAAAAATTTTGCCATTCTAATTCTCTGCGGATTCACTTCCCTAAGCAATTTCAGAGAAGGTGTCCCACATCTGTACTCAGGTACATTTAATGCAGTAATTCCCACTGAAAATGAGGGGTGTTTTGACATATGAATACCTTACGAGCTTTTGAAATATGTATGCTAAATTACCTGCTGGAGGTCACAAAGGGATTATTATTTAGTGAAATTAGGAATGTTGCTTTTATTTCCAGTGATACTGGAAATAAAATACACCTGATATTCTTCCCACCTCCACAACTTGTCAGTAATCCTAACATTCCTCAGAAAACTGTATTTCAGTTAATACTTTAGTAAAAACCACAGCTGACTTCTGATGTGGCTGTCTTTTAAAGCAACTCGTCTGTTTTGCAGAGAACCTAACTTTTAATGAAAGCTTTTCTAAGACAGAGAATTTTTTTTTTTTTTTTTAATGAATGCAATGTTTGGAACATTTGAAGTTCCAAACAGTTACACAGGAGAGAGAAATCACTTACGTTCTTCTGTCTTAATTTTGGCAGATACATAATGATCTCTGGTTATGGCTTGGAACTGACTACTCCCTTCATGCACTTCAATATATCCTATTTCTTTTATCCTGTGATATGCTGGCTATTTATGAGATTATTTGGGATACATAGCATGTGCAGTAAGCATATGTTTTGGAATAATTCCAGAGTTACATTATTCTAAGGCTGTATATGAACCCAAAGAGCATTACAGATCTAAAATTATCGGAGAGGTGGTAGAAGGGAGGTGAGTTGGATGTATAGCCCTAACTCCCAGGGAAGCTAGAAAGTGTCTGTTGAGGTTTTGAACTGCAGTGAGCTTTTTGAGCTTCAGTTAACTTAGGAAGAGTCAATCAAAATTCTAGACAAGCTCTAATACTGATGAGGTTGGCACAGTTTAGGTAAAACCATACAGTAGGAAAGATCATTTGGATTATAAATTAATGTCTTAGGGAGCATCCTGGAAGAGGGATGACTTGGAAAAATTAAACATATTTGCCCTGTAATTAATTTTTCATAAAATGTAGTCTGACTCCTCAGAGAGTCTCCATTTAAGTTTACAAAGAATATTTTTCATAAGATTGTGTATAATAATAGGTTTTTCACTTGTTAACTGGGTCATGAAGATTTGAAATATGCAAGAAAGGTTCAAAATATCTGTAGCATATATGTAGATCATTTATACATAAAAACGTGTGTATATAGAGATGCAAATAATTATATACTACATAATACTATCTCTTTCAATTATAAATGGGTTTGTTAAAAGGGATGAATATTACTATGCACCTAGACATAATTAGAAGCCATAATTTCATTGAAAAACACATTAAACTTGAGAGTAAAATATTACATACCACAGTAATTATGAATTATTTCTCCTACTGTTCAGATAATCCAGATTCTTACTATCGGCTCTTCTTTTTATTTCTGCTGGGGAAGGCTTGGTTTCTATAACCACTAGAACAAATTGTAAAACTTCTGTCTTATTTTAGTACAAGAAGGATTCAGCTGATATCATATTGATCCACATGCATTGGTTAAACACCGCCCTATTCCCTACCAAAATATAAATTTGTCAGTACCTGATGCATCAACCAGGTTCTTAGAAGTGATTTGGTCTTGCAAAACTAGCTGTATTTCAAAATGCAATTTGTCTGTCTAGGTTTTGTAAAGTATTCTCTTCAGATTTTGTGAAGTACTTTTCTTGGGATGCTTAAAAATTAAAATTTTTATACCTCAAGAGAAATTGTCGGCTGTTGGCTAAAGTTTCTGGACAGATTAAAAGCTCCTGTCCCAGTTGCCATTCAAGGAACACCTGTAGTTCTTCCCTTCTAGAATTTTACTTCTGTCTAGCCCAGGATAGACGCACATAGGTAAATAGTTTTGTTTTACTTATCCTATTATTATTATTATTAACTGAGATGAAGATATGTCTGATGCTCTTACAGAAGTTTTGGATTAAATGGCAATTAAGTGACCAAGCAATCAAGCAGCCCACAGCATCCCCAGAGTCTGAGACCGTAGATGACTGATGTGCAGCAGTTCTTGGTGTTTTCTGAGGCCATGGTATATCTATGGCACTACAAGGCAGCACACCCACATTTGTCCTTCAGAAAACCTTCACACCTGACAATATGTCATCAGTTTCATGCAGGGGAGTACATGTCATCGGTCCTTACGACGTCCTTGCAATCCTGTTTGTGGTTTATGAGGTTGCCTGTGCGTGGTGAATTAGAAGAAACCAAATTGCACTTAGAGAGAAGAGGTCAAGTTGGGCAGCAATACTGGCCATGGCCCTGGAGGAAAAGGCAGATTCTGGGTGGGTGTCTCAGTAGCAAAGACATCTTGCTTTTTTCATATGCTTTATTCTACTTTGCAGACAGAACTTCTGTTACATCTCCTAGAAGCTGGCTTTATTCACAGTGCATTTTAAATAGACACTTACTGTCTTCTTTCACAGTAAGTGATGAAGTGCTCCGTTGAGCTAAATGCTAGAATTTTATTTGTGATGCCATGTTTGCTGGATTTCCTAACCAACTGTATAATTTGATGAATATCTGTAATGAAAATGAAGCTCACTATACAGCTTTTTAACAGAATTTAAATAAAACAGAATCCTGCTTTTCCAAACTAGCTCAACTTTGGTTAGTTGTTTTGCACTTTTCACAATAATACTACCACAAATCATCCCTCAGAGAGAAAGACTTAATTCTGGACAATAATGCTACTCCTTAAAATTAAAACAAACAAACAAACAAGCTAATAAAATATTTTAGATCTTTCTTGTTATCTGAGAAAGAACAATTTCAAACTTTAGTTTTAGAAGTTTAAGAGAGATTAGAGCTGAAGACAGTCCTGTTCAAGTCACAATCAGATGCTTTTACCACATTCAGTTTCCCTGACATGGTAAAGAATTTCCTTGTCATCATATATTTTTTTTTTATTTTTTTAATTTTTCTGGACTGGAGTTTTTTGTGGCACTGGGACCACTTTTTATTTTACTTTCATTTCTGTGCCAATTTTTGTTTGGGTCTTTGTTTGCCTTAGGACTATGTGCATAAAACTCATCTGACCTCCAAGTTCCCCAAGAGCCCAACATCTCCTTGGAGTGTGAAGAAAGCAACAACAAAAAACTAAGGCTCAGCAAGAAGTTATTACAGAAAAAAACCTAGTAGGGCTCAGGCACCTTTCAGATGTAAGAGCTCTTTGAAGAGTGTGAGGAGAGGTTATTCCTAGCAGGGCAGAATTAAATGTCTAGCTCTCCTCAAGGCTCTCGGTGTTACCACTTTTGTACACATACAAAAGCCGTATGCTCATCCCCACACAAAGGCATTTTGGTTTCTACGTCCTGCTGACTGGTAAATGGTAGAATTTCACGGGAGACCAGGTTAGTTTTAAACCAGGAAGCTCTCGTTTTTCACTGCATAAAAGTCAAGTACTAGTTTTCCTTTGCTGGATATCAGCCAGCAGTGAAAAATAACTCTTAACAGTTATTTTAAAACAGGGCTAGATGATAAGTGCAGGGTCAAAATGATTGTGGAAAACCAGCACTTTCTACTCAGGGAATATAATCAGCCTGTTTGACCATTAGCATCTCATCTGATTTATGAGAACCCAGAAGTCACAACAGCAGAGGGCAAATAAAATATTTTATGTGACTGATAATGACCACACATTCAAGTCCTGAGGTAGAAATGCCTCCTTTGTATTCATTAGATAAAAAGTAACTCTTTCCCACAGCATTGTCCTTTCACCACTGGGGTCCTTAATATCCTAAAGGCAAAGGACATATTTGGTTTTTTAAAACAAAAAGTTTTGTGTTTATAAACATGCCAACCCATACAAGAAAACTGACACCTGACTATGGTGAGATAAAACTGCAATTATAATGAATTTCAATAAGTCAGTTATAAGAGCTATGAGTCCTTTCACAAGAGGGCCCCACCAGACAGGACAAGCTGACTTAGGTACACAGTTCCTGCCTGGCATTCTTTTCTGTATCTTAAAGCTATGTAAAGTTGTTCTGAATTGAAGCTTTAAGAAAAGCTATGTGGTTGTAGCTGGATTTTGTTCTTCCTATTACTGTTAGTTATTTTTTGTTATGGAGTAATATTATAAATTAATATTTTTCCATGTTTAACTAATTTTAATTTCCACAAATTCTGTACCAAAAATTGATAGAAATAATTTTCCTAAATAACTGGGAAGCTTTCAAAAATTGTTTGCTATCAAACCCTTAAGCCTATGAAAGACTGGATCCTTACGTTGTACAGCACATGCAACAATCCTGAATTGAAAAACCATACATTTTGACTGCTGTAGAATCAAAACACTGTACAGAAGGAAAAATAGGGGCTATGGAAAAGCTTCCAGGTGTTTGAATTGTATTGCTAAATGTTTTGCCTAATTCTGCTGAAGGGTGAAAGAGAAAATAATTATTTTACATGTAAACCATCTTCTAGGGCCCAGTCAAAACTAATAACCATCCAGAAATCATAATTTCATAACATGCAGAGCAAACTTTTAGTAAACAGAAGTCACAAAGCTTGTGGATTACTGGTAAAGGGAACTGTCAGCCTCAGGTGCTTCTTCATAGCAGCTATCCTATGAAACAAAGCAAAACCCATCATCTGATGAAAGAAACCCAGAGTGCTCTGTGTCATCAAATGCATGACCATGACCTTGACTGCTTCAGCTCAGGATGTTCTGAAGCAAGAATAATAAGGATGAGGAATGTGTAAGACTTCTACACGCTCTCAGGTTTCCAGTAAACAAAAAAAGATGGTTTTATACAGAAGTTGTCATTACACACTAGCATTGTATTAGAAAGGGAATAAGGAAAAAAAGACCACAACAAAAACCGAAACAAACAAAAACCCCACCCCCTAAATTATTTTGAAATTCCCTGAACTTACGATTTAGGAGCAACGAATACCTTTCTATTTGAAAAATGTTGTGATATTACTATATAATTGCATGAGTAGATTCCTATTCTTAATTTATCCCCATTTCTTATTCTTATCATTCTTACTTTACCTTGGAGGTTGGCAGCTTGCAAACAGCATTAAACCTTTCAAGTTTCAACTTTTCAATGTGTTAGCAGTCACTTTAATTAAAATGATAATGTTTTAACTGACCAGATTTCACTTTTATTTAAGTAGAACACCATACACGCATTTTAAAGTAATGTACAGTTTCTTTGATATAATTTGATTTATATTGATTTAATCTATTCATTTAAATGAAAAATCTCAAATGTGTTTTATTATATGATACAAAAGCTAAAAATAATGAAAACCAGGTGTAATTAATATAGAATTCTCCACTAGGACAAATTTTCTGGCTGAACTTATGGGAAGTTTTGAATAGATAAGGTGAAAGAATAATAAAAGACAATACAGACCTCAACTTTGAAATATTAGGTTCTAGGCTTGATTTTATATTTTAGAAGTCCTAAAAAAACTTGAGATCAATCTTTGTCATTACAAAATGCAAGTTTATCTTTCAATATATTGTATCATGTATTAGTATTTGGTGACTGGTGTCTGGTGGCCTCAGCTCTAGCAGAACATAACACCTGCACATTCTGCTTACATGATTTTGGGGTGAATCGCCATCAGATGCAAGAATACTTTGCATTTAGCTGTTTCTATGGCTCAGTTAAAAAGATTAAAAATCTACAAATAGTGACATGAAAACTTTTGCCAAAACAGACAGGGCTGCTTGGCTTGATATGCATTGGTTTACCTCCCGTACATAATGTGTCTCTCATATGTACATCCCCAAACAATTATGATTCAACATTTGTACCTAAAATCCAACTTCTGGTGTGCATTACTTCTCATGGAGTTTATGTCTACAAGGTCTGCTGACACAATGGCAAAGAAACTCTTCTGGTTTTCTGCAAACCTCTATCTGGAACTCATCGTGATATCCAAATGCTCCAGAGAACATCATTCTTAGGACTACTGAGTCTCCTTCAGCCCTATTTCTACAAGGCACTGGAAGGTTCCACATTTTTGCTTTCACCTCTTGATTTTTATTTCCTGCAGCATTCAACCATCTTTGCCTTCACTGCTTTCTGCAATATTGTTGAACTCACACTGAACATTTTGCAACGTTACCCCTCAAAAGCATCCCCTTAATAGTTTTTAGGTGATACTCTGGGAAGGTGAAATCACTTTTGGATTCTGAAATTTTATGCTGCATTTGAATCACATTTCAACCTCTTACTTACAATTATTATGTGCAGTGAGATTGCCAGGTAGATTTGAAGGGCACATGGCCACCTGAGTTTCACATCTGAAAGTGACTGTATGTAAGCTGCATTTTCTCTCATTCAGCAGTAGGATAGAGGCATTCTTCCTCATTTAATATGAGTGCAATATACAGCTTACTGACATAAGCGACTAAAGCTTGCAAAAAAAGAAACCATTTAGAAAAATATAACAAAACATTTATAAAATTTGAGAGCATCCTTTGGTTGAAAAAAAAAAGCACCAGGGGATAATGAAAACTGCAAAATGCTTGATTCTACCATTTCAAATAAAAATGTTTCAATTTCTTCTTTAAAGATAAATTCCATTCCATAATTTATTTTTATTTAATTAAAACACAGGGACAGAAAACAGAATGAAAAGTTTCGTATTTCGTCAATGAACATATTTTCTTAAGCAGAAATTATTTGGGTGGTTTTTCGGTGTGTTACTTAATTTGATAGCAGTTATAAAGGAATTAACTTCAGGTCACCTCAGAACAATATCCACCAACATTTGTGTTTGTGCAACAACAATGAAAATAGTTTATACATTTAACCCTAATTTACTTCCCAGAACACTGATTTGGATTGCAACTTGGACTGTGGATTTACTTGATATATACTTCATGTTAACTGTCTAGCATGCTGAATCCTTCTTGTAAACCCCCAGACACTATTATATAAAAAACTGATATTTTATCATCATTTTTAAACTTCCATAATAATAGCAAATAAAAATGAATTGCTGAGCTAGAACACACATCCAAATTTATTAAGGTTTTAAAGCAATCTACTATTGTATAATCATCCCTCTCCCATCTCAGACTCTGTCCATTCTTTGCAAAGACAGTTCATGTGGCTAATCCTGAGCTGTTGAACTGATGAAGGACGTCATAAACTCTCCTCTCAGGGTAGCCTAGACTCATCCTGGATGTGCTCACCCACAGCAATTCATCCAAAGTCACTATACTGGGATGTGACAGACTGGTATAATATTAAGTAATAGTTAAGAGGAAAAGAGAAAGAAAAGGTCGCCTGAAAGCTTTGTGTTCACAGTATGCGGACTGACCCCATCTTTTCTGAGCCTATTATGAGCAGAGCAGATCCTTACTGAGACCCAGCTTTCTCTAGTTTGCAGTGCCAGGCTGGGTAGCAGAGGCTGTTTTCTCAGTTGTGAACCCAGAGATAGTAATGCAGCCAGCCAGAAAAGGCAGCTCCTACCTATCAGCTACCCCCTGCCTACAGTGATTGCTATGATTCCACCGTAGTCTGTTCACTTCGGGTAGTTACATTATTGTTGTCAGACATGAGTTAGTTTCCCACAATTCTTCTATTTGAAAGTTAATTTTATGCTATGGTGGGACTAGTATTATACACAGACAAAAAAAAAAAAAAGTAATCAATCACTTTGGGTTTGCTGGTTTTATTGCCAAAATCGGTGATAAGAACACTCGACAAAACCATTTACTTACATGTTAAAGCATGTAGTCTCTTAGGGCGAGAGAAACTATTCAGAAATGAAACCAATCGTTGAAAGAACAGTCTCAAGGAAGATCTGGAAGACCACAGAACAGAAGGAATCCCACAGAATGTGTACTTTTTGGATAAACTATCTAATATCAAAGTAAATCAAAGAAAGGCCATCATTAATAAGAGTAAGTCTACTTAGAGTAACCAAATGTAGAATAGAGAAATCAAATGTAAAAAGAGACCACCTAACTATACATCGTGAATGTTATAAATATATACTTTAAATGCTCTTCCTCCTTCATTCATAGTCCAAGATTGGTGCTTTAATGATGTTTCAAATAGTAGGATCTCTTGTAGAACTGTGTAGCATGAGATTTTTTTAAATATGGAAAAGTTGTTAGTGAGACATATGCATCAATAAAATGAGCCTGTTTTAATATAACTTCTGTTGAATTCATTAAAATGGATCAATAAGTGTTTCATTTATTTTTGTGATATGCCATATGAGCAGGGCTTTGTTAATACATTGTCTTTCTTGGCAGAAATCACATTCAGTAATATTGAATAATTTAATTGATAAACTGCTATTTTCAAAACTCTGGGGAAAGGTCACACAAGTTTACCTTCGTTTTCTAGATCTCTCGCAAAAATAAATCTATACTGGAAGCAATTACTTTTTAAACAATAAGTCCTTCCTAAAATAGGGTTAGAATAGAAAGGTCTAGGCTTTATTTTCACATCTGTTAAGAGGCTTCATACCTTCAAGAATATTTTAACCCTTCCGATACCTTATAATCTTGCTGATATTTTTCAGAATTTCTTTGTATTTATCTGATCTGTAAAAGTGGCAGAACATCAGAAATTCTTAAATATTTTTTCTGTCAAGGATGATCTGTTGTTCTTCACCATTCAGACTGTAACCATAGTAAATCATACACTCCAAAACCCCCTGCTTAAACAAGGAAATTAAACAGTAATAATCCTGAGATAGTGATTGATCAGGAGTTCTAAAATAAGTGATAGTTACATGAAGAAAAACATCTTATGCATCTGCTTACATTAAAAAAATTATCTCAATTGAATGTTTAACAACACAAGCCCCTTCAAAAAACCTTGGATATCAGTTTCAGCTATTGTGCTAGAGAGCTAAAACTGGACCCTTGTCTATTGTAAAACTTTGCTAAAATAGTCCACTTGGGTTACAGCTCCATAAAAAAAAGCCACCTGACTCAGTGGGGGGAATAAAGATGGCAATATTATTGGAAATATATTCTCAAGTAGTATATTGCTTTTATTAATTAATTAATTAATTAATTGTTTTGAGGTACATATGATTATCCTAAATTTATGATTATTATTATTATCCTAAACATATGATTATCCTAAATTTACAATACATAAATTGACACAATTAATTGATACTAAAAATATACTTAAGTGCCTTTCAGTTCAAGTTACTTCCATTTCCTGAAGCCCAGTAATACAATTCCTGGCATGTGAATGACTAGCAATATTCATAGCCAGTGACAAGAAACTTTGACTAATGTTTGAATTGCCATGTACGGAACCTCTCCCTATTTCCCAGTTTGGATTTCAAATTTGAAATGGGAAGGTCAGAGCTGAAATGCCATCACCGTGTCCTTTTCTGGGAGAGGCTGAGCTATTGACACTCTCACTATGGAAGCTCTAAGTGTATCATAACTTTAAGGAAAAAATAAAACACTATGCAGATTCTTCGAATAAAATTAAACTAATTTTATTAAACACAACTCAATGCTGACAGAATTTCATATTCATGAATATTGGATAAACAGCTTTTTAGGATGTTCGGAGACACAATTTCTAAGTATATTATTTAAAAATTATTATTTTAGATTTCTGTCACACCAAGCAGAGATGATATGAAATAAGCATGTTCACCTATACAATAAATTAGACAAATGTTTGAGCATGTAATAGCAGCAGTTTAAGACTACATATATGTTTATTCTTTACTTAACTCTGTCTTTAATCCAAAATTTAGTCCAAATCCTAGTTTAATCTAGATTGTTACCGGTCATTTGTGTATCTTGTGTTCACAATTTTCTCCAGCACCTTTCTGCATATGAATTCTCGCTGGAAGACTCATACTTTCTATTTTGTTGTGCCCTTGAACAATGTGTGCTTGGAGTCTGACTAAGAATGGCTGTCTGGACTTCTAGGTCACCAGAGCATGATATCTTTCACATTAAACGCGTAAAGCTGGGATGACATGGAATCTGTCTATAAATGTCATCAATGTGTCTATATCAATGGAGGGTTACCATCCTTTCAAACAAAAGTATCTTGCGAGGCTGAGATGGCTGAAGAGTTCTACAACAAAGTATCTTCCTTAAGTTCCTTTGTAAGACCCTGGGATTTATATTCAAAATTTTACAACCCTAGAAGTTCCTCATGAGTGTGAAAAATTTTCTAATACTCCTCAACAAACCTCCAGACTGTGACATTTTAAAACAGGAAATAAGAACTGGCTTTGAGGGTGGAACAGCAAGACTGTAAAGTCCAATTTTAAAGAAAGTTGTTCATAACCATGCCATGGGATATGCTGAAGAGACCAAGAAAAATTCCAGGCACTAATCCCACGAAGGAAGGCTTAAAGATTGAAACTAAGTGACGTGGTCAATGTAAAAATAGAGTGAGTTTTCCACCCAGCTTATCTGTAATTGCTATCCGGAGGTAGATGCTCCCTACAGAGGCAATGTTGTCACAAGGCAGCAATGCAAATAGCCCCCCCTCCTTCAAAGACAACCTTCCCTCTCCCAAACTTCCCTATATTTAGCTTATATAATGACAATGACATGTGAAGCAGGGATGAGATTTACCATTTTAATATTATAAGATGCTAAAATTATAATATTGCCAATTGCAAATTCCATTAGTACTACATGGAGGTTGATAACATCAGAAATTATAATATACAATATTAAATAATATTAAAAGTATGATAACTGTCACTAGACATGTGCTACTACATCAAAACATTATTTAATTGTCTAGCTCCTACGGTGGTAGTTACCAGCCTCTAATGAGATGTCTTTATTGTCAAAAAAATCCTTTTTTCCAGTTAAGCACAATTTTCACATCAGTTTTTCCAGCAAATATAACTATATACTTTGTGTTTATTTGGTGTAAAGAAAATAAAGAACTTCATTCCAAAGGGTGTTCATTCTGAAACATCCTACCTGTATAATTATTTCTGATGTTTATTAGCAGGAGAAGAGATTTTAAATTATAAAATGAGGTGCAGATGATAAACTTAGCATGATAATTTGTAAAGCTACATTACTTAAATATTGAAACCCTGGTTTGACAACGGCTAAACTAAACTAAGACAGTAGGACAGAAATGACAAGTTTTCAAAAACTCACATTGGAAAAGTTCATGCAGAACTGTCTTCCATGGGAGGGACCCCACACTGGAGAGAGTGAGGAGTCCGTGCACTGAGCAGGAGAAGCAGCAGAGACAATGTGTGATGAACTGACCTCAGCTCCCATTCCCTGTTCCCCTAAGTTGCTCTAGGGAGAAGAGTTTGAGAATTCAGGAGCAAATCCCAGGAGGAAGAGAGACATGGGGGGAAGGTGTTTTTAAATTTTAGTTTTATTTCTCATCATCCTACTCTGATTTGATTTGTAATAAATTCAGTTAATTTCCTTAAGCTTAGTGTGCTTTGCCCATGACAGTAATTGCTGAGTGATCTCTCTCTGTCCTTATCTCAACCCAAAAGCCTTTCATTATATTTTCTCTCCCCTGTCCAGCTGACAAATGGAGTGACAGAGCAGATTTGGTGGGCACCTGCCAAACAAAAGAGGTCAACCCACCACACTCTCAGAGTGGGCACCATTGAGATATTCTCTCATGAGAGTGTCCAGTTATATTTCATTGAAATTTGGGTTGACAGAGCAAACAGTAAAACATATATTTACAAAAGCATTACCCACAAGTTCCCTACTGTACTCTTTTAAAAAAAACCCCAACCAACCAAAACACCCAAACTATACAATTAAAACACCTAAATTTCAAGTATAAGGTACCATGTGTTAAGTGCACAACGCTAACAAATGCATTACACATATTAGTCTTTTCAGAAAACTCTCCTTTAGAAACTGGTTCATGAAGTCATCAGAATCCAGATCTGTTACCCTACATTAGCATTCAGACAGCTTATCCATTCCACTGAGCATGCTCATCACACACTGGAAGGAAATACTTTTGGTTGGGGTTGGCTGCACACTCTGCATCGCATAGGCAGAAGTGCCCTCAGATGAACAATGTGTTCAGAACACCTGGAAACACTTTAGAGACACATCAGTGTCACCTCTACTGTGACATCTGGGGTTTGCCTATTGTACCATTATGTCAGACAGCAAAACGGGCTTAATTAATTTTGGACAAATTATCTAGTGCTTCATTTTTGCTTTTTCACATCAGTTTTTCCTTTTCTACTTTGGACAAACATTAAATGTTGTCCACAGTGAGCAACATTTTAAAACTTTTCCTCATTTCTGGGGTAAGCAGAAATGAGCTGTCCTGCCTAGGACTAATTTCCAGAAAATTCAAAAGTTGCTGTTAAATGTGTTATTTCCAGCATACCTATTTTTGTTCCTTGATGAGCTACAAATACGTTTCTTAATTCAGGCAGAAAAGAAATGAGGAGGTAAAAGCAAAGGAAATAAAATGAGAAAAGGAGTCATTGAAATGCTGAAAAGTTAGGTTTAAGAACATGACTTTAAAGCCGTAAGATCCTCTGGAGTGACATTTCAGGTGGTGGAGATAGATCATTCCTGACAGATCTGGAGCAGGGGTATTACTGCAGTAAGCACACTATCTTTCCTAATTGTTCGAAAGTCATCCTGCTGCCTGGCTTAATGTATAGAAATACACTCTCAATATTTCTCAGTGTTTCTAATAATAGACATACTCTCTAACTGAAAGTCTGAAATCCTAACTCAGCTAACTTTGACTCCCGAATACACAAGGTATTCCATGGAGTTCAGTATGACCTCAAAGCAGGGTTACTGAGTAGAGAAAGGCAATTTGGAGTTCCAGGTTCAGCCTTTGAGTGGGATTAAAACTTCCCTGTCCTCGACAACTTGCCTATACTAAATGTGTTCATTTGTGTGAATACACAGACTGACTGGTCTACTGATATTCCGGCACTTTCCTGCCTCAGTTATCACCCAAAGTTGAAATGCTTTCCCAGCTCCTTGGAAAATCAAGACTGAAAGTATTAATTGCCAGGAATTGATCAGACCAAATTAATTAGCACTTCTGAAAATGTGTCCATTAATTTTTCTTGATATGATTAACTTATTGTCTTTGCTGGAAAAGAAAAATTGAACCTTGACATCAAAGTAGAGGAAGTCGGAGTGCAGTAAGATTGAGAGATAAAAAGTAACTTTTCATTTTGTCTATATAAATGGAGAGTGGTGGAGAGTTTCTGGATTTGCCCCTAATGATTGTTGACCATACTTAGAATTCACTAGATTTACATAGTTATGTTTTAGGAACCTTTCTAATGAACAGAGAACCCAATAAAACCAACAGAATACTGCTTTAAAACAGCCTATACTAATGTCAAGAAAACTAATCTAAGGTGGTTTTTTCACTATAATTTGATACAACCGGGAATACTGTATGAGCAGCTCAGTGAATCAGATACTTGAAGAAAAAACCATCACAAGCACAACTGGTTTTGATCTCTCAGAAGAGGGTTCTTTGAGAGTCAGGATTTTCTCAACTCTAGAAACAGTCTCTATCATTAACAACCTTGGAAATACAAGCAACAGAGTAGTGGGAATGGACACCTGAAAGGAGGAATCCTTTTCAAACCTTCCTACCCATGCAGACAGTATGCAGTCTGACCCTAGCTGCTTTTTTGAAAGGATTCCCATTTATCATGAGAAAGAGATAGTTCTAAATACTTAAAAAAGGAGAAAAAATTAAGCACATCTAAGAAAGAAAAAGAAAAGATCAAGCTCTTTATCAAATCCTGCGTTGGAGGAGAATAATTAGCCTTGACGCAAACATTCAGCAAAATATTTAGAAAATTATCAGCTTCTTTACAGCACTTCAATCACAATTAAAATTACCACTAGGACAAAATTAATGCATATGCACCTAGAAGAACAAGTAAACTTTATTTTACACAACTCTTACAATGTTATCAAAAAAGAAAATTATCTGCAATACTTATTAAATCCCCATCCTGTACTATTAATGAACTCTACTCTTAGTCTAGAAATCCATCTCCAGTTCCTCAGGGGAAAAAAAGAAAAGAGGAGATAAGCAGACCTACATGTGTGCAAAGAGACAGAGATGATAACTTCAGGATCTCTGTGATTATGATTTCAGGTATTCTAATCTTCCAGCAGAGCGGTGGACGGTTTGCAGTGCACTTGAGGAGCAGAGGAAGTGAATATTTGAACAGTTTGCATATATTATGTGTATATATAACTGTGAAACACAGCCTGTCTATAAAAGACCAAAAGGAACCAGTATTTTCCTTTTCAGTACATTATGCTGTTTGAGGTGAGATCTACTGTGTTGTTTTGGCACACAGGCAGACGTTCTCCATACTAGGAGGGTGAGAATGAGTTTGTGTAATCATCTCAAATGAGACATTTCAGAGCTGTCCGTAATACTATACTCCAGACTTTCTTACTGAAGTCCATTATGCAACTACTACTTTTGTTTCCATTGATGTGCTCTCATTTTTTCAGGATTTCCACATTATTTTTCACATGCATCATTTTATTCCTTCCTATCCAATTCTTGAAGTCTGCCGAGGTCCTTCCATACGAGCGTTCAGCCAAGTACCTGACAGCTCACTACTGAACTTGATGTCTCTAGGCTTGAAACCTATGCTGGCCAAAAATATGGCAGACAGAGAGTTCTTTCAGGAATTCTCTGATTATACACACTGGGAACAGTAGTGGTCTTTGAGATTTTCCACCAACCCTCGATAAAGCATTAAAAAGAGCTAAGAGAGGGCTGCCAAGGATAGGGAAGAGCAGGTTCCCCCACGAGGGCAGTAAGCTGGGAGCAGCAGACGAGGTTGGGACACAGCCACTATTCCCTAGAAGGACCTGGCCCCGTGTCCAACCAGAGTGAGCAGAGCAGGGCTGCTGACGGGGAATGCAGCCAGCCACAGCCATCATTGAGCACTAGGCCTGGACATGGAGCTGGGACAATCGGGATGAGTCCTGCAGGGCTGGGACCAGGCACCAGGGCAGGGCACAAGCCTACGTGCAGGTTTCAAGCCCAGAGATGGAGATCTCAGGGTTTCTTGCATCTCTTTCTCACTATCTCTTGCATACGAATAAGCTGATTAAAATAAATCTGGTGCTGGTGGACAAAGAGAATATCCTGTATGAAAGTATCCATGCTTATCTTATTCAGAAAAAAAAAGCTAAAAAGTAAAAAAAAGAAAAATAAACAAAAAATGTTTAAAATTACCCTTTTTAGAGCATGTTCCTTTTCAAACAAATCCTATTCCATTGGGAAGAGCTGCACCTAGATTCTTCTAAGGAAAGGTGATAGCAACATATCTGCAGTATTACTGTGAAAATGTCGATACATACATGGATGAGAAACTGCACTCTATTTTTTTTATTTTGGTGTTCATCAGCATTATTATTCAACTTTACCATAAAACACTCAATTCTTCCAGTTCTAAGATTTATCCTTATGTCAGCTGCTGTGGAAATGTCTCCATTCGAAACAGGTTTGTGCATGACTGACAAGCTGCTGCAAAGCTGAAATATTTGCATTTGTTCATCAACATATACTTTTCGAGGCATAAGTGTCTCAGTCTACTTTTATCCTTAATCTGTTGTGCTAATCAATGTTTTTTGTTTGGTTTTTTTTTCTGGGACAAGTTTCATGACACTAAAAGCAATTCTTCCACATAATTTTCTTGATATGAAGATAGGTATTTTACTTAGTTCAGGTTGAAGTTGAGAAGTAGTGGCCTAGTGTATGGCTCATGAATGTTGGCTGGGTCAGAACTCTAAAAACTGTTCTCTCTCAACAGAGTTCTGTGTTTGCATGAAAACAGAACTATTTCCTGTACTGGCCCTAAGTTGGACTTAGGACGACATGTGAAAGAAAAGTATCCAAGTAATGAAGAAAGGCACTGATTCAAAGATTTTTGTTCCTGCCACTCATCCCACAGGTCACTGACAGACCATGTTTTGCATCAGAAGTTTGAAGGGCAGTCATGGGGATGCGAGTCACCCTTACCATGCAACTGGAGAGAGATTTTGCCTCTCTGGACTCCTCCTCCTACATGTTAGCTAGGAAAGTTCTGGTTGGTTACACATGATCTCTGAAGGTGCAGCCAGTCATTCTTTAAAGGAAAGAAGGCAGCTTTCAAATATCACCTCTTCCGGCTCTTCAAATTTCATCATTTCAGAAAGATGCTATGAAACATGCGTGGGGTTTATTTTGTTCAAAAGAAATCCATAATGTGCTGACTGGTATGCTGGAATGAGACTCCCTACCTCTTGCAGTATAATGGATAATGCCAGAAACAGAAATATTCTAATATTGATGAGGCTTCTAGTTATGCAAGGGTGGCATTTTTAAAAGGAGCATGCAACTCTAAGACTCTTTAATGGTGCTGTTAGAGCTGTTTGAAAGTGAGAGAAAGCATTTTTTCCTGGAAAATGATACCTCACTTGAAACCATGCTGCCACTGCAATAATTTCACTTTCTTTCCCTCTACTTCCTAAGTCAGAAGATTCAACTTCTGCAAAATGTAAGCCACATAACATATCTTATAAAATAAAATACTTTATTAGCTGAAATACCTTACTGAATGTGTCTCACTTGGTGATATGGAGCAGTGGATGTTACCGAAACTTTAATACCTACTGGTATTAAAAATTAATTTTTACAATAGATAGAAACTTATTGTGCATGATGGAATAGAGTAATATCTTGTATGCTAGCTGTGTGGTCTTCTAAAGCCACTGTAAATATTGAAAAATACTTGTTTTCAATTTGAAAATATTAAAGAAATTACATGGAAAAATCACTTTTTTTTTCCCATTATGTCTTTGAACAAATTATATAGGCAAGAAAATAGAGATCTTGTTCTTCTCTGTTCCTAGTCAGAAACCTGAAAATGTCTATGACTTGTAGCTGGCAGATTTGGTTGCTTTTTTTTTTTAAAATGAAAGTTGAGTCTGGGTACAACAGAATGATCTGTATGCAGAGTGTGCAGTTAACCACTGCTATTCACCACCAATAACACAGATGGATCTGCCGCTTTAAGTTGTGAAACATATGGCTTTAGTAAGGAAGAAATGACAGCTGAGCTAAGTATCTTTGACAGAGTAACTCTAGAAAAAGAATATAAAGTTAGTTGCTTTGAAAATTGCCTTGCTTTCTTCAAAGCCTACACTCTTCACTTCACCCTCTGTCACCTTAATATCCATGAGTTCTGTTTCATGTAAGAAGTTTTTCATGTCTTTGTACCTTTCAAAATTATATGAGATACATAGCCAGGAGCAACTGCCAGAATAAGCATTACTGAGCACAGAACATGCTATTTCTTTCAAGTCTGAGAAACCAATTGCTTTTATTACATTAAAAACTGACCATGGATTGTATCTCTTCTCCCATTACACTTAGCTTTTCTTTCAAAACTATTACTAGTGTATAATTTCATTAAATTCCAACTTGTCTTCTCAATAAAAAAGCTTCAAGTTCTTCTGATTAAAAAAATTTTTAAAAGGCTGTGTAGGACTTATTACACTTCGTTTCACCAGTCACTGAGGCAATAGTTCTGGGGTAATATTTCTGACACACAAGTATAGAACTTTTAGAATTCCTAGTCAGTTTTGTTAGTCCTCTCAGTCTGAAAATTAGGAAGATGTGACACATAGTTCATTTTATTCTTTTTGTGCAATAAAAAGATTAGAAATTTTATACAAATTATTCTCATTTGGGTTAATTGATATAGGGAAGATACTGTAGTTTTTCATGTTTCCACAGAGACTAAATTCTGTTTCAGTTCTGGACTCAGGCAGTCATGGCTCACACTATTGCTTATACAATAGTAGCATTACTAAAGTCGCAAACTGCAAAAACAGGAAAGAGCAGTGTTATTGGATATCAGGTATATATGAGACTTTAAAACTGCATCATTATTCTGCAAAATGAAAACACTAAGACCTCAATTTTTTTCAGAATGCTCTCTAAAGGACTTTTGAGAAAGTTCAGTGACACAAACATCTGGTTCTATTTTCATACTCTCTCTTGTACAAGTTCCTTATACAAATCCTACATTTGTAGCCTGTCATATGTTCTTCAGATGTATGAGGTTTTCTACTTTAATGTGTCAAGTCAAAATGCCTCCTTACTCTAAGCAATATTACAAAATTCAACAACTCAGTAGAATTATTTTTGCCTAATTCTGTACATATATGGATTTCAAATACAGCTCTCTATGACTGAATATGGTAGGCATTAGGAATATTACTCTAACCTTATTACAAATGAAGGACAAGTAGCAATTTATTTTTTATTGGATCAGATATTTACAGTCGTTTGGATGGGATATAGACATGTATCTCAGCAACCTTTTTTGAAGAAGAGACATTTATTTTTAAGATCCACAAAAAGCTTGTACTCAAGCCATAGAAGTCTGAGCCTCGGCCAGCTATTAATTCGATGGAACTATTCTTCTAAAAAGTCATTATAATTTTGCCCTGGCATCCCTAGATAAAGGGTTGCTCATGGCATTTACAGAGAATTTTGGGGGTCCCAGAGGCATTTTAGCTCTTAGTAAGTCTTTCAAGACAGGGAACACAGAAAGGCACTTGGTGACATTTCTGTATCTAATTTAGGAGTGTGAAAGTTCTTGCTTCTGTTTGGTACTAAAATCTGAACAAGAACCTAGATTGAAACATTTCTTTTAAAATTTCCTACTAGATGTAGAAAATTTGGCTTATCTCAAGGGTGTGGCAACATGGTGCTGATACGGCAGCTGTGTGAGGACATTAACGCTGAGATGGAAAAACTTGTCTGACAGCATGATCTTTTTTTTCAGCTTCATTCCAGTTTCCTTTTCTTGGAGGAATAACAACTTTAAACTTTTCAAGAGCTAAGAGTTCCACACTACCAACTCACTTCCAGTGTTGGCCACTATAAGGAAATTCTAGCATTAGAGGGTTTAATGTTTGGAGGGAGACAAAATAGTACACCAAAAGTGTTTTCTATTTCCTTTGCAGTCTTAGATTTTGTTTACACTCAACTGGATTAAAATCGTTACCAATTTATTTTTGCTGTCTTTTGTCCTTATGTTGGGATATTATGCAGTGGTGGTTTTCAAGTAATACATTGGACTTTGCCATGTAACTTACTTTGGCATCAATAATGTATTACCATAGGAATTTAAGACATTATCTGTCATTGCTACAGATAATCTATTTTCAGAAAAAAATTGATGTTGTGTTTCATACACAACACGTATCAAATGATTCACAATGTATATCATAGTTCTCCTTCTTACAATGTATGTATGCCTCAGGGGAAAAGAAATGCAGAGATGGGACTCGAACATTTTCTTCTGAACATGTAGCTCAGTGCAGCATCTTTTCAGTCTTAACTGATTATTATTTACTAAGGTCTCTACATACAAAATGTTGGGGGTTTAGATGTTGTAACATATATTGTGTAAATTTTTGAGAAATGTTAAAATAACAAAAACAGATTTATTTCAAGAATCACTGAAATTTACTGGCCACTTCCAGAGATTTAAAAGCAAGCTTAAGTTGGTACACAAATATAAACCTATTTGCTTAGCTCTTGTGGGAATCACAATGCGTCTTGTTACAGCAAAACATATTGTACACTAAGCAGAAAAAATTTTCCCAAATTGTTTGATATTATATCAAAAACACGTGTACATAGTTGTCTGTGTGTACAGTTATGTTGCACACATTTTTTCACTTAGCTGTATCTACCATATGATTTCAAACGTTTATTATAAACTCTAAATGTGACTTACAAAACAGTTTAACGCAACTAATAGACTCGAAGAGTCAGGATTGGAGTAATAGCACAGAATTAAAAAATTATAGGAACACAAACAAAAATAATAGCTAAATAGAATAATCAAATTACACAGTACTAGGCGTACAATATTTAGCATGTGCAATTCAAACTAAGAGAAGGGAGTGCATCTGGTTTTTAAAAATAAAAAGAAAAATTGGAAGTTCAATTCTTTGGCAGACAAGAAATGTTCTTTATATGCTGGTGATCATATGGGGTCAAATCGATATCATGTAAAACCAGATGCAAATCACAGCTCAAGAGAAATAGTCAAAACTAGGTAGAGAGTAAGAGCAGTAATTCACAAAGGCAGAGCTGAGATAAGACATTATGGAACCCGACTGAAATTAGTCCTGTATGCTGCTTTTTCCTATCCTTACATAAGCTTACTATACTTTGTTTCAAGATGTTTTCCATTCTCACACGGAATGGTGGGTATTATTTAAGAGTACTTAAGAATCTCTCACAAGATTTGTGACATCTAATTTCCCAGTAGTCTCTAGAAAATAGTTTACCCTGTGGAAGTCAGGCATGGAGACTCTCATTAATTTTTAGCCTTAAACATGCTAAGGTCTTCTGAAACTTATCCTTCCCCTAAATCTGTAGCAGATAGACAGCCATTCTCAATGTACAGTTAATGCTGCATCTGTCTCTATAAACTCTCTGTGTAAGATATATCTTTTATCTGACAATTAGTAAGTGAATGTTCCACAAAGGACAAATAATAAGATTCTACAGACTAATCTAATACAGTTAATGCCAGAAGGAGAAAACCATAACAGCGCAAGACTCTTGAAAGCATGATTAAATATTTAGTGACACTATAAAAATGCCTTTATTGATTATTGTAACATTCCTGAACATGTGTCATTTGAGACCTGTGATAAGGATTTCATGTATTCATGAAAATTGAGCTGTAAATCTGAGAAAACAGCTGCTATTAAAACCAAG
The DNA here is from genome assembly GCA_013398115.1 of Falcunculus frontatus. Taxonomy (NCBI): domain Eukaryota; kingdom Metazoa; phylum Chordata; class Aves; order Passeriformes; genus Falcunculus; species Falcunculus frontatus. The sequence continues at coordinate 1,740,836 of VZRV01003633.1, read as the reverse complement.
ATGGCTGTATTACAAGCCAGCAAGACGTAAAGGGATTACATTTAGGAGGTTAAATTCAATGTCATTCTTTTTTCAGTCATGAATTGTAAAATCCATTCTGCTGGCTAGAAACCAGAAGTAATTCCTTTGAAATATGTATTCAAGGGGAATGAGAGGAGGATGACAATTAGTTTTGGAAACAAGAATGTAATTTCTGATTGCAACAATAAAGACCCATGAAAGCTGTCCTTGACTGTTAAATAAAGCCAGTAGTGTGCATTCTTGTCATGGCACCACTTTGTTTCTGAGATACCACCAATTCTGAAAATTGCAGTGATCTGCTAGCTCTCAGAGACTGTGAATGTGAGGAACAGCTTGGATATTTCCATGAACTTCCTCTATGGTTTGTGAATTTTTCTGGTGGGGCTCAGAGAGATTCAATATTTAGAAATATTTTCTTCTGTGTTGGCTATAAATGGAGCACATCTTTTAATAGGGAAGGGTAAAACTTGACTTGTTTCAGTCAAGAAAATGCAGGATAACTGCATAAATAAATCAAAGAAAAAACAATAGTGGTGGGGGGGCAGGGAGCCTCTCAAGGTAAATGACAAGTATTGACACAAGAAGAAGTGAGTATAAAGTGGTTATGAACAAATTTAGCTATAAATTGGAAAATCCCTTGTCAGAGTAGCAGGAAGATAACCTAATTGCTTTTAAAATGGGTCACTTCATGAAGGAGTAATATGGGAGCAGCAAGGGGGATAATCTGAATGCCTAGCAGGTTGTTTGAGTGATTTCCATGCCTTCACCCCATGGTCCCATTTTTCTAGATTTTTACTGACCTCTGTAGTTTTTGCACTATGTCCATTTTAATAGGATTTTAAAAAGACAATTTTTAACTACAGTCTGAAACTGAAACATTCCTAAAAGATATAACATTTAATTTGTACCTAATATTTAAATAGGTATTTAAGCACATTGTTAAGATGGAACTAATTGTATTGAACCAATCATATTCCCCTCTCGGGATAAAATTAATTGTTCATGTGAAAAGAGGCCTTTGGTTCATTCATCATCTAACCATTATCTACACTGCTATTTCTATCTTACAGTGAAATAATTGCTTCATTATTTATTCTTTGCTGCTCAAATAAATGCTTTTTTTTTTTTCTGTAATAATGCATGACTTTGAAAGGCAAAAGGCATGCACAGACTTGACTAACCACAGTTACTTTCATACTGATGTGGTTTACATTGAAGTGCTATAGGACAAAAACCTTAAGAATCCTAAAAGCAGGTAGAAGAACCCAGGACTGTCCCAGTGAGCTCTTATCCTTCCATCAGGCATTCTGTAAACACTTATATTATTGGCTGCAAAGGTGAGGAATGACTCAGACACAAAAGGATGGAAGTCCTAAGGCTACTAAAACATTGTAGCCACTGTGTCAGTAGTGTCCTACCCCATCACTCAGAGCATCAGAGATTTCTGACTGAATGCTGGTTTCACAGCTATTCCTCACTGCTGCCTTTGGTTAGAGCTCCAAGAAAGGTGATATATTTCCACCTCTCTATCATTTTCTCAAAGCAGAGCATCCTTCTCTCAAGTCTGTGATTATCCTGAATCCTGTTCTTAGTGTCTGGTTGAAATTTAACATCTACATTTTAGGCCGTCTGACATTGGCTCATACAGTCTTGTCCCTAGTTTTTTTTGGTCCTAGTCCTATCAAAATCTATATTTTGCAGTTTCTTTTCCATTAGTGAGCTGGTTCCTAATGGGGAGAAAAATGTTACCAGATATTTCTCAGAGAGGGAGATTGTGTAAGTATTTCAACCAAGGACAAAAGGTGCTGTTTGTTTATGAATGGAGTTCAAGACTTAAGTAGGAAGCATTTTAAACACCTTAGCAGTGTAAGCAACTCAGAGAATACATGGAAGATGTCCACAAAGAACTGAGTCAGTAATAACAGGGCAAGCCAGGAGCTGGAGAGAACAAGGTCGGATTCTTCTTTTTCATTCACCTAGATTTCAGAAATTATAGCTGTGTTTAAATCAGTGTTAAGGATAGTTAAAGTGGCACCTAGAAGGCAGATGATTCTGTAAACAAGTATGTCATCTCATTGGACTGATAGAAAAGACCAGAATTTTGAATGGGTCTTGAATCTTTGACATAATATGAAAATATTACATTTTTATAGTATAGACAACAAAATGTAAGAGTTTAATAAAATCTGGAACTCATTTCAAGCCATAGAAATGGAGAAAAAAGTCAGGAATCTGATTTAGCTGTATGTGCTTAGCATAACTAGAGTCATAAATGCTTGGGATATTATATTCAGGCAGAGAGACTGGAGTAGAGCAGAATGCAGTGATATATTAAAGAGTTGCATTTCTATTGGATTGTAAATGGTATTGGTTGTTTCCCAAACATAATTCTGAAAAAGGCTTATATCAAATTTTCTTTTGTTACGGCCACTAGGGAATTAAAATGTGACAGTAAGAAAGCTCAGGCAGCAATAGTTTTATGAGCAGACTAGCATATATTAAAAATGCTGATGTATACAATATTACCTTAAGTTGCAGTGTCAACAGAATACAGATTTATTCCAAGAAAAAAAATATTTTCAGACAAGTTTGCTTATATATCTAGCATTCTTGTAAATTAGTTTAGGTCTCATGAAATACCAACCTAGACGAGAGGAATGCTGGAGCCATTTTTTAATTCCAGATGAGGTATAAAATGGGCAGGAGGGCAGCTTTTTCCAGACTGGTCTACCAGTTTATTTTGCTTGTGGCTGAGTAACCAAATTGTGCCAGAAATGAATATTGGGTGATGCTCGCCAGGACATCCCAGCTGTTTGTGTTTGCTTACACTCTAAACCCCAGTGCTTAGCTGAAGTAAAGGTCAAGGCTCCTTTGTATTCCCCATCTTTTTAGAAGTACTGTGCAGACTGTAAGTCTATTGTGTTTAAAATGAAAATTTTAAGGGGTTTATGTACTTTTATCTCACTGAACTTTATCTATATTTCTTCCAAGTGACATATCCAACATTTCTATTAAGCAGTTGATATTTGAACACAATTTCCATAGTCTTCATTGTGTCTTTACAAAAATCTCCCTTCTAACTGTTCCCCTAAAGCCATAAAACACACTGTCATAAACGGCACATGAGATTGACTAACAGATAATGGCCAAATTTCTTATGTGTGTAATCTGAAGTAGCACTAGTGTAAGAACTCTTTAACACTCTCTTGTTGGTGGTTGTTTCCCTATTAGTATTCATTTTCTGCTGTGGTTGGACGTGATATCAGGGACTGATTAAGCCTTTATGTAATCTGATTCTTTTCATGTTCTGATCAATGCACTTTCACAGTTTTCCAAACCCATTCCGTTTCTCAGATGTGGTGTTTTACATTAATGACTTACATTAATGAATGTCTTAAAAAAGGTAGGAAAGGGATTCAATCAGAAGAGACAGTGACAGTGTTAGGAGAGATGGTTCGCAAAGCAGGCGTACAAATTCTACCATCCTTTTCATTCTGGCCCTCCTAGTTCTTTCATCTTTTTATCCCATTAAATGTTAAATCAATAGCAGTGAATGCAAGGAATAAATAAAAACAAAAAGGAAAAAAAGACGGCCAGTATTACAAGGGGCAAACTGCTGCTGTACGGATACTATTTGTGATACATTTATATATGTTGCTTTCTCTCTGTAGGAAGAGCAAATTTACCTCAAACAATTTTTTAGGTCTTTATTAGAAAAATGGATGGGGG
>VZRV01003633.1:1710020-1737055 GCA_013398115.1 Falcunculus frontatus | reverse complement strand
GGGGGGGGGGGGGGGGGGCAGTGGATGGGAAGAGAGCTTTTTCTAGCATTTCCAAGAATAGTTACAGAACAACAAGCAGCCTAAGATACAGGATTTACCTTTGTGGACATGATGTTTTTCAGTGAAAAGATATTGATACATTATATTAATCTCCTCTTTAAAAGGGACACTGTAATAGGGCTGTGATATGGTTTTAAAAAAAACCTCCACCCTACTATGTTTGTCTTTGCTTAAACATTTATATTACCAAGCTTAAATGATCATTTTAATTATTATGTTCTTGTTCCTTTCATTTATTGTTTTGCTGGAAAAATGGGGGGCGATGATTAGATTAAATTATACTTAAATTTCTGTTTTAATGGTACCTTGGCATAATAATAATGAAAAAAGTCTCAGAAGCATAATTACTATATTGTAGCTTGAGAAAGAAAACATTTTAAGTGCTGATGAAGAGAAGTACTAAAAGTGGCTATAATAATTTTTCTGCAAGCAGTTGTTTTGCCTTTTTTTTAAAGATAGAAATTTGGTATATTACCATAATGATAATCCTAGATATATTATATTACTGTTTTAATAAAAAATGAAAATCTCAAACATGAAACAGCACCCATGAGAAGCATCTAAAGCTCTGAGGAGAGAGTTGGAGAGTTGTCAGTATTATAGTCATAAGAATATTCAACAGAAAACTTAAATGCAGCACTATGGTAAAAAATGCAGTAATTTTAGAGTCTCAGAGTAAAAAAAAAAGGGGGGGCACTTTACTTTTATTTACTATAATTAATAGACAATATTTTTGCATTTAGGGTATATAGGAAACATATAAAAATATGTGGATGAATCAGAGACATTTTAATAATGTTTCTGGGACAAAAATATTTTTTATAATTTACAGAAACCTCTAAGAGAAATAGTAGAAAGACCTACCAGTGGTAATAAGTCATAGTTTAAAGTAATCAATTTATCTTTTGGGTTTAATGGGAAGCAATGATAAATAAATATTATAAGTATTAATAGAATTAATAGAATAAGAAAGTATTTCCATTTTCTACTTTTATGCTTACATTCACTTAGATTAATGAATACATAGACTATCAAATTTTCATTTATTTCAGTTCAAAAGACTGAATAGGCTGTTTCAAATTACAAAAGGGGGTGATTTCTGAGGTAGCTCTGGGTGAGATGCACACTACACATACATGCTTCTCAATGAAGAAAGCCACATCTCCTTCCCACGTCTGAAATCAGTCTATGAAGTACCAGTCATGGCTACTGATTTTGAGAGAGTGGCATCTCATACCAAACAAAAGTATTTCTTTCAGTTGGATTGCACTCTCCATTCCTGGGACAGTCCCTAGATAGAGCAGTATTTAGTTGTAGGCTTTGTATTCAGACTCGTGAGCATTAATTTTGTCATACCAGACTTAATCAGAGCAGTGTCTGCATTACGGACTAATATAAATTGGCACCATAAAAAGGGTACTTCATATCCTTTTACAGCTCCCCTGTTTTCTGTAAGAAAATGGGAATATCTGTCTTGCTTTTTTGCTTTGTATCTGCAAAGCATGTAAACTGCTCAATCCTCGCATTTCATGTTCCATACTTGTCAGTTCTTCATGTTTCAAACACTGTTAATACTCAAGCTATTCATTTGTGCATCTTCAGCTTTGGAAATTCAATCCCTTTCAAGATAACCTCTTTGCTTTATTGAAATTAATCAGCAACTTAATTAATTAATTAATCCATCATCTATTAAAATGCTTATGCCTGGAATGTATATTTTGTGACTCAGATATTTCTTTTGAATGTATCATACATTTTTAATGAAAGGAATTATTATAGTCTAGATAAAAGAGATGGGATACAGTTGGGCGCTACGGCATGGCATTAAAGCTTGGTTGATATCACTTTGGGAAGTCCATGGAGTTCGCTGAGGACGAGAGAGTGAGTAAGTACCCTATAGCCACTTCTGGGACAAATATCTGCCATTATATCATATTAATGTCCTCCTGATAGTTACACAGTGTGAGAAATGGTAGTACAGAATTACAGTATTGCCTTATAAAAGTGAAAACAGAAACTTAAGATAAACTTGCAGAAACTTACATGAAAAGCAAAACCCCAAAAAAGTACCTACACTCAACATATCTGCCTGAGCAATCAAGAAGCAGCAGACTTCAAGCTTCCCAAAGCAGAGAAGCAGATGCTGCCCTTCAGTCCTCAACTCCTGATCTTTTAGTTATATACTCAGTTATAACCCCACGTCCTTGAAAAAGCAAATATTGCCCTTTCGCTATATACAAAAAAAAATAGTTCTGATTAACACTTAAATTAAAGTAATCTTCAGCTCTACAAGGTGTCAAACAATTTATATGTCTTCACTGATTACAGTCATACCAATAAAAAGTGGAATACTAGCTTATTCCGGACACTATTTAAATTAAGACTTTGACCATTGGGAACTTACTTTTCATTAAGCACACTGAATACCACACTAACCTCATTATATACTGCAGTAAAGTGTAAATGAGTATCCTGAAAGTGGGATTCACTTGTCCAGAATTTGCTGTTCTTCAACAAAGTACTCTTATCATTTGTGAGGGTGCTTTGGATGTTACACCTCACTTTTGCTGCTAATTCAACCTTAAATATGCACAAATTCATGTCCAAATTCTATTAAACTGTAATGAAGAAATTACTTTGAGCTTTTTTCAGCTCCTGCTGGGAAACACTTCTATTTCAAATCACTAATGAATTACGTTCTTAACTTTATTACTACATTTCTTGAACAATCTGAGTTTCTGGTTCACAAATCACATCATTATTATTTTATTATGATTTTATTTGATACACTGTAGTTCTGAATTATAGATGGCCTTTGTTTTCATTCTGTTGCCTGCCAAGAGAAATGCACTGCTTTTTTCCCCATTGTCACAACTGCAAAACCTTAGAGTAGTATGTGGAAGAGTTTACTTTCCCCAGGAAAAAAAATAAAAATAAAAAAGTGGTCATATGTAGAAAAGCTTCAAATAGTTTTTGCAAGAAGAAAAGTAGTTTTTTCCGTATTTATGTGTAGAAGCTCACAGTATATAGACTGGCACACTGCCATTTAATTTCATAGAACTATGGAAAGCTGAATTTATTTAATCCTGCTGAGATTCCAGCCTTTTTGCTTCCTGCCACAAATCAAAATTATTAAAAAGTATCTGCACTCAAAGTTTCCATAACTGGAAAGTTGTTTAATATACCCCAGACCAGAAGCAAACACAGGTGAAAGAGGTAAAGTTATTAAAACTTGATCAGTGGAGATTGATAGAAGCCGCATTGTAAGGTAGAGTGACGAATGCTGAAGTTTAGAGGAAATGGTTAGAAAACAAAAATCTGTTTCAGAGGACCATACTGGATAATGTAACATGACATACTTTTTATCTGAAAAATTATAATAAAACTTGTAGAAAAGTTTAGAACAAAGACAGTGATATGGCTGACAAAAAGTAACACCACTGATTTAAGATCAGCTTATGTGTGATTATAAATATCATATGACACAAAATGTTACTTATCAGAAGTATTATAAAAGCAAATTCATTTGAGTAGTTTGGAACATTATGAAATTTTCACCTTTTTGCCTAAGTTCAAGTTACTGGGTTCCTTTCCCAGTTTCATTAATATTTTTATTAATTTTAGTGGAGAAATACATGGTAGCTTAAAGTAGTAGAAGATGATATTATTTATTGTCTAGCAAAGTGATTTCACTTTTTATCATTGCTATAATTTATTTAACACCTGCATGTTTCATACACTGCCCATCAACCAGAGGTCCTCCTTGGGACAACTAATATTTCTCATTCCTCCTGGGCTGTGCAGCTGTCAGAAATTTGAGGAGGCAAGGTAACTCTTGGCCTTAACACCACATTGACCATTTCAGGCAGAATTTCCAAAGGATGTCTTTTACAGTTTTTATCTACATGACCAAATAAGCAACAAAACCAAAGCTATACAAAATAGCAGTTGTGCTGAATATTTGTGGACTGCAGACTGAATGAGGGAGCTCTTCCAGCAGGTACCCCTGTCTCCCTTTCCATGTCTCTCTACCCACTCTTTCTTGCCCTATACTTTGTTCTGTCTCAGAAGAGTGCGAAGGTCCTACACAGCACATGAAATTTTTCACACAGTAAAATAGCATTTTATATCTACCTTGTATATGATTTTTCTCATTAGAGAAAGACTAGGCAAGAAACAGGGTAACACAGGATCAGACCTCTAATATTTGCTGTAAAAAAATGGTTCTTGTCCTTGATTACTTACAATTTCTTCTTATATTTTGCCCTGGTAATTTATCCTATACAGAGGTAGCTAATGATGCCAAATTGTTGAACATCAAATAGTTTGTAAAATATCTTTCCATAAAAAGATTCAGTTTACCTTCCCTCTGTCTGTTTTCTATTCTTTATTATAGCACTTTTGTAAATTGGAATTTTTCTCCTATGCTGGTTTGGTTTTCTTTTTTAAGCCAGAATGTTTGGTATTTTCTGGTCACTGACACCTAAATATATATTTTCTGTTAGAATCAAATCACAAATTAACTGTCTTGTTCTGACCCCTCAATCTAAATATAGGCAAATACAAATCTAGCCACTCTATAAATTCTGTATTTCTTCTTAACATTACCTTATCAGGCAATATGCCCTTGTGCTTTAACTTCATTTCCACACTCCATTCCAAAGCCTTTTGGTAACTTCTAGGACAAACATAAAGTCCAGGCAGAAAAGAAGATTAACCCTTCAGCCTCAAAGGTAAAGTGACTTTGTCTTGATTAGTGGAGAAAATGTCAGTAGGGAAGAAGACAGAGGGCACCATCATTTGAGTAAAGGAGATGAAATAAGCACACAAGAAAAATGCTGCATAAATACTATGCATTTACTGCTAGCTTGCTAGTGGAACATAACATTTCCTTTGCACAACAGGCCATCATTTACATCAAAAATCTATATTTTCAGGTTGTAAACAATCTGAAAATTGTTTAATATATTAGAAATACTACCCGTAAAAGAAATATGGCTAGACCTTTCATCTAGTATGGCTTGTCTGAAGGACAGAAAACACAAGAGTTGATTTTTTTCCCTTAATAATCTCACTTAACTACAGAAATTGGCAGGAAAATTGCAATCATAGAATCATCAGGGTTGAAAGAGACCTTTAAGATCATCCAATCCAACTTTTGACCCAGCACCACCACCATGACCCCCAAACTGTTAAATGCTATCACCCAACACCAGACCCAGATGCCTCTTAAACACCTCCAGAGATGGTGACTCCACCACCTGCCTGGGCTACCTATTCCAATGGCTGGCTGGCCACCCAAAAATTGAAACCATCTAATCTGAATCTCCCCTGTCCCAACTTTAGGCCATTTCCTCTTATCCTCTCACTGCAGGCATCGCAGGAGTGACTGAACCCCTCCTTACTACAGCTTCCTTTCAGGGAGTTGTAAAGAGTGATGAGGTACGGATAAACTTACAGGACAAACGTTCAGTACCTGACAGTCTTCCTGTGTCTGTCCACATCTGTCTCCTGGGGGATGGCCAGAGATAATTTATTGGGAATGATACACTGAGAAATGGAACGGTTTTGACTGTTGGCTAATGTCATAATCAATGCCACATATGAACTTGAACGTTAACTAAAAACCACTTGAGCTCACAGGATATGATGAGTCCCAAAAAATCTTATTGGATTAGGGAATACAAACTATTTTAGCAGCAGTAATCTCCTATGGGCTACTTTGCACTGAGAAAACACTCTGTAAAGAAGCAGTAAAGAGTCGCCCTTGCTGGTGACTGACAAGGCTCAAAGATGTTCAGTTGTGGGTAGAATTCGAAAACTGTTACTGGAAGACGCAAAAGGCTAGTTACAACTGGTTGAGTGTGGACTCAATCAGCCATTCTCTTGATTATACAAACATAGAGTGCGAGCTCAAGGAATGTACATCATCTGAAGGTAGAGGAAAGACACTTCATACAAGAAGTCAGTAATATTTCCCATATTGTAGGCTTTTTCACTTTGGAGACTTGAAGCTTCATTAAAATGTGTAGTAGCTCTTGAAGGAGTTAAACAATTGGAAAAAAAATGTGGATTTTCTGTGAAAGTCCAAAAGCAATTGAACACAGTCAGGAATAAATGGAATGGGAAGCAGTACAATTCCCTTCAGCGCTTTCATGATTAAAAACTGGATTGTAGTCCAGCAGTACCAAAAAATTTAACCAAGAATTGACCTAGTTCTTGTTCAGTCGTGGAATAGTTGGAGGCCACTGCCCAAAGACAGAAAACAGGTCAACAGAGACATTTGGCTGGGAATAAGGAGCAAAATATAAGAATGAATGAAAATAAGAATAGAAACAGTAGGGGTAGCAAACATCATGCAACTTCCACAGTTTTTAAGGTTAGATAAATAGAAAAAAAAATGCAAGAAGACTGAGAGAAAGGAAAAAAAAGTGAGAAAGGAAAACAAAGAGTTGTAATAAAACTCAGAAGAAAAGGGATTATATCAGGGCCCTCAAGATTCTAAAGTTTCTGCAGCCTCTTGTGCTACCTGAAGTATGTCTGGTTCTAAAGCCTAGTTGAATTGGACTCCTAACTATAAGTCTTTCCATTTAATGAACAAATAGTAACAAATTATTCCATCTCTTCTATTATTCAGATTTTTTAGTCTACCTCCCTCTGTTTTTACACATTTGACAATTATAAAAACCTTCTATAATAACCTAATTTAACTTTTTGGACAAGGCAGATGGTACGTTTCCATAGACAGTTTCCTTTAACTTTGAAGTACATTCTTTTTTTCCATATATATGATGTTTCATTTGGTTATACGAAAGCACACATTGTTTGCTCATATTCTGTGACATAACGTGCCCATTTTTTATCAATCTCATTCATTATGTCATCTGCCACCTTTGTCAGTATTTATTTCATGGGGTTTTTTCCCATTACTTATAATGTTAAACAGAATGAGACCCAGAATGAATCTTTGTGAGACCCAACTGGAACTGACCTCCGCAGTGAAAATTACCGTTATGTTTTGACTGCTAGTTAGTCAGCTTCAATTCGGTCAATGCATGTCATGTTGACTTTGTATCATTCTACTTTCTTAATCAAAATCTCATGCAGGAAGGAGACAAATGCCCTACTTATAATTACCTTTTTAGCAATTGTCTTATAATCTTATGGGTAAAATGAAAGAATATCAGATTACCAATATTGACAGTATATATTTTCCCAAAAAATCCATTTCATTATCATTAATTGTCTTACCCGACTTTAATTTTCTATTAGTCAAGTACCATATCAGTTCTTCTATTACTTTCCTGGTGTTGATACTTAGGCTGTACAGCTTTGTACGGTGGAAATTTCCACTCAGATCAAATAACTGACCATTGCCTTTTGCTTAAAAAAATAAAGACTATTCATATCCCATGTTCATTTAGTCCCTTACAAAAGATGGATATTAGAAAGATATTTACCATTTAGGGAAAGTCAGTGACAATTTGGAATTACACATCAAATATTCCTGCTAGTTGCTGGGATACAACACACGGAGTATTCTCCTCCTTTCAGCCATAACACAGAATCTATTATGGATGGAGAGAACAGACTGAGCTACTCAGCTTTTTTTTTTCTCTAGCATGGTCTACTCATATAATGTCACATAGCTTTTCTCTCAGTTTGCCCCAGGTAAACCTGTTTTTTAACATGTTGTTAAAGTGTTAAGACTCAAACCATTATTCACTGCTTGATTAGGGTTGTGAAGAAGCATCTGCTACATATGAATGACCATTACGTCAGTAAGCTCAAACATACACTGGTATTTGCAACCATTACGTTAGTGACTGAGCTCAATACTTACTGCTATTATCATAGCTATTTATTGTTCTCTCTTTTCTCTTTTTCAGTCTTTTTCTTCATTAAAATATAGCATCCCTGAGCAGAATTCATGGTCCAATCTGATAGGTCATGAGCAAGTACACAGCATGTGTTGTGCCTTCGTTCAAGAGGTCAGTTTCATATGCATGAGTTTTGCATCTCACAAAAATATAGAAACACAGGGTAGTTAACAATAGCAGTTATACAACTATTTTATTCTTGCTAACTGTTTACAGACATTTTACAGACGAAAATGGTCTTTTTTCTGAGCTGATGCAAAATAAATCCATGGAGTCTCCCTCTTTTCATTATAGTGACCGTAATCTGGTTTTAAATTTGTACTGCAGGATAACATTTTGCACAGTAGAGACAGTCAGGCACTCACTCATAAAGCAGTTCCGGCTACTAGTTTAAAGTATGACACCTGAACACTGCACTATCAAAACCAGACTTCGGAGTTAAAAATATACTGAACAAAGCAGGTATCCTTTACTGTAACTGTGCATCTAACAGCAAATGCCAGGGAAAAAGAAAAAAATGATTTCTTGGTGAAACCTGAAGTAAGATTTTTTAAAAGATAGTTATGACATAAAACATTCAGTCTTGTGCTTACTGAATTTTTTAAAAGGTTAATCCATTAAGTTACACTGGTTTCCAATGCCTCGACTTCCTTTTGTCACCAAATGTTCCTAAATATACACAGAATGTGTACATAACCCTTCTAAACCCTATAGGATTTTCCAAAATGTGCATTCAACACCTAATCTACAAAGACACTTTTGAAAAATATATCCTAGAAAGAAACAATTTAAGAGGAGCGTCAAGAGAAGATGGATGCAATGGAAGGCAAAAAAATCCCTTGATTCACATTTTTGCAGAGAGAATAATTACAGCATAAATTTTAGGCTCCCAATTGCTAGATTTCAAAATAAGTAAGTAAAAGATCTCTCCTATAAAACACAGACATTTTGACAAAGCACTCACAAGTGAAATACAATGTATTTTTATTCTTTTACCAGTTCTTTCTATAGTAGACTGTAGAATAAACTAAAGAAAGCAAAAGGCAAGTAGTGCATTTATATTTTCTGCATAAAAATTTTCAGCGGAAATTCCAATTTAAGCAGCTTGCAGGTTTCCGCTCAACATCTGAATTCATGTAATAAGGACAGAAGTAAACTCCAAAGGAAAAGGAATGACATTGAACTCAAACTGTACTTATCACAAAATAATTTTAATCTTGTTTACATAGCCTGTGAATTAATTGCTGCAGGGTCACTACTTAATATATTTCTTTAATGCATTTACTCTTGGCCCTTTTTGTCCAAATTCCTTTAAAAACTGCAGGTCAGAATTGCCCTTAGAAGGTCATTCTGTGTCTAATCCAGAACCAGACTCAACTCTTGAGTTTTTTGACATCAACAGATTTACACCTGAAATCAGTCTAAGTGATCAAGCCCTTTGAAAATCCACTGGGAATATTTTGCTTGGCAAGGAATAAACCCACAGACCGCAAAAGAATTCCAGTAATGAAAGAAGACATAAAAGATACTGATAACTTTCCCCTGAGTTACCCAACTTAGATTTTTATTTAGTGCTTCCTATGCCACATAGTATTTGGCTGTATAATCTCCGTGTTCTCAGTAAAGCTTGTGGTGCTGTCCTGCTAATGAACATGGCTTGCTTCACTTCTCAAGGCTCAGCAAAATCCCTAAAATTTGTTTGGCTTTGATCATGTGGGCAAAACCACTTCATCCAAACCATGTGCTTGAGTTCAAGGGTGAAAATGACACAAATTAATTTTAACTATTCAAAAGTTATGTGCTGTTTAAACCAGACATCTAGGCTGATTTTATAGTAGTTAGATTATAATATGCCTCCACAGACTGATTAATTCTCTTCAAAGATGGACCCTAATACAGGCAATGTTAATTGTCCTCCAAAGACGTTTACTTTTCTGCATCAATTATTGAGGGAGCCTAGACGACAAGGTAGGGCAAGGAATAAGACGCCTTTCAAGGAGAAAGTAGGCCCAAATATCTTCAGTGGGATTTAAATAATCACTCTAGCTGCTTTGCTTAACAGCAATGACAACATTTCTATAGGATTATGAGAAGATGAGGCAGGTGAATCACAGCTTTCTGACTCAGAGATATTCCTGTTTTTAACTATTTAACCAGTCTTGATATAATATCCGTATAGTGTCACAACACAAAGTAGAATTATCTAAACTAAAACTTTTTTTCTGTACTCTCTTCTTCCTGAGACTTAAATCTATATCATTTTCAGGGATCATAAAGTACTCTGAGCTCATTGCAACTAATCTCGTTTTTAGCTTTTACCATTTTTGAATGGATATTTAGTTCTGGCTGCACTTAAGCTTTCTTTTAATTTCCAGTGACACTACAAACAGAAAACAACAATCTTTCCAACCTGTTTTATGTGCTTTTTTTTTTCCTTGTTATGCTTCCACTGGGCCTCTTTCACCACAATTTTTTCTTTACAGGAAGCTACTATTCACTCTCCGCTTTGTTCCAAGCTATCACCATGGACATTTGTTACTGGGTATATAATTTTATGCTTGAGGCTCCACCTATCAAAATTTGCTGCATCAACATCTTGTCCTCTGATCATAGCATAATTACCACTTTCAGAGATAATGAACCTCATCAAGGTCTTCTCTTCTCATTTTCATTTATGAATAAGTTTGGCTACTGCCAGAAGTTAATGAAACTAAAAGGGAGTGAGAGGAGGCAACACTCAGACTGATATAACTTTGCTGAGAGAGTGACAGGATGGCTTTTAAAAGAAGATCACTGATATAAATTTCCTGCCAAATATTCAACTGAAACCTAAATGGGACCAGGTGTCCTGCTCTAAGATTTGCAGGATTTTATGGGTCATTAAAAAATATGTTAGACGTTATAATTAATGACTAAAAGGTTTTCTGATTTCAGAAAAAAAAAATTGATGGGGTTATACATTGAAAAATACAGTAATTTTCTAGTAAAATTAGTATTTTCAAATATTTCATGACAGGGAACATAATAATCCCTGCTACAACTAATAAAATCTAGTAATTCATACATTTCATTATTCTTTTTTTTGCCAATAGTTGGCACCAGGCATTTGAGAGAAAGATGAAAGGAACATACTAATGAATAATTATTGAAGGAATTTCTCCAAAATCCATAATCAGCTTAAACAATGATGCAGGTGAGCCTTTATTCTTTTCAACTTTCTTCCTGTAACCCAAACCAAGTAGATAACATTTTCTTTAATGTAACTAAGGACAACCTCATTCCTTGATGGTTCATTTTCACATTAACATTATTTTTATGTGGAATCAAAGAAGACTAATACATTATTTAACACCATAATATGTGTAATCAAAAATACATGTTGTGATTCCTTTTATTTAATGGATCAATTCTACAAGAAAAATTTTAGTGGACCACGTAGAATAAATGGGGAAAATTACAAAAACCAACACCAAGAACTTGATACTTTTTGAAATTAATAGAACAGCTCCTAAACTCTTTTCAGAACACGAGCTGATATTCCTATCCTATTGTTATTGTTATATTATCTTAGTAAAGAAAATATCTTTGATTCACAGTAAGCACATTTTTATACGCTTTTCTGGTCTGGGGACTTTTTTCACACAGCTGTAATTCCAGCATCTGGAAACACTAGTTTACAATTTATGTTCCTTATATCCAGGTTATAATATAAAGTGTAGAAAAAAGCAATACCAAACAAAACAAAAGCAAAAAAAGCCACAAAAACAAAGCAGAAATGAACGCTCAAGGAAAAGGCAAAAACACAGAAATATAAAAAGAAGACTCATGTTTATTTAATGAGTGCTCCTGCTGGGGAAGAGAGCCAAAATAACCACTGACATTTTTGTGATTTTGACTTTTTAATTGCTTGTTTATTCCTTTGGGAAACTTACTCAGGCATCCATTAGACTTTTGCTAGCTAAATAAAGTGGTTGTTCATGCACTTCAGATTACATTTGTAACTACCTTCATTTCTTACTTGTTTTTGAATTCACTTTGTGTTGCATGCTGATTTGAGTCATAATGCAATGTTATAAAAAACTAAAGTAATTGTACATTAGAATTTGCATATTCAATTAAACTATACAGAAACATGGAAGAAAACTAAATGCCATACTGTGTTAACTGAGCAGATATTTTATACAGTAATTTATGTTTAAAAAGAGAATAACTAAGAAGCTTGAGGGACCAAGTCAAGCATTCTGCAATTGGCATAGGTATGGCATAATCTGTCCCCCTACACAGGTCACCTGCTCCTTTCTAATTTTCAGAGACTGATCTAAGCATAAAAACCATAAAAGGCAGAATTTAACATCCAAACTTTTGTTTGCCACTAATTTGGAGGACTCTGACTTGATCATTATATAAATACTGTGATTCCTCTTTGAATCTCACTGAATTTAGCCTAAATAAACTCTTGAAAGTAGAAGTGTCAGAGTTTAACTGCATTGTATGTGAAAAGATACAGAAAATCTTCCAGGTTTCTGCCTTTGAACTAAATCGAATGTCCCCATGTTCTCATGTTATGAAACAAGCAGATAAGTATGTTCACTCCATCTTGCCTACCACTGATTATATTGTAGGTTTTCCTCATACTCTCTCCTACTCATTTGTTTTCTAAAGCAAATAATCTTTTCAGCTTCCTTTACCCCTACAACTTCAGTATTTTCACCCTTCTCGAGCCTCTTTCATTTTGAAGCATCTTTTTAAAAGCACAGTCACCAAGAGCCCAGATGAGATTTCACTATTGACTTGCAGACTTGTTTCCAATTTGATACTCACAACTCTTCATTTATGACCGGCATTTTTGAGAAGAAAGATTTGCATTTCTCTTTCTTACGCACTTTACCTAGTTTTGGTAACAGCACATGGTTGGCTGCTTGTCAAGTCACCTATTGTTCCATCTGGTTATAGCTTTCCGCAGCTCTTCACAGCTCTTTCTGGTCCTGATTAGCCTAAGTAATTTTCACATTTGTTGTCTCATTCCTCACTTGCTTTCCAGGGACAGTTCTTGCATGAAAGACAACTATTAATCATTTCTCACAATAAAACATTTATTCTCTCTTGTCCTCTAGGTAGATTTTTATCCATAACAATACTTGGCCTTTCCATTCATGTTTAATTCATTTCTCAGACTTCTCAAGTCTTTGACAAGACAATTAAGTCTACCTAAACTATACTCACAGGAATTCACAAAAGTACATTCAAAGAATTCTAAAAGATTCAACTGTGTGTAATTTTTTTTTTCTTCAGAAAAGGAACATTCTCGGCCTTGTTAAGATTAGAGGTCTTCTTAGTATGTCTACTGCAAGTGAAGATGCAGTGTGTTGAAACCACAGGGGAAGGGGGATGTGTTGTCAACATCTGAATCACAGGAGAAACACCTGACAGTTACACTTTACTGGATATTTGAAAATCTTCTTCTCAATGAAAATATACTTTTTTGTGTGGCTTCTTTAATGTCTGGTGCAGCACAGGCTTCAGTTGGTGTAATTAGCTAAAATGAAAAATAAGGGACACAAAAATTGAAAATCAAGTTTGATAGGCTCTAATGATCCTTAGGCTACCTCTTCAGATATCATGTTCATCTATCAGGTAGGTGCTTCCAGGTCTTTTTCACTATTTCTTTTTTAGTGTTTGTTTTTACAACATCATTGGAGTCAATATTCAGATATTTTTCTTAGTTTTACCTTTAGCTATTTAAGGGGCTTTTTGATGTGGCCCTCCACTGATTTGTAAAATGTGCCCCTTTTTTCAATACTAGTTTTCCCCTCTATTATTATTACTTACATTCATCTTTGTTTTGAAAGTTTCTTTCTCTCTAATTTGCATGTTAATTGGCTTTCAGTAACTTTGACCAGCTTAAAATCTCTTCCTTCAATTTACCATTTCTCTTTGCACAATAGCAGGACTGAAAGGGAATACAAAGGATGAAAAAGAATTGACTGCTGTGAATAACAGTGGAAAAATGACAGGAAGGAGTTTTTTTCCTGGCTGACCAGGACAACCTCTTGTTCAACTTTTAATGGCAATTTTGGATTAAGCTTCTACTGGAAGTATTTTGCCAGAGTGCTAGGGTAGAGGTCTGCAATCTGGCTGTTCCTCACGCAGAAAAATTTTTCACTTGTTGCTGGGATTCTTTCATTGAAAACATAAAGGTTTTCCTTTGCAACGAAAAACTCTGAATCACTGCTCAGGTAACAGGAAATTCAATGTCAGCTTTTATTTTTATGGAGAAATACCTCTTTTTTCCTGAATTTTCATTGTGGAGTTAGTGAAAGTTCTGGAAACTGAGATGATATAATAACCATTTCTATTTTAATAGCCTTCTGTGAAGCCTGAGATTATTTTTCTCACAAATGAAACAGATGTTCTGCCTTTCTAGCATGTAGCTGCCAGTTAAAGTTTACAACATCTTTCAGGAAAGGAATGGTGGATTTC
The DNA here is from genome assembly GCA_013398115.1 of Falcunculus frontatus. Taxonomy (NCBI): domain Eukaryota; kingdom Metazoa; phylum Chordata; class Aves; order Passeriformes; genus Falcunculus; species Falcunculus frontatus. The sequence continues at coordinate 1,722,635 of VZRV01003633.1, read as the reverse complement.
AATATACCTTTTACATTTTTTTCAACATTAATAACACAGTGCGTCATTTCCCCAGTATATTTCTCTCGCATTGCCAGAGGGGTTTATTTAAGCACCCAAAGCAGTTATGAAATTTTGTTTCATTTTATTCAGTTTTTTACCTCTGATTCTGATTTGAATACAGTGAAATACATGCATTATGTTCGTGAAACTTAACACTGAGGCACTTCCAATGAAATATGTAACAGAAACCGGTCATTTTCAAAGAATAGCATTCAGCATAGCAGCAAATGAAGGAAATAAAGGGGTCTATTTCTTCTCCTCAACTGATGGCAAAGCCCCTGAGGGACCGTGTGAAAGTATGGTTTGGGTAGAAAACATTTCAACCTCCAGGGGAGAGAAAAAAGCTTGAGAAGATCTTGACAAATGGAAGAAGATAGAAATTCTGGCTACAGCTGGTTCCCCAGTACTGGTATCATTTATGGGAAAGTAACCATACAACTAACTACAAGATATGATGGTCAGAAAAACAGGAGAACATCCATGCACAGGGAATTGTACAAGAATCTCATACATGACGGACTGAGAGGATCCAGTTACAGAAAACTCTCCAAATAAAGAATAGATCCCAACCTAAACAATTTAAAAATAGGAAATTTTCTGATGTCAGAAAGTGGTGGAGTTGATTCTTTACTAAGGGCTGAGAAAAACTAGGGAAATTAGAATCAAAATCTGGAGATTCAAACATCTCCCTTTTACAAGCAATGCATTGAGCAACTGGAGAAATGTGTTTAAATAAACCGTAAGAGTGAAAGATGAAATAACCCAGAGGCTTAGTGCAGAGATATCCACCAGGCATCCATATATTTCTAAGAATTGAATTGGATATGATCTAACTGAAATCCTGATAATTGAGCAACAAATTAGTTCACAGGGTTAAAAAGAACTTTTTTTGTCAGATGTTACAATCTAACGCTTGGATTCAACAGTTGTGCAATATTAATGCTTGATGTATTTGAAATTAAGCTAGGACACTGTCACCAGGTTTTCCTTTTTCTTTTTCCCTTAGGGTGCTATTGTGTCACTCCTTGTAGCCCTCTGAACTAGAAGCACATAGTAGATCCCTCTTCAAGAAAACATAGTAGTTTTGTTTTAATCACTACTTTTAGCTGTTTTTCAGTGCTGTACATCATAGCCTGAGCAGTTCTGTACTAGTCACCTTCACTTACAAGCAGAAGAATGTCATCAGAATGTAACTATCATAACATTAAGAAAAAAATACTAAGAAAAAGTTTGAACATAATTATTTGGCAGGCTGTTGTATAGGTGCAGGACATGAGGTCAAGCATTTTTCTTTTAAAAAGAAGCTGAGTCCTCGGGTAAGATGTCAGATTTCTCCCACGGCTTTCATAAGGTACAGTGTAAAGTTATCGTAGTACATAGTTTGTCCAGAATTCAAAGAATATAGACAATTTCTAGCTAGAACTCTTAAACACCAAATACCTGTTTATACAGTAACTTGGTTGTAAATGCAAAAGATGTTGAATGGTCATTTTTTCAATTAGATATTTGAGATATTTTACCTACTCTATTTGAAATGTTGAGGATTTAACAATTTGAAGCTGATGAATTCTTTATAATTTCTCCTAAATTTTCTAAATAGACCAATTACAAATATTCTCTGCTCTTGTAGTCTGCAAGTATAAATACTTACTTTTTTAAGAAACCCTACCTACCTTAGAGAACTTGTATAGATGAGTCTGGAGGACATTTAAGAAGGAATTTGTATTGTGTTCAAGGGGAGATCTGCAATCAACTGAATTTGCTAAAATTTCAACACAAGTGGCATTGTGGAGTCCTTTTCTCATATATTTGATTCTGTAAGTAATTTAAGTAGTAAATTTAAGGGTGCGGTAGTATATGAGATGGGGAGATTTACTGAAAGTTAAAATCGCCCACCTTCAAATGTGATCCTGGACTGATTGTGACAAACTTATTTATAGAGATTGATGAAATTTAAGCATCAAAAATAGTGTTACCTTTTTATTTATTTTATTGCTGTTTATTTATTTTATTATTCCACACACGCACATTTTATTTTCCAACTTGTTACCACCGAAATTAAAAAAAGTAACCTTTACATAATAACAAAGATAACAGCTCTACACAGTATCACACACATTATGTAACCATTAGCAAGAGGATAAAAAAGTGAGTAGTAATTGATACGGATTTCTACAGAATTTTACTAATTTACTTTGGGGTATTTTTGTAATGGTTTGGTAAGTGTTGGCTCATATTGAATATAATGATATTAGTAGATATTATCTTGAAATTTATAGCATGCGGAATGTCTTACCTTGATACAATCTACCAATTATGATAGTGTAAATAATCATAAGGAATGTGTGAGGGTTATAACCATTTCCCTCATGATATGCTAGCAAGCTGGTTTCCATAACTCTTCTCATTTCATTTTGTTCCCTGGATTTTTCTCCGCTTGTTAAATGTAATCCTAATAATCACATATCCACTCACAGCAGCTTGTCTTTCTTAATTCACTTATCACCACTCTATGCATTCCCTTGCAATCTGCAGCTTTCCTTAGTTTGTCAAACCTGTCAGCCCAGGGTAGAGCAAAGAGTTAGTAGCCAAGAGGGAAAGACGCAATGTTTCAGAAAGAAAACAAAACAATATTAAGCAAGCAGCAATGTGATCTGAATTTAGACAGGTGAATTTAGGCTTCTGCGAAATTCCAGCTTTGCTCAAAAAGTCAGGCTGAAGAATTGTACATGAAATGGACAATGAAGGGTAATTAGCCCGGGCATGAAGTTTTACGAGTATTCAAAAGTATTCAAAAAGTTCAAAGGAAATTATACGGGACTTTAGTAAATAAAGAATGAGAAAATTAATGCAAGAAATGAGGAGTGATCAAAGTTTCTTTCCTCAAACAAAATTTGAAAGGATTCAAGTGTGAATGGGAGTCATCACTCTAATAGTATGGTTCCCGATCCTATTTGTCTGTTTAAATATTTCTTAATAAATGATACTTAGAACCATGACCAGGTAAAAAGAAAATATGACAAATTCCACATAATAAACATCAGTGAACCTCTCAAAGTCAAATGACAGATAAATAGAAGAGCAACTGAAAGCATACAGAAGTTTTGAGGTATATTACAAGGAGGAGAAAGACCCTAGAGAAGTAATGATCTTAATAAAGAGCAGCAGATATTTTGACTTTGACCAAGAAGCAAGTGATAGAATCAAGGGGTATCCTGAGTTGGAAGGGACACACAAGATTACAGATGACCAGCGATTCTAACCAAAATATTAACAAACTGAAAAGCTGGAAAAGTTTTAAGTGGCAGGGCAACAAACAGGTCTGTTTTTAGAGAATACAGCCACGTGATGTGCACTGCAGAAAAAAGGCTGGTTGTAATGGTGCCTTCTCTAACTTTAACAGACATAGGTTCCAGATTTCTCTGGTAGTATATAAGCCGGTAGATGATAGTCCTCAGAGGAGCAGGTAAGAGGGAAATTATCTTTCCTTGAGAATAGCAGTGAGATTTCTCAGACCTTTCAAACACTACACAGAGATATGAAAAGTAGAAAAACATTACTAAAGATTATACATCCTATGTATTCATCACGGTGTGCAGAAGAGAGGGCTTGGGATTGTTTGCAACAGCGAAAGATTTGAAAGACCTTGAATTCAATGAACTCCAAACCAGGAAAGAAGAAATACTTACATGTAGTTTTGAGGTCCAGGTAACATGCATCAGAAGCACTCTAAGCTGGTTAGGAGTTGGGGATGATGGGAGGAAAGATGGAAAGAACCTCTTAGTTAAGGCACAAGGCACAAATGCTCTAATGCAGGAGGAAGAGCTGATGTGAAATATTAGTAAGACTTAGTGTATTAGTACAGTTTCATAAATGCAATAAAAATAGATATAAAATGTCACAGATCATTGCCTAGGGATCTCAATAGAATTCTTGCACAAAGTAAAAAGCTTATTTGACTTTCAGTTGTTAAAGTCTGATGCCTACAGTATAAGCATTTACAGCATTGCCACGTTACCTTTTTATTAGATGCAAAGGCAACAGTTGACATTCTGTAAATAAGGGCACAACACATGACATAATTGCCAGGGGAACTATTGTAGCTTCCCCGTGTTAGAAAAAGAATTGAAACAAATGTTTCTAATACTCTTCTGTTGTAAATCTAAACTAGAGAATATTGCATTGAACTCTCCAGGTGTTTTCTGTGGAAAAAGAAATAGGTCTAAAATAACCTATGAAGGATGCTTTGAAATTTTAATTTTATCAGAAACACTGGAATCTAGGAGTTATTTAATTTATTTCTATTTTGTAACATGACACCTCTTCTCCGTTTCTTTTAATAAACTAACGTGCAGTTGATGTCTGAGGAGGCTACCTGGAAACAGAGACTAGACAGGAGTAAAGGAATAAAGGTGACATTTATTTGAAAAGCCTTCAGAGGAACACCCTGGGGAACCCAGAGGCTACTGCCAAAATGGACCCCAAGATGGATGACAAGTCATGAGTTCTTCACACTTTTATAGGTTTAGTCCCTTTGCATATCAGCATAAATTTGCCAATTAAAACTTTAGCTAATGATGTAAGTTCTCTAAGCTCAGCCCCCCTTTCCAAGATGTTGGTTTACACATTTCTGGGCCCAGCATGGCCTAGGTGTCCTTGGACAGCAAACCTAGAGACTTTGTTATGTCTATCTTAGCATGAGAGAGCAGCAGCAGCGGGCTGTAAGACACTTCAGAGTTTTACAGTAGGCAATACAGAATATTAAAGGCAAACCTCAGGGCATCAAAGTCACGTGTTGATAGGTGTAATCCAGGTTCCATGCATCTGCACCTTCTGCCTGTTCAAAGGTCCAGCACATAGCTACATTTAGAGGGCTTGTCCATCTTTCTCATATGTGGCAGATTACTGAACAGTGGCAACAGCAAAGTGGAAACGTCCCCTGCGAGTGAAAAGTTCCTTTATAAGAGGGGTGTCATTCACAAGCATTTGAAAGAACGTGCTGCATGTTGTGGTGGTTTGACCCTGACTGTAGAGCAACTGCCCACCAAGGCCACTCTGCGACTCTTCTCCTCAAACTAGACAGAGGGAGAGAAAACATAACAAAGGGTTTGTGGGTTGAGGTAAGGGTGAAGAGAGATTACTCACTGATTACCATCACGGGCACAACAGACTTGACATGCGGAAACTAGTTGAATTTTTTATCCATCAGAATTAGTAAAGCAAATCTTAAAAGCGCCTTCCCACAATCCCTACCTTCTTCCTGGGCTTAACTTTACTCTCTACCACCAGCATGGGCCTATTTTCCACAGGGCACAGTTCTTCAGGAACAGCCTGCTCTTGACAGTGAGTGATTCCTGTCCTTACCTCAACTCATGAGCCTTTCATTATATTTTCTCTCCCCTATCCAGTCTGAGAAGTGGAGTGATAGAATGGCTTTGGTAGGCACCTGGCATTCAGACAGGATCAAACCACCACAGATGTCCCCTCAAATATATCTCTATGCACTGACAATGAAGATCAAGAAAATGGTGAGTATATCAGCTCCTGCCAAGCACATGACAGTCCCTTACTTCAAGGGCTGAATAGAGCCTAAGGATCAGATTGCAATGGAGCTCCTTCTTCCTGCTTTGGGAAATACTGAATAAAATTTCTTTGAAAGTGCGGAAGTCTTTTATCTATTACTGTAGCAATTAATTACAGTACTCAACAGCAAAATTGCAAATTTTCCTTTAAAAGTGATGATCTTTCATTCTGCAGCAGCTCTTTTATGTGCTTGCTCTCATTTTACACATTGTGATTCTTTTTCAGGATGAATCTGAAGAGCAAGAAGGCTTTCATTTGTCATGTCCTAATTGCTGCACGCTTAGTCAAACACAACTTTCTAAAAGAATGTGGAAGGAATTGACTCCTTTGTGGGAACAGCTGGAAATATTCAGAGGATAATATTTCCAAGTGCAGGTTGAAGTGGGCAGAGGTACCTATGCAGACCATCATAGATTGAGAGTAAATTCAAAGTTATTCCTGCAGGGTTTATTACAGCCCAAGTAAAGGTTGCTGGATGAAAACAATCCTAAATGAAAGGGTTACCTAAAGTTATTTGCTACTTAAGGACATGTCTGGCAAAGGGAATAAGATCTGTTTCCAAGTCTCCTCCTTCCACTCTTCACATTCTAATTTTTCCTCCTTTTTTAAAAAGAGTTTCTCTTTACAGTAAAAGTTCTAATAAAAAAAAATGTCTATAGAAGCTATTTGGTCTTTGGAAAGCTTGTATAAAAGAAAAGACATGGGCAGAACTGGCTTAAAAGTTCTAGCTAGTTTGGGGTGTTGTGCAAGAACTTCAGTGGTTATTCACTTGCTAATTAACATTAAAAAGAGAAGGTATCATTCTTCATTAAGTAAATTCATGTGTTCAGCTTCAAATTTCTGTATCTCACCTTGAAGTTTATTGCTCACTTGGAGCAGAATCATCCCGGGAAGAAGCCAGAAAAAGTTTCCAAAATGTCAATAGCTGGAGGCACCATACCCGTGTAATGCAAGAGAGCTCTCTCACTCAGTTTTCCCTGACATATCCCTTAGATGCAATTATTCCATTGGATGCCTCCATTTGTGCAAAGGGAGAAAGTTAGTTGTAGGCCAGCCAAATTCTAACACATACAAAGCTAAAATTCTTTCTGGACGAGTTGCATTTCTGTGTGTGTGCAGGATTCCCTCTTTTTCCCTTTGCGTATGGCAGACTCCCCAGAATGGAAGTCAGACCATGTGTAATGAAATAGCTTAAGCCAAAGCCTGCTTGAAAGAATTTGGGACAGTGCTCTTCCACAAATACCTTCGATGAAGAGGGGTACCTGCATTTGTTGCTTTTCTATCCCTACAACTGCACATGCTGAAAGCAATAGCCTTTGTTAGAGTCAGTTGTTTGGTGAGATGAGCAAGAGCTGCTGCCTGGTCTGCAACCCTCCTCCCTCACTGTGATTGATGAGGCAGAATACTTTGTATTTGGAATTCAGCTTAGGATTTAAGTGACCTAATATCGTCCCAGAATTCAACCAGATATAATTTGATTTTCTATGTTGTTGAGTCTGAATACTCGCTTTTTAATTAAATGTATCTTGGATTTAGTTTCATGCCCTTTGCACAAACATGTCCAGCATATATTGTGCTATAGTTACCACACATGGACAAGTATTAGTTTTCCTTTATATTTTGTAGTACATTTTGGTGACAAATAAACAGTTCAATGAATCAAATTAATGGAGAGAAAATACTGTTCCATATTCTTTCTGTAGTATTTTGGTTCCACAAGGTTGTTGTATTTAAGAGCTGATTTAATAATTGCAGTATTTTTCGCTGGATAACAGCCATCTACTGCCACTGGACACACACACTGAAGTGGTAACTGTAAGCAGTTTCATTTGCAAAAAATGTATCAATTATGCCTCTTGAGTGGCCCGAGTATTACAAGTGACAAATTATTCACACTAATTCAAAAAATAATAAAGAAAAAATAGAAATAATACCAAACTGTCAACAGCAGCAACAACAAAGTTTAGAAACATTTGAGGAATATTTGTATTTGTTACTACCTACCACTTATAATTTTCAGCCAAAAGGGTGTTATAGACAGTTATTCTTGTAGGGATTAACCCTTCTAATAACTAAGTTTCCCAGAATTGTATGTCTAGAAGTTAAGAAAATCCATTTTTCTCTTCAGTAAGTTGGGGTTTTTCTCATTAAACATTTATGTTCCTTATTATACATGCACCTATAATCTGCTTGAGTTGGCACATCAACATTTTCCTCAGTATGGCTTGAAAATGTGAAGGTAAGAATATTAAACTATTCCCATGGTGATTAAACACATTCAAGGAAAAGGCTTTTTGAAAAGTTTTGGCCTGGTATTTAGAAGTTTTGGGGGAGTCTCTCTGTAAAGCAGAAAAGCTGGGATGCCTGCTGTAGTCTGATGAGGTGTTCAATGAAGCACAAAGGCAGAGCAAGTCCCAGATGGAGTATTACTGCCTTATATATGCAAAAATTTGAAGTTTTAGTGTATCCTCTCCATCTGTTACGTCTTTAACTCATATGCTGTAGTCAGCAGCCATATCATCTGACCAGATTAAATAAAATATACTGTCAGAAAGTTCATTGGCAAACATTTTCAGCAAGAAGGAACTAAACTTTCTTTACTACAAGTTTCCATCTCCAACCATGGAAATGATAAGAACTGTCTTTATTTAAGAGTTTTGGAGTTTTATTCATTGTACTCACTCTACTCACAGGCAGTTTGTGAGTGTGGTCTCAGCTACAGCATCTTACCCTTAACCTGCTTTGTGCAGACCCTTTTTGTTGAATACCTCTCTTCCTCGAAAACGATAGAGGACAAATAGACTGTAGCCAGGTGCGAATTTATCACAAGGAAAAAATGAATGATTAAGTGCCTTCATTCTTTTTATTAAGAAGAAATCAGAAACTCTTCACTAACTGGAGAGGCTTAGTCAGGGAGCCAAGTCTATGGATTTCAAAGTCCTGAAGACATTTCAGCCTCCACGTAATGTAGCAATGCCCATCAAACTGAAAAATAATTCTCCTTCTACTGTGTCCTAAAATTTATTACAACCAGGAAAGTGGAAAGCATAAACATGCACGGAAGTCTGAGATATCAGATGAACTTACCAGCCCTGCCAGGTTCAAGATAATTCTTTGAGAAAAGCATCTAGAAGTAATACCCCTCCTCATCTGCCCACTCTCCTTCATTTTAAAGGGACTAAAAGGAAAATAAAATTACAGTGAAGATGTGTTATGTTCAAGAATAACAGTTGATTACACTTCTATCAATATGGCTGGAGTAATAAATAGTTGGTTTGGGATATCTTCTCTATTTCAGGACTGAGAGAAGAGCTCTTCTTTAAGAAGCTTATCACAGTGTACAATGGTGAAGATTCAAAAAGCATGAATGCTTCAGCCAAACGTCATAGACTGGCAGACCTGAGGGCTTCAAGGGTCAATCTGATTATAAAGTTGAATCACTTCCCACAGGTCATTATATTTCACCCAATTGCCTCTGAACTGAATTCAGTAACTTGCATTTCAGCTAAAGTGTATCCTTCAAGAGTAGAATTCAATTTTTTATCTGAAAAGAAGCAAAAATTATTAATTTCCTTAAAAAAAAAGAAAAAGAGACCTTAGTAGATGAATCATAGCAGTTTGAAATTTCTTGATCAGTAATGTATTACTAGCCAACAGCGGGTCAGTGACCTGTATGAAATACAATAATGATCTCAAGGCACATCACAAAATCTGTCTTAGCTCCAATTAATTGGCATCCCTGTTGGCACTTTTGGAAGAAATTGCAAGAACTGATTGAGCACTGAAAATGAGCCACTCTCTCCTTCCCACAAGGGAGTCTTTTCAGCTTAAAATTGAAGGTGTTTTGGAAGATACATATAAAAATGTGTAGAACTAGTGGCTCTGTAATATCTGTTCTCTTGGAAAACACAGAACTTCCATTTCAGAATGCCTGTTGAAAAATTCTGTGAGTGTCCCAGTTATTTCTAGTAATAGATGCAGAAATCCAGAAAGTATGGAGTAAACCAATTTGCTACACAAACATACAGGCACAACTCAGTTGTACCTCCTTGGCTGGATATTAGAGATGGTAGGTTTTTTGCTTCTTCATATCTTCCCTAAGATACAGTGTATTTAAAATAAATTCTTCACCTACTGTTCTCATTACTTTAGGGAATATTATACAGGCGTGCCAGTCTTTTTACTGATTGTTGTCAACTCCACTTAGTACTTTGTTATATTAGTATACATTAATCTGTTATTTTATTATTGCTGCAGGGCACATACGCATCATTATGTTTTAGGGTAGAGGCTCATCATCATGGTGATTAGAATGATGTGTTGATAGCTTTAATGGGCCAATAATCCAGTAATGAAGGCTATGTAATGGAGTTCAGTACTGTTGCAAAATTATTCAGTACTCCATAGTGATATGATTTGCAGGGCTGTAAAGCTGTGCGAGTAGAGGATTGTTAATATAATTTTCTATAGGTTTGCAGGTTTTGCTATCTATGCGTTTGTTCAGAATATTGGCTTTTACAGATCAGATATCTCCTTGAGCTCCTGAGGACTTTTTGATAATATGGCAATTTGTGTGTTATTTTACTAGTCATCTGCAACTAGGTTTTTAGAAAACTTGATTGTTTAAGATAATGAATATAGGAAGAAAATATGACATTCTGTGATGAAAATAATTTGCTTTACTTTGCCAAAGAATTTATGAAATGGACATTCCTTGTACCTTTATGAAAATGAGAAAAAATACAATGAAATGATAAAAAAATTAACATACCTTTTACTACATTAAATGTTTGCTAAATGTTCAGAATAGACTACATGTAATGTATATAAATTGTCATAGCTAATAAGGCCTCTTTGTTTAAGTTGTATACAATGATAACACCAATTTGTGTACCCTCTGGCACATGGGGTTTTTACTATAATTTTTGGATATGCAACCCTGAGAAAACCTGAGAAAATCTGAGTCTAGTGCTCAGATATGAGATTTAACTTTTTAAAAGTTTTTTTCCACTATTTAATAACTTTCTTTTTTCAGCAAAGAAATTGAGTGTTATTGCTTAGACACTACAAGTTTAATTCATCATCTGTAATAATTTTTAACTAAGAATTCATCAGCTGTTTTTAAAACACATGATTCAGGTTCTACTGTCTTCACTGGGGTCTAAATTTCAAAACCTGGATTTAACGTTGGGAAGTTGAAATAAAACCCGAATATAAGGTGACAATAAGTGATAGTCATTATATTATCCTAGTGCAGTAAATTAAAGACGCTTCAGAATCAGTCTGATAACATGAGAAACTTCATAGAGGTCGCTGTTAAAAACAATTGGGGTGAATATGGTAAAAATAATATGCACTCAGAAAAAGGATGTTGCTTGTGAGATAAACTGTGAATATACTACATACCATAGATTTAAAAAGTCCCAAACCTCTAATAACTGAAGGTATAGTCAGAAAAATATTCAAAATATTCCAGAAACTGAAGCCTAGAGAACAGAGAAAAACAGCAAAGGTATTCTTGTGTGAATGAGGACTATCTCTGTAAAAGTGGAAAAATCCTTGTGTCTCTAGGAAGGGTTACTTTTGGTTTTTTTCTTTATATGCACCAAGTAGAAATATCTCTAATGAGGCAGAAGCCGCACCTCAAATTCCCACACATCTTTGTACAATTTGGCCAATCAGATCATTCAGGTTCTAGTAGATGGCACGTGTCCTGAAATTAATTCAAAAGGCAGCCAGTCTGGGAGCTTTAGGAAGCTCTCAGGTTGGTGGAATGCAGGATATCTTCAGGATCCACCTTTGGATCTATTCATGAAACTTGACTAAACGAGAAGAACTTAATTCCAAATACTACTATTATCATTTATTTTGTATGCTACTACTGATTTAGAAAGCCTTATCTGTAAAAGAAGTTTCTTTCTTTTTTTCTTGATAATTTTAGTGAACTTATGGTTGCCTTGAGCTGTATTGATCAAAAAACCCAACAAAATAAACAATGTTTACAACAAATGGTGAGCCAACAGTGGGTAAAAGACAAGCTTTCACTGCATGAACATACATTTCCTTAGTAAAAGGCCAGAAAAAAACCCTGAATTTCTATTTGTTTAATCTCTAATTCACTTTGATGAAGCACTGTACCAGAATACTCTGCCTTGATCTCTTGGATCCTGTAAGGAAATTTCTGTATGTAAGTGATTTAAAGAAATCAATCATTAATGTCTGTTGCTCAGTCTGTCAGAACAGGAAGGAATTCTAAGACTGTTCAATGTGTACTATCCATCTGACACCAAAATAAAGGAAATAGATGTTTGTACTTCAAGTTCAAAGAATCACTTTCTATATATCTGTGTGGATACTCTTAAATGTAATTTAAGTTTTTATTTGGACACTGGAACAGGCTCCCCAGGGAAGTGGTCACAGCACCGATGGAGTTCAAGAAACATTTGTAGAACACTCTTAGGCACCTGGTGTGATTCTTGAAGCTGTCCTGTGAAGTGCCAGAACTCAGACTTGGATGATCCTTGTGAGTCCCTTCCAACTCTGGATGTTCTATGATTCTGTCAATTGAACTTCCCCATATGGATTAACTTTCAGAAAGGTGATACAGAATGGATTCTGGGCTAGGTATGGAAAGGATTTCTTTTTTTTTTCTTTCAGTGCTGGTCCACGTGAGTACAGACTTTTCAGACTGAGACAAAAGTACTAAAACCTAGAATCTCTGTCAGTAAACACCCATATCAGCTGACATGACATCCATAGCTAATAAAGATACTTCAGAAATCTGATCCAAATCAGCTCCTAGTAGTTCAGCAACTAGTGCTGTTGAAGAGTTGCAGTCATAGATTGCAACAAATCTTCAATATTAGGGTGTTATATTAACATCATACAGCTGTCATTACCTTTTCCTATCAGGGGGTTAGATAATTTTTATTCTCACCCCATGTCATGGTTTAACTCCAGCCAGCAACTAAGCCTCACACAGCCCCCCCC
>VZRV01003633.1:1577165-1709988 GCA_013398115.1 Falcunculus frontatus | reverse complement strand
CCCCCCCCCCCCCCCCCCGCAATATCCTCAAGTGGGATAGGGGAGAGAATTGGAAGGGTAAAAGTGAGAAGTCTCGTGGGTTGAGATAAAGGCAGTATAATAGGTAAAGCAAAAGCCGCACACACAAGCAAAACAAAGCAAGGAATTAATTCACCTCTTCCCATGGGTAGGCAGGTATTCAGCCATCTCCAGCAGAGCAGGGTTCTATCACCTTTAATGATGACTTGGGAAGACAAGCACCATCACTTCGAATGTCCCCTCTTCCTCCTTTTTCCCCCAGCTCTATATGCTGAGCATGATGCCATTTAGTGGGAAATATCCCTTTGGTCAGTGAGGATTGGCTGTCCTGGCTCTGTCACCTCACAGCTCTTTGTGCACCCCCAGCCTTCCTCTCTGGCAAGCTGGGGCAAGGACTAGTGCAAGAGCTGTTCAGCAGTGATGGAAACATCCTAGTGTTACTGACCCTGTTTTCTGCACAAATACAAAGCTTTGTACCTACTGTGAATAAAATTAACTCTATCCCTGATGCCTTAGGTTTTAACTTTTATATTTTTAAATCCTGCACTGCTTAGAGTGTAACTCTGAAGTTCCTTGTAGCCTGTAACTCCTACTCTCTCGTACTAGGTAGACATAACAAAGCCTCTCCGGGCTTTGCCTTCAAGGACAACCAGGCTGTTTTTAGGCCCAAAATGTGTAAACGAAAGATTCTAAGGGGGGCAAGCTGAGGGGCGTTACATCGCTAAAACTGGGGCTTTAATTGGAGAATTAACCCTGATATGCAAATGGTCCAAACCTATAAAAGTGTGAAGAACTCGTGACCTGTCGTCCATCTTGGGGTCCAATTTTTTGGAAGCAGCCTCTGGCTCCCCCAGGGTGTACCTTGAAGGCCCTTCAAATAAATACCTATCTTTATTCCCTTACTCTTGTCTAGTCTCTGTTTCTAGGTGGCTGGAGGAGGCATCATCCCAGTCAAAACCAGAACTCACCACCATGAGGATTGAATTCTATGGCAAAATTGCAAGCTCTTAGCAGAATGTAGCTGCAAATGCAAAATTTTCTTCTTTTGCCTTGTTGCCAAGTATTTCAGCCATTGCATTAAGGTTTTGCAAAAATTTTAATCATTTGTATTATTCCTGGACTTGGTACTGCATAAGGCTGTCCTTTTTCGTCCAACTGATGGTGTATTGCACCTATTCTTCACCTTTACAAAATAGAGTATTTATGGGCCTGGGAGACAAGGAAGCATCCTTTTCATAGCTTTGCTAGATTTTTCCTGAGAGACATACCAAAACATTTAACTGCTCAATTGTCTATTTGGGCATTAGAGAAAAGGCAGTCACGCCAAACACACTCCTTAATGTGACCCCCTTGATTAAAATAGGTAGAAAACACTTCCAACCTTGAAGTAATCATAAATAGTGCTGCTGTGCTACTTAGCTTGCCTGTGCATGGTACAAAAGCCTCAGGTAGTATGGCACAGATGTAAGCTGGTACAGTGCAGTACAGGGTGAGGGTGAAGCTATTGGAAAGGACAGTCTCATTCAGATGCAGCTCACACTGCGTTGTGTAAGAATGCATCAGAGTCTTCATGACTTCCTGGGGTTGTAAATTCTCGTCTTGTTGACAACAGGAGTAATTGCTGTGTGCAGAATAAAATCTTCTATTTTTATGAACTATGCTTCCTTATTTCTATCAAAGATCATAATTGCTGTTATTACTAATCATTATAGTTATGTTTGTGGAGAAAGCATAGAAAATTTTGCAAATTGACATGTTACTATGGAGTACAGAGAAGTAATATAATTTCCTTGGATCTGGAAGTTGTATATTCCACATTATGCTTTGTATTAATTGTGATGTTTTAAAACCCTTTTGGCATTATGGAGGTGTCTGCATTGAAATTTCTGCAAAGGGGTTCAGAGATCTCTTGTGAAATGACGTTATACAAGATCTCCAGTTCACTAAAAGTACATAAATTAAAGGAATGCCTTAATTAATAAACAAACTCTATAGATACCAGGCTATGGTTAATTTGTCACATCTGTCTTTGCTTGTGCTATAATTGTGATTTAAAAATAGTAACATGCACACATTGGGTGAGAAGATTAAAAAGTGAGAAAGTGAGAAAAAGTTAATATATTCTAGGTGATGTGCCAAAAAACAAAGCAAAAGAAAAAAAAAAGATTCAGGACAACTTTGTAAGCAGTGGCTCAAGCAGAGCTGAAAAAAAGGCTTTCTCCTTTAGAGACACTGAAAAATGCACCTGCTTGCTCAGTTGTTAGGAGTTTTTTATAGCAGAGAACATATCAAAGCCTCTGTATCAGCTCAAACTTCCCTTGAATTTCATAATCCACTTTAAATCATGATTTTTAAAGCTATTTTCCCTGGACCAGAAAACAATCATCAGTTGCGGCAGGTCTTACAAAAAGCCAACAAGGCAGATTTCCTGGTGGAATTCTGTTACTGGCCATCCAGGAAGGGCAAACAGGCAGCTGAAATATTTTATAAGCAGCTGGGAGAAGTCTCATAGTTGCTGGCCCTTGGGGGAGACTTCAGCTCACCAGTTTTCCGCTGGAAATACAACACAGCAGAGGACGCAGCCTAGGAGGTTCCTGGAGTGTGCGGCAGACAACGGCCTGACACCGCTGGGGAATGAGCCAACTAAGGGAGGTACCCACTGGACCTGGTGTTTGTGAATAGAGAAGGACTGGTGAGGGATGTGGTGGTTGGAGACCTCTTGGCAGTCATCGAACTGAAGAGGTGTTCAGCAGAACCTTGGGCCTCCAGAGGGCAAACTTTGGCCTGCTTAGGAGCCTGTTGACAGAGGCTCTCGGGGGGCAGTCATGAAGGGCAAAATGCCTTCATGATTGGCAAATGTCCAGGGATGTTGGACATCCTTCAAGAAGGATATCTTGAAGGTACAGAACCACATTGTTCCAATGTACTGAACTCACAAAATTCCATCGAGTTCCTTTAGGTAGATTTCTGTTATTAGTAGAAAAAAAGCATTGCTATTTACATAAGGAATATGATGGCTTTCCATGAAGAAAGGCTTCATCCATCACAAAGACATTCAGTAAGAATATCAATGACTTGTTAATGTCTCTCAAAGTGTAAAAGATATCAATTATATGATGCTATGCCTTTTCCATACAGAATATCAAAGATTTGCAATGAGATATTTCAAATCTGTGTCACAAAATCACTTGAAATTCCATTTTTTTCTTGAGTTAAAGTTTAGCATATTGGAATTTAAACATTTTATTTAACTCACACATAGTTTCACAAAAAGTTACAGTCTCAAATAAATATTATGGGGATTGGTTTTCTTCAGTAACAATACATCTTTTTAGAAGAATAAAGCTGAAAATATTGGTATTTCTGTATTTATTTAGAAAATTATTTGAAGTATAGAAGTGTATCCTTTTGAGATTTCAAAGCTCAGAAATACTTCATCTAACTTATTACTCTCTTGCACATCTCATTCTTTCACATTTCCTAGTTTTTAGATGAGCTTATTCCTCTTTCACATTTCCCATGGTATTTCCTACTTTGAAAGAAACAGAATTGAGGTCAGTTCTTTCACACAGGATTTATAGTTTATACTTCTGGTTTTAGCAATGCCTTTAGCATACTCTGTTCTGACAAAAATCTTTTGTACCCCAGGACAAGAGAGGTATATTTCTTGATCTGATTCTTAGTGTTCATTCCACAACTAAACAGCTTTTTTTTTCCTGTCATCTGCTTCTTGAAATCGGCTAAACATCCCTCTCTGCAGGCAACTAATTTATACAATTTGTAAAAGGAAAAAAATTAAGCACAGTACCTATTTGAACATTGTAAATGTTTCATTTTTTTTGATAGAACATCTTGTTTTCCCCAAGATGTTGTATAATATCCTTTCCAGATGAAATACGGTTATCAATCTGAGATTTGGAATGGGAACACTAAGAGTCTTAATGAAACTCAAAACATGCTTGTACCAGATATTATAGTTATGACAAGCTCACAGAAAACAATTTCAGAAATATTTTGGTGAGCATACAGTGCTCATAATAATTAGATTTCTATTATTTTTTAGTCTATATGTTTCATTTGGATGAATGAAACATATAGCTTTGGATTTAATTCTGTTCAAAAACTTTTATTATTTAGTTGCTTAAAAAGCAGGTGTTGTTTGCAAGGTACTGAAGAAAAAAAATTATTTAACCCTGAAGTCTTCAAATGTACATTTATTTAATTTACATTGTGTTGTATTTCCAAACTACACAGTCATCATCTGGAGATCAGTTTTATTATGTATTAAATAAGACCATGGGTTTAAAATTAGAGAGGAGGACTTTCACTCGGTACTGATGAAGACAATAGAAGACGTAGTGACACACATAATGATCATAGCATTTAAACTGTATCCTTTCATCTTCCTCAATTTCCTCCATAAAAAGAAATTTAGTCTCTCCACTTGGATTATTGGGCAAAAAGCTTTATCTTCTCTAAAATGGAGGAAAGTTTCTTGAAAATGAAACCTCATCTAAAATACAGAAGGCATCTGCATGCAGAATGGACAGAAACATAGAATGTTTCTATGCCCACCAGGTCAGGTGTCTAGGTTTGTTACCAAGAAAATGAGAAGATGGAGCAAGAAGGAAAAATCCATTGCACATCTAGAGAAAGCTCAATGCACAGCAGCTTACACCCCACTATGGGGCAGGGATGTGGCTATGTACATACTCAGACCCAGGAACTACCACAAAATGTTGTAACCACTAGTAATCAGGCTAATACAAGAATAATTTTAAATGCGCTGATATGCAAGAACAATGCCATGGAAAAATACGTGCACAACATGCAGACAGACCATATTGGGAATCACGTTGATATAAATACCTATTTAAATAGACACCTGGCAGCTCCTTTGTAAGGCTATTTCACATGTTCACATCACTGTGCTTATTTCTGAAAAAAAAAATATTTTTTTTTCTAAGACTCAACCAAGCTCACTTGCATCAGTAAGCTTTATACTGAAATTGGCTCCCTTTTGTTCGAGTCATTGGCAAAGACATTTGTTTCACTGTTGGATAAATTATTGGCAAACTTTCCTCAAGAACACCTCAGAAGAATCCAGATGGTTTGCAGATCTATGTTCATTTTTGTTATAAAGTGAAAATGTTGTACTTAGGTTATGCTTATGGTTTTTTACTGCTTCTACAAAACATAAACTTCAGACCTGCTGTGTCCATCAGGGTTGAACTCAGCAATATGCTCTTAAATAATTGCTGAGAAACCTTTATGCTACCTTATTGAAGTCAGATGAATTTTCCAGTAACAGAACCACTGAAAGTCTTTGTTACAGCAGAGAGAGAAAGGAGATAGAAAAATGAGACAAAGTGTATTATGGCATATAATATTTTTTCCCTTTAGTGGATTAACTTACTTCAGAAAGAAAAAGGTTTTGTATATTATACAAACAATACATGTTTACTCTACTGTCCCGGAAAATGTAACTGGAAAAACTAAAAATGCTGTGATGTTCTGTTCCTGCTGTTGCTGATAACATCAGTTATTATTTTGTCTTGTCCTTTCCTCCATGTCTCTGTCAGATAGATTGCCATCACATATCTGGAAAGGGCATGTGTGAAATATATGACATGATTCATTTCATCAAAGGTCAAACTGAGATGAAGCTTTGTCTGACCCTACAAGAACAAGTCACCCACCAGAATTGCAACATTTGCTCCTGAGAAAACAAGACTGCCAACGTTCTGAAGGAGGAAACAAAAATCTCTGTGGAGGTAATCCAAACTCCATGGCTGTCACATCCATGCAGTGTGATGGTGTAAGGTCAAAGACAACAGCCAAGAGAGGAAGCTGAAATATGTTTCTATGAAGGTACCACACAACCCTGGGAGCAGATGCAAAGGAAATCAGGTTTCTCTGCTTTCCCTCAGCAGCTGCATACAGCAGCTGCTTTAAGAAGGAAAGTCACCCTTCTTCACATGAAATCTTACAGACTTTGAAGCTCAAAGTAAAACTTACATTTCCCACCATCACGTTGATGATCCTAGTGGGTCCCTTATAACTCAGCATATTCTGTGATTCTGTGACCATGAATGAGGGAGCCAAGAAAAATACCTGAGTCACACGTTCTGTCTGGAAGAAAGAACAAAACCAAACCCCACTCTTAAGTGTTAGAGATCACTGCCTCTTGTCTTGCCCTCCTCTTGGAAAACTGGAGCAAACCAGAGGCTTTTAAGGTTCATCTATGAGGAAAACTTCTTATTGAATTGTCAATTTACATAAACATACTATTTATCATAGAGCATTAACCTATGTAAATATTTGATTCACGTGGGATGAATCAGAGAGAGCAATGACCTCACATGTTTCTCTAAGGGATGGGTACTCAGTATTAGAGCTTTCAGCCCTCTGTCTGCATTATAATACATCTCAATAAAAAGGCAGCAAGTTAGAAATAAAGTTGAGAGCTTGAAATCTCCTCAGATCCTGTGTATTGCTTGAACTTCTCAGTAACAAAGTCAGAAAAACTTATGTGTCATGGAGTGTTTTGGATTTTCCATTTGGTCTAACAAATATTCTCCTTTGCATCACTCATATTCTTAGATAATCCTTCCTATGTTAATAAGACTATACCACAGCTGTACTGATATAATCCGGACTTGGTATTTTATGCTTATTTTACTTTTGGGTATATTCAATTAGGACTTTATTTTGCATTTGGTCTAATTTCTTCTCTTTTGGGCAAGGCATGATGATGTGTATATCATGACGTATTTAGCTTCAGGCTAACAATGAGGCCAGTCTTCATGCTGAGGGCTTTTAGCTTCACTTACACAGATTCCAGTGTTGGACAGAATGGGGCATTTGACAGGTAGGTGAAGTAATCAGTTTACCTTTTGTCACAGGTGTATTCCTGGCAGTTAGAGCAAATAGATATTGTTAACAACCACTCAACATTGATACTTCCCTCACTTTTGTAAAATGTTACCACTTTTAAATATCCATATTTATCTATATCCTTTTAACAAAAAAAAAATCATTCCAAGATTTATGCTCTGGTTAGATGTACTATATGAGACGCAAAGATACCATTTGAAGTTATATTTCTTACTTGAATTATATGAATGTTCTTCCCCCGACTTATAAGTGTCTCAATGTGTTTCTTTATTTGAAAACAGGTGCAAGTGCTTTTCGAAAACCATTATCCTTTATTAGCCTTTCCAGCTAGAAGGAGTGACATTGTCATTTGTTTATGCCAGATGAAAACTTTTAACTCAAATCCACAGCCTCTCTCACTCACATAGTATCTAATTTACGTACTCTGAAAAAACCAAATGAAATTGCAGCAACATTCGCTTTTTAATATCATACAGAAAAAACCCTTCAAAGTCAGCCATGCATGAAGCAAACATACAGGAAGGGTCCTTAAATCCCAGCTGCTGACAGACCATGAACCAAAACTGCCTTTTATGTATCTTGAAGAGAAAACTTTGTTATCATCTATGCCATCAGTAGTGACAGTATATTCACTGAAATCATTATACCAAAGTGCAAGGCTTGGGATTATCTGAAAGGGCTTGTTCATTTATTCATGAAGTAGAACTGAAAGGCTTCTGTGTAGTGTTGAACTTTTCTTTAATTAGTAAGTCAGGGAAGTAAGCCATTAGTTAAACTTTGCCTGAATAGTATGTTCATTGTTTAAAAGAAAAGACGAAATCAGAATATTTCTGAAGGAAGAACAAACAGGTTAATCTCAGGTATTTATTCTTAAAAGGTTGTCAAGAATTGTGCTACACCTAAAGGAATTGGGAAGACATTTGTTAAGCAGATAAAACATACGGGATGTTGGATTCACTCTAACAGTGAGACTAGACAAACAAATGACTACTCAAATTTAATGTTTTCAAAAGTAGATAAGAGTTGCTTATCTCCAGCAGAGTTAAAACAGGGACATGTAGAAAAAGACTCGACAACATGTGTGTCTTTCACAGACCCACCTTAGAAAGGCCAGCCTCTAGAACTGAGATGAATGTTTTTTAACATCCATTCAGTCAAAAAAAAAAAAATCCTATGAGATGTCCTGCAGGTATCTGATGCACATGCCTCTAAATCATTGTTGACCAAAGGTAGTTTTCAGTTGATCTGAAGCAGCATTCAAAAAATCTTACCTCTTCCTTTCCAGTGATGAATTATCTCTCATGAAAAAAATGTTTGCACAGATTTTGCCCATGAAAAGGCTGCTGGCCATTAGCAATAAGTTTTATCTACACGATTGTTTTGCATCAGTGGCTAATTTACAAAACACTGGAGAATGGTGTATATTAACATTAATTATGAAGAATGTAATATATTTTATTCAAAATGCAAGTTTGAATAAACCTGATGACATCTAAAGACTCAAATGATGACATTGTAATTTTACATGCACCTTAATTACTAATTGATAGCTGGCATATTTTTGTGCTTTAACCCTAGAAGAAAGATATATTTCTGAGTTTGTCACAGTTGTCACAAAATAGAAGCTCAGAGTGCATTAGAGGTTTTCTAAAATACTTTTATTTATAATAAACCTAGGAAAATTTTGGACATCAATAGCAATATACAAAAAAACTCTATTTACACTTAGATTTGTGACTATATCCAAGCAAGTTTATACTCTGGCAGGCTCTATTAGAAAATTTCACACTCCAGGGAGCATTATCACATGCAGTCTCAACAACAGAAGTGAGCAGTCTGTACATTTCCAGAGGCCATTGGATTATCAAATATAATGCATGTTAGAATAAAGATGAGAGTAATGAGAATACACCAATAAATTTATTTAATTTTAAAGGCAGACAACTTAATGCTATATCTCTTTCATAAGAAAAATTTAAATGTCATAAAAATATTTGCAATCTTTGACAGCATTTAAAATCCCTTAGAGAACATCCCATATAACTTGTGACCACAATAAGCAAATTGTTGGTAATTTTCAACTAAGCTGTTGTGACCTTTAGATAACAGTTAAGACTGTTTAAAATTCTTCAAAAATCTTGAGGTAATTTTATAGTATTTTGATGTTAATTTTAGCATTAATTTAAATGATAATCAATACTGAAGATTTTTCATTCAGAGTGTTTTAGAATAACATTTACATTTTTCAATGATGTTGAGCATAAAGAAAAGGACAAATACAACTCTCATAAAACATTAAGTTTCAAGGAAATTCTGAGAGAAAAAATAGGTCTGCATTAACACAGTCAAAACTGATTTTGACAATCACACTGCTGTTTTGATGCAAAGCCTGGACCTGTTCCTATAAAAAAGACCTGAAGAATGCATTATTGTACTCATTGCTCTATCCTTAGATGTCCAAAACCTGTTTAGGACCTTGATTTTCCATTCGCTTTATAAAAGTTACAATTTTTTGACATAGAGTGCTCTATTCTAATTCATGCTCTACAAATGTCTGGTTCTATAGATACTGTGGTCATTATAGAATGAATTCCAAGAAGAACTGTAGTACTAAGCAAAAACCCTTTACTGGTAAAATTTGAAGTAGAAGAAGATACAAAACATAGGTGCAACAGAGAGTGGAAGGAATGGCTGAAGAATGACAATATAGGGTCAGGGTTTCCCTAGACAAGTAACATTTTTCTAATGACACCAGTAACAGTTGTGAATCTTATAGGAAATCATATAGGGTTGTCAGTTCCATAGAGGATAATGTCATCCTTGATATTTCCTTGTCCTTTCCAATCTCCATCTTAGGAACTTCCAATTCCCGAGGTGTCATCTAAGACTTTTTGGTTTATAGTTTCCAAGAACCTATTTTTCATTAATTTGACAAGTCTACTTCTGTACTCAGTTGTAGTGGTTTTATTTTTCAATTCCTCTGACAATCAGATTCTCAGTTTAATTATGTGTTGTGGTTGTATGGGAAAGTACTTCCTTTTGTTTATATTAAGCCTACTGCTCATTATTATTTTTGAAGCCCATTATGCTACTAGAAATATAAAATCATCATTCTTTAGTCGTGTTTGTCATACCTTTTAGGCAGCATAGACTACATTTCAATAGATATCTCTTTCCTGGATGAGAAATTATGTAAAATCTTATAAAGTACTATGATATAAAAAAAATTTTACTTAGGTTACATAAGAAACTCCTCGTCTTTCTGATAATTCTTTCCTGAATTTATTCCAATTATACAGAATTCATTTGAGGTTGGATGACAAGAATTTCACTTTTGTATGATTTGGATCAGTTAAGCATTTGTATTTGACTTAGAAGTATCTTCTTTCAGGATATTTAAAAATACCTTTTATGGTCATAAATATTTTTGTAAATATGTTTGCTGTTTTAAGTATAAACACGGCTACGGATAAATTCGTAAGGGAATTCAGGATGCATCTTCAGTCTTGTCGATGTGGTCCTCTCTATATTCATGTGACTACATGAATTAGCCCACTATTGCAAAAATTGCAAGTCACATTATCTTTTAGTAATGCTTGATATATGTCAGCAAATGGATTTCAATAATTCTTTCATTTCAGGATAAAAAATGCTTTAACATTTTAGTAACCAAGGGATACGACATACTTTTCTTATTCCTTTGAAGTGCACAATTGGCTTCTAAATGAAGGAATTGCACATTTGTATCTGCACTTTCATATACAGTCTGTGAATACAGCAACTCTGTTCTTGGGGTAATGTAATCCCTGGGGTAGTTAGAAATGAACTTTTGAGAAGAAGTGCTACCAGTGGGATTTTACAGGGAAAGCCACTTAGGCTATAAAGACATGTCAAAGAGAAAGAGATAAATAAATACAGGGTAAAAATGCATTTGTCAGCTCTGGTTTATCTATGAATTTTTGTTATAATGTCTTCTATGGAATGAGATGTTATTACTAAGTTGTGTATTGCTCCAACATAGCCATCCATTACAGTAAAACAGAAATAGCACATTCCATTAATCACAGACATGAGGTTAAATAAAAATGTAAGCATCTCAGGAAAGCAAAACTTCGAGTGCACATCACCTTGATATATTAAGCAAATGTCTTAGAAGGGGTTACAGGCCTAAGAGAATAATAGTAGTAATAATAAGCAAAGTTTCATTAGCCGTGCTTAACTCAGTAATACTCATTTATATTGCTGCAAAGAAATTGATTGTTTATCTGTCGCAGAGTAAGCAACATTTGGTACATAATATTTGGAATCAGAGGGAATTTACTGAAAAAAAATGAAGAGTTCAAATTGAATCAATCCATTAGGTTTGATAAATATTCCTTTCAAATCTTTTTTTTTTTTTTTTTTTTGCTTACACTTTACTAAGCTGCTCCTTCTACATTACAGAGATGGATACACACAGAACCCCTGGTCAATTTACTCTCATGTCAGTGGTCATTCCACTCCATACTTTTATTAAAAAAAAGACCTCCAATACGAGGCAGGGTAAGTTTGTGGGATATTATACTATGGCTGGCTGACTTTTATATATTAGGGAAGGTTGTTGGAACAATAGCCATTCCTGTTTTGTTCCAATGTGATTTTTCCATTTTCTTCCTTACTTTTACATGTATCAATTCTGTTTCTTTCTTTTGAGCTATTCTTTCTGCATCCTTCCTGTTCGATATCCATTTCCAATTTCTTTGTAGCATGGTTCAAAAAGCATCATTGCTCCCAGTTACTGTGGACATTTATGGTGTTCTGCAAGACTAAAATATAACACTTAAATAACAAACTCCGTGCCAAAGTCTGGTTGCAATCTAAAGGATCAGGAATGTAGTCATTGACGCCTAACTACATTTCTTGCTCGCATAACAGCTTTGAACAGATTTGGTGATGGGGTGAAATTTTTCCTCAGTATTATCAAGACATACTCCTGTACAGGACTAGTTAACTTCCTAGTTCAGTTTGGACACTTTATCATCAAGTTGACTTTTTCATACATATCTGCTGTTAGTTTTCGAGATATTTCATTGACAAATATTTTACCCAAGTGTTCTAAAAGCTTGATGTTCTGTGTTTTTTTCCTCTCATCTGTAATTATAGCTAAGACAGTCAATAGCTAACTTCTATTGAACTATCCCATTATTTTGAGTCAAAAGAATTTCTGTAATGCTTTTTCCTGACAATATTTACTTCTCATGGCCTTATAGTTACTTTCTTTTTACACTTTACCGCAATACAACTTCTCTGCACTGGTATGCCCTCACCTCAAGTCCTGTGTGCAGTTTTGCACACCGCAATATAAGATATAAAGCTTTTAGAGATCATCCAAAGGAGGGCAACAGTGATGGTGAAGGGTCTAGAAGGGAATACATGTGAGGAATGAACACTTGAGTTGTTTAACCTTGGACAGTGCTCACAGATACCCATCCTGGGCGTCACCACCCAGGGTCCTGGGGCATCCTCTGACATTCAGCTTCATGCACCTACCTCATCTTCAGGATCTGCACCCACTCCTGAGATCTTTCCTCCAACCTGTCTTTCAAAGACTGCTTCTTTTTGGGAACGCTTCTT
Organism: Falcunculus frontatus; assembly: GCA_013398115.1. Taxonomy (NCBI): domain Eukaryota; kingdom Metazoa; phylum Chordata; class Aves; order Passeriformes; genus Falcunculus; species Falcunculus frontatus. Next base: position 1,697,460 of record VZRV01003633.1, on the reverse strand, counting down.
TTGGTGCCAGCTCCTCTTTCCGGAAGAAAACACTCGCCATTTCCCCAGCCTCTGTATTCTCTAAGCAGCCTATGTGCAGAAACTGCATGCATGTTTAGGCTCCTTATTCATCCTGCCTCATGACTCTGTATTTAATGGAAGAAACAGAATATGCCAAATCTGTTTAGTCCAGGCACTTTCAAAATGTAAAACTAGCCCATATAAGCTGCATCTAGGAAGTAGCAGGCTTCAAATTGGGAAGACAAAAGCTCACTTTTGGACAACCTCATACACCCAATTCTTTGCTGCCTGTTAGCATTCACAGCTTAAACTATATTTTCACTGACAACACCCATGTATATACAGTCTGATATTCTCTGAAATAAGATTGTGAACTGTAAAGTTGTTTTCTAGTACTGTAGAAAAGGGGTGGAAATGTCTTTTGCACAGTTTAGTGTGACTTCTAGACTTTCTTAAGGACTCTGCTAGCATTGTCCTACAGGAGTAATCCTATATGCTTTGATCATGGGAAGAGCAATGTGAGGTATATTTTTGAAGGTGCTTTTAATTAGGTTTCACTTTCTACTTAAACTTGAATATATTGATAGGGAAAAGTAGAAGTCAGAATTGATAAAAGATGTGAGAAAAAATAAATTAAAAGTTTCAAACTAAAAGTTTGTAACTGGGTACACTTTCTTAAACCTTCACATTAAACATCGTATCAAAGAAGTTCCAGCTTAGAGTTTCCTGTTGCGTGTGTAGATGTAGAAACCTCAGAGTTTTCTAGAACCTCTGGCAATTGACATGTGGCAATGTGACTTCCATTTAAATGGTTAGCTATTTCCCAAAATGATTGCTTTATGTGTAAAAATCTTAAACCTGTTTCTGAACAAGGTTTTGGATATTTTTTGTTTGTTGGTCTAGTCAATTCCTAGCACTGATTTTTGTCTCCTGCTGGGTAACACAAGCAAAATATCTCTGCAGTGTTCTCCCAAATCTTACAATTTTATTTCATGCTTCTCCCATTCTCATCAAGCTTTCTAATCTCTTAATAGCCTACTTTCTCCTTTACCCTTTTAATACACCTTTGTTAGTCTTTACTTTCATCTACTTTGTACCCCATCCTGTCAGCCGAGCCACAATTTTGTCATTTCAGAAATCATTTTTCTGACGTGTCTGCCTCTTCCCAACAGTATCCATCCTACATTTCTGTTTGGTACCATCACCAGTGTTTATTATGGTTTCTACGTTTCTATTTTGCTATTACTGAAGCTTGTAATGACATAAATTGATGTCAATTTTTTTATTTGGCTGATGAGTTGGTATCATCACTATCTTCTCTGTTTCAATAATGACAAAAAAACCCCCAACACCTGGATCCATGGATCATTAGAATAAGGAATCAGACAGAAATAGGTGGTGAAAAAAGGTAAAAAAAAATTACCTAATCAAATTCTTGTTTCATGTGCTTTTTCTCCTTAGGAGATTGAATGTATCAGTAAAAGATTTAACAGAAAATTCAAAGGAATTAAAAAATGCTATATTTCAGCTGTATCCCTTCCCACAGTGCTTGAGAAAAGAGCCAAGGTTCATTTACATAACTGAAAGCAAAATGTTGATCTTCTATCCTTGACTTTCTTTTTGTGTTGTCTTCTTAGGTGCTCAAGACAGGATTTAGATGATGTGTGAGTCAGTTGCCTGTGTATTTGAATTTCATATGCATATATAGTTAGCCAGAGCTGTCCTGTAGTCCATCTCTACTCATGTTGAAGGAGATTCCAGGAATTTTTTGCCAATTTGGAGTCCACTCAATACCTTGAGAATTAGAAGTATTCCAGTCAAAGCTCACATTGAGGGTGTTTTTGCAACAGCTCTGGTTGCATGGAAAATCGCCGGCGGCCTCTTTTAAGTGGCTGACAGACCTCTTCGCACTATTAATAGGGATTTAATATGAACCATACCTGGAGCACAAATTATAATGAGTGTAGAGGGAAGGAGATCATATGGAAAGGATTTGGATGTCACAGCTCACAGTTACTGGTTCAGGAAGACTGCAAAACATTCAGACCTTTATTGCAAACAAACAACTTTAAAGCAGGTTTCATCCCTATTAGTCTATAATTAGGACAAAGGACAGGATGTTCTGAGAGCTCTTCACACATGCTAAAGAGCTAAGGGGAATATAAAGCCCTACAGAAGATCTAATTCCAGTGTCTCACTTAACTTTACAATCCCTATCACAGTAAGAGGGAAAGACTCGGCATTGCCTCTGGGGCTCTACTAAATCTGCCGCTTGTGTCTCTTTTAGAGCAAGAACTTTTCTTTCTCTCCAACCTGTAATGACAATGCAGTGGCAGGCGCCATCAGTTATTAAAGTAGTGTTCAGGCCTCTTCTTTGCTTCCACTGATTTTGGTTGAGGAAAGAGAGGCAGCAGCTGGGGTGAAGTAAATCTGAAATCTGCAGCATTGGCAAAGAGGCAACTGCCTTACAAAACGTCTCTGCACACTGCATTGCAGAGGGACACAGGCCAGGGCGACAGCTACTTCACCAGTTTTGTGTTTCAAGAGGAAAAAGGGAGTAACCCATCAATCAAGAGCAGCAGGGTGAATTTTCTTTGCTCTTTTGGTAGCAATGAAGACAGTAAAGACTATGAGGTTGATGTAGTACTTCCCATCAATGTCATGACTCCATATCAAATATGGGTGATCCAAAGCACCCAACTACCCCACACTGTCTATACTATAGCATACCTGAAGAGTAAAGTGGTTTTTACAGTCTGACAGACTGTTATCAACCTCACTGATACTGTCTTTTATATTCTGAAACACAAATTAGGCATACTTATTAATTTATTATTTTCATCCATATTAAAAATATCAGTACTTTATGAAAGAAGGAAAAAGATAGTAGAGAGTTCAGCATAAAGACAGTGATGCAGAGTGGTGCATCAGGACTGGGAGTTAATCACCACCAACAGGGTCAACACTGTCTCCAGCAGGTGTGACTCACAGTTACAATCCCTTAGGAAACATGCGTGCCATAACAGCTGATTTTAGCCAACATTCCTCTGGGATTTTCAGGAGACGAGTATGTAAGTTCCTATTGACTTAGTGGTGTAAATCTGTCTCCCATTGTCCCATGTTAGGAAATTATGCTCTCTCTTAAAATGTGGATGCAAAATAGCTGTATTTTCTTCACTTAATTTCTATTTTAGTTAGGTCTGAATTTTGCTTGAGCAGTTGGTTTGAGTGTGGATATATTTTCATTTTCTGCAGGGGGTTAATCTCATTTCTTTAAACAAATTGTTGTTCTCAATACTACCTACCAGTACTTATGTGTTAGCCTTTGCTAGCAAATCTTTTGCTAATGGTGTATTTCTAATGCTTCAAAATTAAATGAGAATAAGAAATTTATCTGATTAAAAGAGCCTGAAAAAAAAGAACGTTATTTAGGTAAAAGTCAGCAAAGATCTTTTTTGGCAGGGAAAAGAAGCATTTCTGGAAAGGTTTGGTTAACGGACGTCACAAGGTTATTAACAGATAATTAGTAAATGGGTTTAGAACAGTTTTACACTAGTATAGCCTAGAAAAAGGATTAAAAAAATGCACGGCAGGATGAATCTTAATAATGCATTTAGCTTCATTGTGCCTAAAAAGACAAGACAGATAAAACACTGTTGAAAGGAATTTTTTTTCCATCAAAATGCAAGCCATTTTCTCTCTTTCATCTCCATTTGTCGTGTTGCACATTTGCAGAGAGAAAACTAAGAGCCAAGAGGTTATACTTGGTATTGCAGCCATATTTAATTACTTTTTAAGACTTCTAGAATGCCCTTACCAATTATCCTACTTCTTCAAAATTGCTTCACCATCATCATTCTTTCGCTACTTTATCTACAGCACAAATTTCCTCTCTGCCTCTCTGACATTGTCCCTTCAAAAGCTTTTGCTTTATCACCCTCTTGTCTGTTGATCCCCCATGCCTGAAACTCATGGCACTTCACAGGTTCAGCTGCTATAGAGCGGATCAGGTTTCTGTGGACCTGCTACCAACTATCTCTTTTATATTATCTAGTTCATCAATCTCCCTCAAATCACTTCTTGATGTATTACCACCACCATCCCCTGCAAAAACATTTTAATTTTAACCTCTGTAAAGATTTCAACATTTTCTCACCACTTCGGATATAGGCTGTCAGTCAGTTTTTAATGTTCCTAAGCTGGTTTGCTTGTGTTTGACCTACACTGTAAGGTCCTTGGGCTAAGGTCTGTGTCCTCTTACTTGTTTGTACAATGCTAAGAATACATTCACCACTCACTCAATAATACAGTACATAATAAAATACTATCTATTTTAACACCAGAGATCTAAGCTTGAACTTTGGGGACAAGAGGATGTAAAAAGACAATTGGCACTTTGGGAAATTGCTGAATTTACAGACTAAGGGTGGAAGAAATCCAGTTTTCCCAGGGCAAGTGCTTTTTTTCCTCCTTGTATATCACTTATGAGCAGTATTTTTCTATGTAATGTATTTGGACTTACCCTCCAGTCTCAAAAGATGTTAAGGCAACAGCATTTCATATTCTTTCAAACTTTTTTCTACTCACATTAAAAAATAGTTTGACCCGTTAGCTTCAGAGCTGTACTAAAGTCTCACGATTAACCCTGAAACTGGATAAATTAACTTTATGTTTTACTGCAACCTTAACAGTTGAACTCCATTTACTCATCTTCATTATTTTCCCATCTCTGTTTCTTGAGTAACCAGAAAACCTCCCATCAAGATTATTAAGGGCAATTTCATCTTAATGAAAAAATTTTTCCTTTCCACAATTTCAAAACAAAATGACCCAGCATGTTGTTGGGCTATTCACTTTCCTCTTCTAACCTTGAGCCAGGGATGTAAGGTTTTGACCAACATTAATATGGTAACGATAACATCTTAGAAGAAGTTTTGGCTTTAAGAGCAGATGCTTTACCACATATATTTCTTGTATGAAATTTTAGGAACTAGATTACTTCTTTTTTACAAAGGCATTACATAGACATGCCACTATGCAATCAATTTACTCCAAAATTAAATAAATCAGAGAGGAAAAGGGCAGATGATTGTTCAGTGCAACTAAAGCAACTAAAATTGGAAAGGCAGCCCAGCTCTGGAGTTCTCAGCACAGGAAAGACGTGGATGTGTTGGAGCAGGTCCCAACAAGGGCCACAAAGATGATCACGGGGCTGGAACACCACTCCTGTGAAGACAAGCTGAAAGAGTTGAAGTTGTTCAGCCTGGAGAAGAAAAGGCTCTGAGACCATACTGTAGCCTTCTAACACCTAGGGGGGGCAAACATTCAGTAGGGCATGTAGCAATAAGACAAGGGGTGATGGTTTTAAACTAGTTGAGGGTAGATTCAGACTAGATATAAGGAGTCTTTTCTTTTTAAATGAGAGTGGTGAAGCAGTAGAATACTTGTCCAGAGGGGTGGCAGATGCACCATCACTAGAAACATTCAGACAGGTTGAATGGGTCCTGATGCAGTTAAAGATTACACTCCTCATTCCAAGCAGTTTGGACGAAACGACCTTGAAAGTTCCGTTCCAGCTCAAACTATTCTGTGATTCCACGGTTCTACATTTTTCACACTTGCACTTCATCCACTCAAGACTTACTCTAAGATCAGACATAGGCTATATTAGGAAATACAGGTAAATGAAAAAGGGTTTCATATTATACCGTTTCACACCTGGCAGCTGAAATCCGGTCTGCTCACTAAACATGAATGCGCAGACTATTCCAGCACGGGTTACTGTGGGCTGCTACAACAATTCCAGTCACGTAATTGTCCTTTCCTTTTGCTGTTTGTAAACAGATGAGAGATGAATGAAAGTTAACAGTTGGAAATTTAAAGGACAGGGAAAGTAAGTTGGAAGTTGCAGCCCCTATTCTTTACACTGTTGACAAGACTTATTTTATGACGTTGGGAGGCACTTAACTTCTCCACTTCCAAATCTGCAGATTAAATTAGTACTTGCCCATCTCATTAGTCAGAAGGTAAATTCAATTATGTGCGTGGAGTGTTTACAAATTTTTAGAAGAAAAGCTTCCTACAAAAAATGACACATAATCTGATATGAAGTCATAAACTTGCAGATAATCTTCCTAGCAAAGATTTGCTTTTTCTAGTTGATTTGATTAAAGTATTTTTTATAAAATACCCAGGGTACACTTGCTTCACTGTTTGTGAATGTCTATCTGCAATTGAAGACGTTCAGGTGTTCATTCACATGTATGACTTCAGATAATAGTGCCATATAAATATTACATATTCCTCAAGTTATCTGGCTTTGTTCCTCCCGTTCAATATTTTCTCAGATGCTAAGGTAAAGAAATAACTTCTTCTGACCTCTTTGTGCCCCATCAAAATATTTCTTGCCCAATCCTGCTTATAAATCCAGAACTAGTAAAAAATTTTTATAAGGAACCTACAGGCCATACATTTCTCATGTCCTGTTGAAAGCCAGCTCATTCCCTTTGTTGTGACAAGCATCCTTATTCAAAGACCTTAACACAGGTAGCAGAGATAGGTACATAATACTCAGTTCAGTTCAGACAAAACAAAAATGATACCTGTGTGTCAGAGGAAACAAGATGATGTGTGAGGGTTATTTCTGCTCCTCTGTACATGTAATCCAGAGGTCTGATTAGATGCAGAAGTTCCAGTGATCAGATAGCATCTGAAGTAATCTTTCCTTTCCATTTCCACCTTTCTCTGTGTCTTTTCAAAATGCTGACCAATATTTTTTTCTGAAGGTGTGATTATTACACCTCATTCTGTCTAAATTTCCTCTTCAATCCTACTTGTAAGTGAAAAATTGTGAACGATAACAGTAATTGGTTTTCACATTTGTACAGATTTACCAAAATTTGGAAGCTTTGCCTTTCTATCGCCTTCTAATGAGACTTCCTTGGTCTTTAAATTACATCTTATGCGGTATGACATGACCTCAGAGTAGGGTTTAAATGCAAGGTATGCACTGGTTATTCATTAAAGTTTGGCTGAATATTTCCAAACAAGATGCGGAATATCGAAGACTTATTTTCAAGTCTATAACTCCTTCAATTGATTTCTGTATACAGAAATGACAGAAATCATAAATATTTTTGTATATATCCTTGGAACCCAAGAAAGTCTTCTTGAAGGCCATTTATTCATATCACAAAAATAGCTAATTAACCCAATCTGAAAGAGCTATCATTTTACTAAGCAACATTGTACTCTATTCACCCTTTTTATAGTCTACTAGGGAGAAGTGCTGTCAGCATGGTTCTTCTCATATCCATTTATTCAAAAGTGATAGAAGCTTGAACTCTGTAAATCAGTTTAGTTCCTAAAAATGAGAGGCTGATAATAGATAGGCATACAAGCACCGCTGCATAAGCTTTTTGTCATATCAGTTGTCGTCAAAGTTGTTCAGCGAAACACATTCATGGCAACACAGTACACTGCTTCATTGAGGCCTAAAAATATGCAGCCTTTTAGCTCCTGAAGTTCAGTCAAGGGATTTTGTTCTTTCATTTTCTCTGTTTTCTCTGTCAATAAAACATCACTAACATCAGATTTTTGTATAGTACATTAGGTAGAAAAAAAGTAAATCTTCGTAACTGCTTCCTCTGCACAGTTCCCATATCTGACATCAAATGACATGGTATCTAAAAAGTTTTGATGTCTATGCCAGTTGATTTATATTGTGGATATTCCCATACATCTCCATTTTATGAAGAAGCTTGTCTGGAAAAACATCTTATTCTTTGTACTTGTTCTGGTTTTCATTTGTAGTGTCCCAGATATAGCATATTATCCAGGTAGCCTGCATTTTAAAAGAGAGTGTAACTGCTTTTCTTTGCATAACATTTTTGTGAAGACTTTTCTAAAGGTTCCATAGGTCCTTTTGAACATCAAAATCTGTGCTAGCTGTAATACAGCAGTTGATAGAAGTCTTTGCATTACCAACTGACCAGAGCAGAGTGAGAGACCGTAGTTTAATTTGCTGCTCTTATAGCTCCAAAACCACGAGTCCACCTTATGTCTTAACCAGATGTGACACATATAAATTGTCACTTGCCATTCATAGGCACCATGCATGTGTAGAGAGGTTCTGGAGTATCCTGTACGATAAGACATTTCAAAACTTTCTAATTATATGTTCTCAGGAAGAGACAAAAGTCAAACATTAAGCTCCAGCATAATAATTAACCTGTTTTCCCAAAAATACATTCAGAAAAACATACATCCAATTACCATATTTTATGGTAATAATAAAAAGTGAATACAGACTTGTAAACAGCGTTGTTATTTGCATTTTCCATTATGACTTTCATTCTGTAAATTAAATTTTACATTTATATATTAGTATAACTTGGTTTCAACATATTAATTTGGTTTTCTATTAATATTTTGCTGCTTAAATATATAAATAAATCAAGGGGAAATAAACATATCCAGCTGTTTAATCAGATTGAGTACTGAACTTCCAGAAAAGTCAGTAGGAAGTTTGGACTTATACCAACGGTATAATGAGAGGCTAAGGGAAATGACTACTAAAATTATCATGCAATAAGATAGATATATAAATATCGTGTTTGATCCAATATTCATCTTGTTGTCCTGAACACAGGCTTTTTACCCAGTGCACAGCACCAATTCACAGCGCCAATTCACTGTATTTTATTCCAGTTTGCATGAAGTAGGGAGTAGGTGGTAACCCTCAAAAGGCTGGCTCACCAGCCATCAAAAATCGATGCTATTTATACATTTTAATAAACAAAGGCATCAGCATTCACTGGTTACAAATTGCATAACTTTTCTATTAATTAGTACTCAACCCCCTATTTGCTAGTTATATCTCTCACTTCTCATGCTAATTCGTCCGTAGGTGCGGTTCTTCTCCCCATTTGAGTCTGGACTCTGTTCTGAGTAGGTGGTGAATGAGTTCATCACAATTGCCCACTGCCAGAATTACCTTCCCCCTAGTTACTGCTCAGTTCTGCTGACTTCACTCTTGGTGGCTCTCATCCAGACAAACCATTCACCCTGGGATAGTCTTTTCTTTTCCTTAAAACAAAAGATTATCCAAGCATACAGTGTTCAAATGCAATTGCTTAATCATAACTTTCCAGCTACAGCTACTGATAAACAACTAAAAAAAATTACAGTTCAATTCAAATCTTGAGGGGCTCAAATCCTGGGGGGTCTCAATATCAATCTGAAAGATTAAACACATTGCTTGCCATCTGCCATTCAACCAGATGGACTCAGAAAAGTTTGGTGATTGAGGTTCTGTCTGAGTAGGTGGAAGGCTTGCGTATTTATGTACCTACTATCTGGGAAGGAAAATAAATGGGTTTGTCTGCTGAACAATTTAACTGAGGTATGAGACAAAAGGGGAGTGTCTTTCTTCTGCTGGATTTAAAGCTTCCCCTCTTGACTCCAATCAGAAAAGTGGATAACTTCCACAGTACTGTTTTGAAGACTCAGAAATGTAAGTTGCTGCACATTTAAGAACTCTTTTTTGAGTGCTTGTGCAGACACTGTTTCTAATCTATGTCATGTGACCACTGGAAGAGAATCTGCTGCAGAAATATATTCATTTAATTTACAAAAGAAAGAAATTAGCAGAATGACTAAGGAAAATCCACCTTTTCATAGACACATGAAAGCTGTGTTACGCCTGTGTGAGCTCAGAGAAAAAGGGTAAGCACCTAAGAAGTGATTTGGCATGTGATAGGTAATTGGTGATAGATTTTTCATGAGTCATCAGAACTGTTGCATAAAAATACAATTGGCATATTGGGTAAGAGTGAGTGATATGCAAGACAGAGCAGCACAAGGCTTGACGGTTTCTGTATTCACTGAAGCATTTTGCAGCATGGTAGACAAAGCTGAACTAACTGTGATTTACCAAGTTCAAAGTAACCACAACAGCAAATCTGGTGATAAAACTTAAGCATATGTTATAAAATCCTGCCAGTGACCCTGGGTGTCAGTATGGGACAAACATTATGCCATTGCCATCTGCACTAGTGAGGGGAAAAGTAGTTCAAATATGTTTACCATGGGACGATGAAACACAAAAGGCTTGATATCTACAAGCTAAAGGAAATTAGAGGTGGTTTCAGGAAATTGAAAGGAAGGTGTAATCTATAACCATGGCACTTTGCAGCACAAACAGGTCTCCATCCATGAGGTAGCTGTGGGTGTATATCACAGTAAAGCCTACCTAGCCACCTCTAAAACACGGATCCTGATAAGAAAAGCAGTATTTGAGAGAAGACAATATGAAAAGAATATTGTGCAGGACACTTGTTGTTCCTGACTGTCACCACAGTTCATCATACTTTCCAGGTGGCTATAAAAGAAGGTATCCTTGATATGCTTCTAATTTGTGGCAGTAGACAAAAAAATGCCTACAGAAGCATGACCCGAAGAATGCAAAATTGCCTTTTTCCTAGCCCTGGCCCTGCTGGCCATCTGGCAGGAATGACCAGAGACATAGGCAAGAGTTCAGTGCAGAAGGCTCCATGACAATGGCCTAAAGAAGAAAAGAAAATACAGCTAGCAAATCTGCACCAAGGAAATACTGGCCCTTGAGAGCAAGAGAGATGTTTTTAGGATATAGTGGGTTAAAAATTCCTGTAGCTGGTGTAAAGGAATTATCCCTCTCTACAGTTATCAGTTGTCAGTGGTTGTTGTAGAGCTTTATTATTACTCTTAGGTATTAGGTATTTTCTTTCCAAAGGAATCGGTCAGGACAAACACAGTAGTGTTTGAAAGCGTCTTTCTGCTTGAGAGGCAATTCTTTTAGAAACATAGATGGAAGGATGATGGGTGTCTTATACCTTCATAAGCTTATATTTAGTCTTAACATTGTATTGAAAGAGCACAAATATTGAGAGTATTCCAGCTCTTGACTCAGTTGTTGAAACAGGAATAGGAGACAGATATCAGTATTTGAGCTAAAAGTCCCTCCAGACAAATTCAGTTCTATTTGAGCAATTTTCCTTCTGAATTTTTTAAACTATTAATATGACATCATTAAACACAACTAAGTTTCACTAATACTTATAACATAAAGGGGCAGAACAGCTTTAAGTGAAATAGTGCTTAATTGCAAATCTATTATTATTCTTAGACCAATCTCACCAGTTGTTATAAATATTTTACCACCACTATGAAGCAATAAAAGAGCAGAAAATGAAAGAAAACTGTCAGAAAACAAAAAAATTTTAAAAAATGGTATGAATTCCCACCAACTTTTCAAAGATATTTCAAATTCTCAAACACAGGTGGAAAATCACCACACGCTTTCAGCTTTGGTAGGATGAAAGTCTCACAGAAATAGAATTATTATTACAATATGAAACACTATTTTCACACTTCCTTCTTATCTACTCTTCTGCAGCAGCTATAGAAGTATCCAATGAGAAGAGAAACACTGTAATTTTCTTCTTCTAATTACATCAATTTTAATGTTTCCTCATTATTATCTATCAGATCTTTCAGTCAGGGCTCAAAGTTGGCTTCCACACTTGTTCACAAAGCCCTGTGTTAAGGCATTGTGTTGTTCAAAACCTTTTGGATCTACTGCCATTGGCTTCAGCACTGAATTTCAGTATTCCAAGGAGATGTCCCCAGCTACAGCTATATCTCTAATAGCACATCAAAGATTTTGTAGTTCTTGACCTATTTTGCTTCAGATTGGATTAATAGAGTCATTGGAAGTGAAGACTGGAAAACATTTTCAGTGGTTATGGAAGGACCACGTGCATTGTCCATATTAAGCCAGAAACAATTTTTTACTGAAGAGCCTCTGCCAACTTAAAATGCAGGCAAGAGCCAGGAAAAAAACATTTGAAATTTCAAATATTGTTGCTATTCTTATCTGCAAACTGCTGTAAGCCTATGATGTTCTGTCTTCAATTTTAGCTCTATGAGTACTGAGAAAACAACAAAAGATTATATAAACCATGGTATGTTGCAGCAGTGGAATGCCAGTAGTGTCAAGGAAAACACGTAAGTCATGTCAGTTCCCCCTGAAAACTTTCACTGCAGCCATGATATTAAGGATGATTTATTCTGTGAGACTAACTTCAGCATCACATCATCTTAGGGAAACCTCCTGTGACAATGCAGCTTTTAAGAGTCAAGGTTTACTTCCCTCTGGGTGTTTGCAGCTGAGGCACGTTGAACATCCCAGGAGTTCAGGGGATCCAATCACCCGGGCTGCATGGGTTCAGGAGCTGTTACCTACCCATCACCAGAAAATGATCCAAGTTCCCAGTCAACCACAGACATCTCACAACAATGTCATGTCAAATGCACTTCCTTACACTTCTTAACATTTCCTGTTGGTTACCAGCAAATACTGCTGTTAAATGGGATTACAAAATTTTCATTCATACGCTGTGGCAAGGTTGTGTAGCAGCAAAACAAGCTGTTGACACAGAACTAGAGGTTGTCTCCTTGGATTATCCTTTCCCTTCTGATCTTTTTCAAAATGTCTATAGCCCAGGCTTCAGGCAGCAATGAATGATGCATGTTGCTTATTGCATGACTGCCAAAACCTGGCTCCATATAAAAGCCATCATAACAAGCAGTCATTTCCAAAGAACTCAAAGATCTTTTGTTAGGAGCTTACTTCTCTCTCTGCCAAATGTTTAAACATGTAGTAGGCCTGTACAATAGGCAGACATGCCTATTGCTGTTTCTTGCAAGGTTTCAGCTTATCGATGAGTGCCATGGCAGGTTTTCAGGCTCCCTTTATCAAATCCTAAAAGGAAGCAAAGACACTATAAAAAATAAGGTTTCATATTGTCCTAGGCCAAGATCAACAGGACTGAGAAGACAGACTGCCAAGTTTCAAAGAAATAGGTTCATTCCTTATACATGACCACACTGTCTAAACTTTCTCCTTCATGAAGAGGTAGGTCTTGGAGACCTCAGTGTAGATAACCACATTAAAAGAACATCATCTTTGCCTTTTACCTTAATTTTAAATAGAAAAGCACCTCTTCCTCCTCAGGACACCACATTTCCAACTAACTTATACCAATTTGTCATGCATCTCATCTGCACCACAAAAATGTGTTTCAAACATACTCTATATTACTGTAAACGTAAAAATTGCTGTTAGAAAGTTGTTACCAACAGTTTTATCATTAAACTGCATCATTTTGTTAAAAAATTAAAAAGTACAAATAAAAATGAAGAAAAGATTTACACACACACTTCCAGCTAAAAAACCCCTAACATCTAATTTTGATAGTGGTCTAAGGGAAAACCAAAGAGCTGCAGGGGAAGGCAGGAATCACATTCAGCTGCATATTTGATAGCCTGAAGACCCAAAGCACACATGCCAGAACAATTTGGTGTTGCATCATTACTTGAAAGCAAAAACTATCTTACCACATGACTCACCTTCCTGAGTCACAAACATATAAGCCATTTCCATTGTACACACTCTGTCAAGTAATGAAGTACTTCTTGGTAAATATTAGTGCTAAAAGAATATTCAAATGGTTCTCTGACAAAATCTGTTTCTCTCATGCTTACAAACCTGTAGTGACATATTTCCTCTGGAACTGCAGTAAAAATGTCTGAGAATAGAAAAATTTTTGATACGTGTCATAATAACATTATTTATTTATTTGCCTTACTTTGATGCTAACTGTATATCTTCTATTCAGAGAAGATAAACATCAATAGTCTTCCCAGTTGACTCAGCCTGAAGTTCATCTATGAAAATGCATTATCAATGTTGTCCGTGGGAAGCAGAATGTCTTAGAGCAATGATATGTGATATGCCAACAACTGGCACTTAAGGGACATATTTTAGGGATCAATTTGTCAGTGGTGTGTTTACAGTTAGACTCTGAACTTAAAGGTATTTTCCAACCTAAATGATTCTATGATTCTATGAATTGTTGTTATCTACAAATAAAATATGATTAAATAAAGAAAACAACTATAAAAGTAAAGAAAAACAAGATCTGATTCTTCATCCTTGTATTTTTTCTTTCTTTCCCTCCCTCCTCATCACTTTCTTCCTAAATTTCCTTGTCTTTTTCCTACTTTTCTTTGATGTCATTGCCTTTCACCTTACAATTTTTACTATTAGATCGAGTTATTTCTTTTCTGAGTAATGAAAAATGCTTTGGCAAAATAATTATACATAATTAATATAATTAAATGTGGTGACAAATCACATATATTTTTTGAACTACGTAACAATTAATAGATGGAGGAAAGCTTTGAAAACCATCTTATATGACAAGTTTCTAGGATTATTTCTTTTAAAAGATTTTTATGAATCATCAGTTGCTCTTGGTACAAGGTTATAGACCTAATGGTACAATTAAGTCATTTGAATACATGAAGTAGAATGTGAAATATCTTCCTGAAATTTTATTATAGAGAACACACCTAACAAGCTGTATTGGCAGACCTGTTGAATTTGTTCTTTCATCCAGCATTAGCAGCAAAAAAATCTCTCGATTTTCTTCATCCCATGTATGTACTTTTGCTTCAAAATTACTTGCAATTGTTTTTTAAAGTATGATTTCTCAGTTCTTTGAAAGCCTCTCTTTTGAAAGCCCATTTCATTAGTGCAGACATGAATGAAAATTGAGCATTTTACAATCTGGCTTTTTAGCTGATGTTGATTTCCAATAGGTAGACATTCTCAGCAGCTTTAAATACACAGTGTCAAATTCAGAAATGTAAATATTTTTCTGTAGCATGGATTTCCTTGTACTCTGAGTTGCCTGTATTGTACTGTATTGTAATGGTGTTGTATTGTATGGGCTCCCTTAATCCTGCTTCCCTCAATGCGTGTCTGATTTGGTGGAATTATAATCTACATACAAAAACACCATAAGGAGGTAAAAATTTAATTGAAAAGGGGGTATACATTATACCTAGGAAGGAGTTGATCAAAGAGGAGGAGTTAAAAGCCATCAAATTACAGATCAAGTGCATTGGCAATAGAAGAAAAAGAAAATAGAGACAGTTTTGATTTAGAAAACTGATAGGCAGAGCTAAACACAGAAAGGAGGTGAAATGAGACTGCAAAGCTTTAGGGAAAACACCTGAAGAATTGGTAGGAACAACGTCAAAACACTGCAAGTCAGCTGTCACAACAGCACTTTACAGAGAGGTGAAAAGTAAAGAAAATCAAAAGTACCCAACAGAGGACAAAACATGGATGCCATAAACCTGCCATCTCTGCTACCGTGGAATAAAAAGTGGATGAATACCCACTTTTATGCATGCTAAACTTGCATACAGCATGAAAGGAGAGCTTGGCATCCACAGAAGTCCTCTAACTCTCGACTTACACCCCAAAATGATAGACTGCCAATACACCCTACTGTGGCAGCTACTGTAGACACATCCTTGTTTCAATACCTACATGCAAGTCAGAAAGAGAATTGTGGCAGGCTGTCCAGGACAGAAGGCAATTAACCTGATTTTCATATCAATTTAGAGGTCCATAACGATGCAAAGCCAGGGGATTAAAAATTGCTTCTCCTTGGTATATCTGTTTGTATAATTTTATAACTGGCTAAGGCAAGGGAAAACATTCCTGCTTCTACTCAGCAACACGGTTGTATAAATTGTGGATGTGGCAGAGGTGAGATTCTCAGGTTATTGTTCTGGATTGACTTCATCAGGGAATTCTCTCGCTGTTAACAACTTGTCCTTCCTTAGAAAAACAAAGGACAAGTACTTTGTTTGATTGTTGCCTGTTTCTTTTAATTACTTGCTTTGGGCATTATTTCTTGAACTTCTTTTAATATCTGTTGGCTGGGATTTCATGGAGAACAATGATGTCCAGCAAACCCTTAAGGTGTAAATGAAGCTTATTTGAATCAAAAAAAATGGGTCACTGGAAGTTTCAATATGAGCCAAATTTCCTGTTGGTGTAAATGGACATCTGTTTCATTTGAAGACTGCATTATGAAATGACTTTATGGAAGCAAATTTTAGCTTTCATAATTTTGTACTCCATGAAAATTATTGTTGATCCACAAAATGACTCAATCTCTTCTTCAAATGAAAATGTGTCTAGTCACATTTGCAAATTGATTTCATGGCTTTAGGTGTAAGATTAATAAGTAAAGGCTATGTCTGACTTTAAAAATGCTGTTTACATACATCCAGATTTTAGGGAGCTAACTAATGTTGCTGACCAAAAGTAACTCTATTGGCACATCTAAGCAGCCAGACAGAGGCTTTGTGGATCAGTCTGAAAGAGCTGAGCTGCCTAAGCTGCATTGGAGTTACAGTTTAGCTGATTAAATGCTGATTTGGCTCTAGACTGTGATTCCCAGTGTCGCAGTGGCAAACCAATTTCCTGCCTGCTCTACACCACCACAGTTCCTTTAAAATCGATGTATGAAGTTAATACACTTTAAGTTAATACTGACCTAGGCCAGTACTTTTCTAAGAAATTATTTGAGTGCAGGACATCCTAATTAATTATAGACTGATTGGAGCTGGTTTTACAATGTTAATGAATGCAACCCTGATGCTGTTCCATATTTCAAAATATATTACCTCTTTTTCCATTTCTCATAAACAGATGATGCCACTTTTTTACACCATTAGGGAGGGATCCATCAGCACCTATGTTAAGCTAACCAGTGGAATAAATAGAAGTACAAATTTTTGCAGTATTCGAGTTTTCATACTGTATAAAATGTGATTGTATTTAGACTTACAGACTGTCCTCGATCTGTGGATAATTTCCCATCAATTTTCCTGGGAGCTTCACTTGTGAATCAATCAATCTGAACCACAATCAATTAATAGTGTATCATGGCTGTGCAAACTATGATTTTGAGTTCTCAATCTTTGAGTTAAAATACCACAAGAATTTAGTTACGAATTTTTTTTAACAAAAGCCCAAACGTTTTTTACTTCAGCTGTATTTCATACTTTTCTAAAACACTGAGAAAATTATGTAGGAGCATGTATTGAATTGAAACAGATGTATTCCAGAATGTTAAACTGCAAGAGAAAGAGAAATAAACACTTGTGCAACCTCCCTTTGAAATTAATTTCCCAGATCTGTAAAATTAATATACATACAAAATATCAGATTTAGATTGCTCCTTATTTATTTGTTTGTTTGGGGAATTTTTGAATGCAGCACAGTGTTGGATACACTCTAGAAACCAGAAGTCACTAACAGAAAACTAGTTGTATCATTTATTTCAATACAGCCAGACAGAGTGTTGTGAGAAAGATCTAGATCAAATCCTGATACCAAAGAAAATCAATTTTTACGCAGCAGAGTGTTTACTTCCACAAGGAAATTTTTCCTGACCTTGCAAGACATTCTACAGTTGACTTAAACAACCAAATAAATATGCTGTTCATTACCTGACAAACAACTTACCTCTGAGTCCTTGAACTTTTGTTATCTGTTGGTTTCCTACACATTTGCCTCTTCTCTCTCCACTTAGGACTTAAGGAGAATTCAACAAGCCCTGCATAAAGACAGACATGATAATATTCACATTTATGTAATTGAAGCATAAACTTATCTTCTTTTTCCATTTATATTGCTTAGAAGAGTGTTAATCTGTCAAGTTGATAACTAAAACTTTCAACACAGAGACACAGAAGTGA
The DNA here is from genome assembly GCA_013398115.1 of Falcunculus frontatus. Classification (NCBI taxonomy): domain Eukaryota; kingdom Metazoa; phylum Chordata; class Aves; order Passeriformes; genus Falcunculus; species Falcunculus frontatus. The sequence continues at coordinate 1,679,793 of VZRV01003633.1, read as the reverse complement.
TAGAATAAAAAAACCCTCATTTTCATGGAATCATGAAAAGTTTTGTGTCGGAAGTGACTGTAGAGATCATCTAGTTCCAACTCTTCTGCCGTGGGCAGGGACACCTTCCACTAAACCAGGTTGCTCAAAATCCTGTCCAACCTGGACTTTAACACTTCCCTCAAATGGGGCATCCACAGCTTCCCTGGGCAGCCTCGTCCAGTCTGACCACCCTCACAGTAAAGGATGTCTTCTTATTATCTAATTAAATGGTCTCAAAGCATGAAGCAGAAATTAAAGAGAGGATAAAGCAGTATTTTCTGCTTTAGAAGTATAATGCTGGAAGATCAAAGTTACATTTCAGGGCAGACTGCATTAAAAAAAAAAGGACAGCAAAGCATTGAATGAATTGCCTTGAAGTCTTCATCTTTACAAGTTTCCAGCAACTGGCCAGATGAATACCTGCCAGAAAAAACCCAAATATACCTAGAAAAGTGGACCAACCCTTCCACTTCTTTTCCCTTTGACTTTGTTTTACCGAATCTGAACCTCAACCTCCCATGCCTAGTCTGTCATTAAAAAGTTCTAAAGTACCTGAGATTCTATCCCTGCTCTATCTCTAGGTGCAAAGTTCAGCTGTTGAGAGAGCACATCGTCCTCTAGGAACATTTCTCAACAGCAAACTGGATTGTTCATATTTGCAGTAACTAGAATATGAAATTGGATTTCTACTAAACACAGAAAATATTTACCTGCTTTCCTTGTTTATTAGGAATGTAACCGAATAGCTGAAAAATATTCACCTTTTTTTCTCAAGGTTTAGTTAAGTTCTTATCTAGGTCCTGCTGTTTTCCCTTTTCAGGTTTCCACATTTGCTACATTATCAACACTAAACTCTAGCACAGTAGGAGTACTATATCAGGCATCTGCAGTGGATTTTGTGTTTAGAATTGATTTTTAAATATAAATCACTATAAACACGATTGAATGGAAAAACACACAGCCAGTTTTTTACTATTATTCCTGGTTTTACAAGTATGAGCATACATTTCCACTGACACCACTGGAAATCTGTGATTGGAAATGACACTGGAAATCATGAATGACCAGAATCATCACTGTTCCCAGAGTGGATTTTGCTTCACGTACATCCAACTCTTTGGTGAAACTTTAATGAAAACGGCAGTTTTCTAAAACTGGACTAACACATTAGAGGCAGAATGATTCACAAAAAAAGATTTACCGTTAAACAGCAATGTCTGTAGCAGTTTTAGTATTAGCAATTCTGGCGATTCAGTGCTCTTCAGCCAGGGTTGTCTAGGATAAGGACAATCATATCTGCATGATATATTACTGCACCATTAAGTAGATGTGAAGCATCCATCACTGGTCATCACTAGAACAGGGTATGGAAATCACTGAACCATTATTCTGTCCTGGAACATTTCTTATGTGCCGAAACTCTTGAGCACTTGACCTTCAGCAAATACATGCATACCTAAAAATAAACTCATGAGTAAATGTTTGCAGAAGTGGCACAGAAGAATACTGACAGTTTTGGTGACAAATTTCCACTCTTTACTAACATACAAACATAGTTTTAAACAGAAAAGTCTGAAGCTTCAGTACAAGCTGCTATTCTTAAGGGCTGTCTACCTGAGGATTTAAAATAGTTTTGCTTGTTTATATAAACCAAAAGAAGTGAAAACAATGCTGCTGCAATGTGTCGCAACATATTGCAGAACAATTTGTTATTGTGAAATGATACAAAGAAGCTTCACACTCTTAATGTGAAATTGCAACTGATATTGAAAAGCATAATTTCCCATGTTAATTCCTGCCCTAGAATAACTAGATTTTATTCTGCGGTCACAACAGTTTCTGATGTGTTGCAGAAATGATCTCACACTTTTGCGATGTCATGTCAAAAACCATAATAATATCATAAGATTCATTATCCTTTTTTGTCAGAGCCTGATGACTCTAATAGACCTTATTCATTAGATAGGCTCTGTTAGTGGAGTCTTATTGTTTGGGCTAACAGTTGTGAGTAGCAGAAGTAAGAAGAGAACAAAACATATTGCAACATTCATTCAAAAAAAGCAAAATTTTTTTCCACCTATCAAAGTTTTACAAAACCATTAGCTCATTTTAAGCTTTTATAATTAATTTTAAGTCAAGTAAGTCTTTATACCAGTTAAGATTTGACACAGAAATACAGAGTTATTTCATTTCCAGGGACATTTTTAGGCACTTTTCTTCTTTTAATTTTCTCCAAATTTGAGTAGCCTTGTTCAGAAAAAATCATAAAGATAAAGAGGGAAGAAAATAACCAGTGCAGAACAGATGAAAACAAGTCCCTTTTGGATTTACTTAGTTCATATACATGAATCGTTCCAAAAAGCTGTTCCTTTGGGCTTTTAGAAGTTTCTGTAGAAGCCATAGATCATCTTGCTTCTTTTGCAATTAATGAATCTTAGCAACTACTGAAATCTTGTGGTGGAGCAAATGTAATTTCCTACCTTGATGATTCATGCTCTCATGTACGTATGGCATTGCTGATTTTGGAATCATGATGAAAGACAAAATAGCATCATTTTACTCCCCATCTCTCACTTGCCTTTGTTCATGGATTGCTAAAACTTCAGCATAAAATCAGTATCAGAACCCTTTGGCTCAATTTTCATATTTAGATTATATAAATGTTCTGAAATGATTAACAAATTGGTTTAAGTTTCCACAGGACCTATGATTGTTTTTTGCAAGATCTTTTCCCAAAGGTGTTGAAAATGAAAGTAACAGATGAAGTACTCTTCATATTGATTTCCACTTTCAAAAAAAAAAGTTTCCAGTGAATAAGTTCCAAATGAAAATACAGTGATATTTTTAAATCCTTGGCTGTAGCTGACATATATGCTTCTAAAAAAATTAAATCAATGGTACAAGTGTCAAGTTTCCCTTTAAAATTTTGGGATGAGATTTGTCCTCCAATTCCACTGTACTGTTTCTTACTATAGTTTATCAGTCTTCTGTTTACTACTGAGACATAAGCAAAATAAAATCATAAAAAATAAAAGTAAATAAAATTAAAATAAACAATAAAATATAATGTAATCTCGAATCTAGAAGAATCATAGTCCCACCTGAGGATGATTTTTTTCAGCATATTTCTCTTTTCTTATCCTTGTTTTTTCTCACTAGAGACACTAAATATTTTCAAATTTGATTCATGGATTCCCACGTGGGAAGGTATTTGAGTTGTATAAGGGCTCATTAAAGTCAACAGATGCCCCTGGGCATACTAAATTCTCACAACATAAAGTTCCTTTTTGGGATGAGTTTCTTGGAGGAAATACTAGCATTTTCAAATTTTTATGCCTAAAGCAAGTAATTTATATGAAAGTGACAGTATTTCCATAAGGACTAACAACCAAACACAACCAGGAAAGCTAACGTGAACAACAAACGATTTTGAAAAAAATGGGCATCATGAATCTGCATGATCACCAGTGAAAACAAAATTAGAGTACTGCAGCTCATTCAGATGTCTGCAATGCAAAAGGGAAATTGACAGGTTGAAGAGAACAGAACAACCCCAAATCTCAACTGATATACAAATGCAAGAAGAAGAAATAATTAAGGAGGCAAACCCATTTACTTCGTCAAAAGAGAAGCCTGAGATATTATTTAATCAAAGTATTGGAATACATCCAAGAAAATACAATACCAAATACTACTTTAATAGAAAAAAATCTGCTTTAAAAGTCTGGGTACTAAATCGGTACAGATTTATATTAAAAATAAAGGCACACATCTGTCATTATGAGAGTGGCTAGTGGGTCAACTTTCAAAATAAATTACTGAGGTAAAGAATAGTTCTCCATTTCTTGACAACTTCATTTTAAAACTGATTTCCTTTCTTTAAAATATGTTTTAGTCAAACAAAAATGTGACAGCTTACCACAAATATAATTGGAGGAAACTGTGTGGCATGTAGTTCCATCACCAAATCAGATGATTTGTAGAATCAGATTTCTACATTTTAGAGTGTAAAAATCAGTGAAAATATATCAGCAAAAAATCACAGGTGTTATGTCCCCACTTTTGAAAAGCTGTTTTTTAGACAGAATAATGAATGATAAGGTATAAATCCAGTACACAATTTAGAAGAAAAAAATGTGGAACATTAAGGATACTAAAACATAAATAAATTTTAATGAAAATATATATCTACGTATATTATTTGTGTTTAGGTACATAAATAGAGCTCTTTTTGTTACTGACCTCTTTTTCTTCCAGTTGAAACACATTTTGAAGGAGAAAAATTATGATGAAATCTTGGTGCGTGAACTGAATGCCCTGAAAGATTTGGGGGTGAAAACACTGGAGCGGAAGTTTAGCATTTTGTCTTCTATTGCATTCTTAGTCATATTAAACCTCCCTATAAGTCAAGGCTACTTGAGAGGGACCATGCCCATCAGAGAAAGCCTGTTTCAGTACAGGAGGAAAGGTCTGTGGAGAGAGGTAATACTTCTATTAGACCACCTTAGGCTTGGAGTGAATTCAGTCTCCTGTAGACCCCAGCTAGGAGAAGGTCACTTAATGCCTGTTGTGACGATGTTTTCTGTGGAGGGGATGACCAAAGGATCACTACTGTGTGCCTCTCGGGTCTCCTTCCTCTCCCACCCTTCTTCTCCCAGTGGTAAACTTCTGGGTGATTAAAGTAATGGTAATGCAGCTTAAGTGTTCTCTGTGATGCATAGTGGAGCAAGGTTAAATTCCCTGTGGACTGTGGGCAATCAAATTCCACAAATAATTCTCAGGATAGAAAGAGCCAGATTTTAATCTTCTATTTCTTTAGATACTTTACAGGTGTATTCAGGATTTAATTGTAGATGCATATATCCTGACAGATGCTTATTCTACACGCCAGGCAGATGCAGTGTGTTTTGTATTGCTGGTGAAATGGGTGCTAATATGAACAGGAACAAAAATAGACACTTCAGAACTTTTTCAGACTTAATAGGCATGTCTTTGTCTTCATATGAAATGAAATATTTTCTGATCCGTCAATGTCAACATTAAAAGTACCTTGTTTCCTCTTATTTGCTACTGCATGGAGTATTTCCATGTGTTTCTTTTAAAAGATTTTATTTTACTGAAGGCATTATTTGCTTTCATAAACAACACAGAAATAAGAAGCCCTTCATTCTCAGGGGCTTGAAGTCTTTCTGATTAAGTGTGGAAAAACAGCTTAGCCCAACTTTTGCTGGTGTAGGTTCACTGAGGAACCAAGAACTAATCCTTCCTGAAGGATGCGCACAGCACACATGAAGTAGAAAACAATATCTTAACTGAAAAAAAAATGCTTGTGAGTCCATCTTAGATGGAATGTACTAACTGTTCCCTCGTTATCCTACTCCTACATACTACTAAAACACTTCTCAATAATCCCCCTGGATGCAAAATAACTATTTGCCAGCTTGCAATAAAGCTTTCTCCCAGATCTGTTGTACTGTACTGCGCATTCACACACCATAAGACAATTAGGACCAATGAGGCTACTGTTGTCCAGCAGAACTAGATTGTTTCTTCTAGTTGTGCTCTTCCAGCTGTGAGGAAATATTGCCTCTAGACATGAGTGCTGCAAATGCCTGACAGCCCCAGGCAGAGAGCAGCCAGAGCCTCATCCTGTTTCATTTCCTAAAAGCTTTGGAGAGTCAAGATGGCAGTTGCTGCTGAAGGGGGTAGGAAACACGTGGGGCAGTAGCTTGATGAGTCTGCTGACTTAAGAGAAAACTCTTTGGAAGATGCACAATATTCAAGAACAATATTTTTTCATCCTGAGGTGGATCCTTGGCAAAATAAAGGATTCATCTCTCTTAGCTTCCTCCATGGATTTCTAATCCTCTTCATTCTTTCCCTTTTGCCCCACAGAATTTGAAAGAGGTTCATGAATTTTCCTAAACACTTCATTGTTCCTGCAATTACTTGGAAACCTGAAGCTGAAAGGGCTGGGGAATAAATGGGTTGAAATTAATGAGGTACTTTTTCAGCTCTTCCAGAGATCCTGGGAGAAGAAGATGGACAGAGATAAAGAGAAGGAAATATTTCATAAAATTAAGTGCAGTATAGGCAGAAGGCTACCAGACTGCAATATGCTTTGTGAAGCATAAAATAACACCGTTGCTATTAGACTTGGTTCAAAAACATAGAGCTAGATATTCTACACTGTGAGAGAGACTGGTGGTGTAGTTTTCTCTGGGGATTGTATTCCACAAAGAATGATGAGATAATGTTTTCCTGGAGTCCAGGATATTTTTCTCTTTGTGATGATGTGGCTTCAGAATTCAGGAATTCTGACTGGACTTCTGCATTCTTCAATTCTTCATTCTCCCTTCTTCCCACATTCTCTGACATGTTGGCACCCTGTGTATGGAAGTCATTCTTATGAATCCTGCATTCACACTACTCTGAATTCCCTCCAGAAGGAGAAGACTAAAACTCACCTTTGCTTTTGTCTCAGGTCACATGATGTTAGGAGAAAAAAGATCAATACATAATACATTTGAGCATTTTGGTTTTATCAGCCACTTCCAACCCTTTAAAGAGGTAAAAAGAAATAATGTTACTCATAATCATAATAAAAGTTCAATTTCTGAAAAGAACAAACATAATGAAGCAGGCTTTTTTCTATAACAAAATAAATCTGAACGTTTCTTTGAACTAAAAATTATATTAAAATCTACACTCTCATATAATATTTTTAACTGATTCAAATGAAAATATGTATCAATGTCATAGAAGTCAAAAAAAGTCCCTTTTATCCCTAGGTATCATCCCACATACCCACAGACACAGAATGTCTTTGACTTATTGAAAAACCCTGTTTAACCTCTCATGGGAAAAAGGTGCTTTTCTTTCTCTTAGCAACAGTTCTTGAAGATGAGAAGAAGCATGATAGAAGCGATTCATTGAGGCACAGAGCTCTCCACTGCCTTCAGCACCTTTGTGCTGTCAGTATCCCACTGGATGTCAGAGTGTGCAGCAGGAGAGCATTGCTATTCTGCTCTGAAGGAAAGAGCACAGGGGTTTGCAGAGCTCCCTGGGAGCAGGGGCACAGGGAGGCTGATAACAGCCACAGCTGGGGCTCAGAGAGTGCAGGGACGGGGAGCTCCTGCATCATCCTAAAGTGCATCATCCTGGAGGCTTCGTGTTCCTCTCTCATGCCTTAACTATTCTTCAGTTCTGTGAAAATGATCTGTGGTATACACACCCACTAGTTAGACTATTGTTTAAGATTATCCACCACAGAAGCCTTATCTTTAAAAAATGAACAGCAAGTTTTGTTTACTTGCCTAATGACTGCAACAATGACAGCAAAAACAAGCAAAGAGGCAATGAAGGTTGTCAGAAATATCCACAGTTCTTCCTGAGTGACTCTTTTTGAGACTGGAAACAAGCAGAGGTGGAGGGAAATTCTATTGGTTCTGTAAATAAAGAGTATTTTGCCTGAGTCATTACTACAGAAGTCCAGAATATAAATAACTGCTTCTTATGATTATTGATATGGATATACTAAAGAGCTAAATGAATGAGGAAAAGACTTCCCGTAAACAGCCAAAATAATTAATTCATCAAGTATTTAAACAATCAAAAAATAGCACCAGTTCTTATAGAAAGTCCAGCAGTAACTAATCTCATTAGAAAAGATGGATTTTCAATTTCCTTCTGCTAGGAATATTCTACAGTTTGTGTGCTTCACTGTTTCCATTAGACATTTCTTCCCCTTATATTTAAGCTCTTTCCCATTTGGACATTGTTTGAGCACAGTTCTTTCTCTCTCATTGGACTACCAAAACATTGAAAACTTGCATTCTGCTGAGCAATTCATTTGCTCCTTTGGGGAAAGAAATTTCTCAGGAGACCCAAAATAATAAACATGCTAAATCTAAGCAGCTTCTGCTGAGAAGACATCAGGAAATTACTTAGAACCCAGGCTGGTCGAGAATGAAACATTCAGTGGATCATTAAGCCTGAAAATACTCCTAGTACACAGAGTAACTTGGGCCAGATCTGGAAAGATGATCTTTTTAAAGGGCTAAAACCAGGATCCTTAATTAAACAATTTAGAAGTAGTTGGCAAGTAGATCATTAGAGCAGTTTCTTAATTAAATGGTCCTGGTCCAGACGACTGGGAATATATTATCGTTCTGAGGATACTAAGGATTCAAGATAAAGAAATTATTAAAAATCACATACAAATCCAGAGATATTGTAATTGCCCAGAGAAAGTTTTCTCTAAAACCACATTAACAAATATATAGGCTAAAATAATTGCCTCCATTTATTCCTTATTTATAAGCTGCACTTGGCAGGAAAAAAAACTTTTTAATGAATATGTGACATAAAGCAGCATGATTATTTCTAATATTAGTGCAAGCACATTTTTGTTTTACAGCAACTAGAACAGAAAATAAAGGAGTTAACTTTTGACTTGGGTTTTGGTTCAGCGTTATTTTTCTATATACATATAAGCATATCTTTACAGTTAAAAGTTCTTTTAGAGCAGCTATAAGTAATTTAAAGACTTAATAGAGATTGCACAAATTTAAGAACATCAATCACTTCTTTGGAAATTTAATTCATATTAGCTGTGTGTATTTTAACGACTAAAAGGGGCTATTTGTATAGATATCAGGTTCTGGATAGTTTGACTGTGAAAAATCGCTTTAAGACATAACTTAATGAATAGTCAAAAACTGTTTACTGTGAAAAATAAAAACAAAACAACCCCAAACCTAGATTATCATTTTCATTACTCAAAGGATTTCCCAAATTTGCTGGTGGTGCAGTCCTGCTGCCCCTGTGGTCTGATAGAAGAACTCCTGGTAAAGGACCTCTTAAAACTTTTCCAACAGCCAGCCTGACTCCTGCAAGGCTTCCAGCTGGCTTGATGACCTTGGTCATAATGTGTCAGTGGCTGAGGTCAGATCTGTGCTTACAGGCATCACTGCCCAGCCAAAACAGACAGATGGTCATGTGGGGTCAGGTAGTGCAGATGAATTTCACTGTCAATGACAAACACAGTCAATGCAAAACAAGGAACACATATTTTCTAAAGCAGAAATTAATTCAGGACAAAGTGCTGAAAACTGCTAAACAGAGCTTCTCAGGCTCCTGGCTTTATCCTCCAGTTTTGTGAAATTAGTAAATTATCTTGTTTATTGGAAATCACTTTAATGGTGGAAACAATGTTTTCCCAGACAAAAAACCCCAATCTAACTTGACAGTCAGAATTTTTTATCCAGACATGTGATTGTGTATGAGCTCCTTCTTACAATTTGTCATCTTTTGAATTCCCAAACAAGAACGAACATGTGGGATAAGAACTTCAGTCTCAATACCTTCATAAATACTAATGCAATCTAGTGTTAACTAATCATGAAGAACCTGAGTGGCTTTGGCTTAGGTCTCCTAGTTTGCCATGTCAGAGAGGGAAACCACTTCAGAGTGGCAGAAATGTAACACAGGGAAGCACGTAGATGAACAGCCATATTGTTGCTGATATAACAAAACAAGTCACATCAAAGTTCTGTGACAACTTGAAACGTAATAAATTAGTTGTATTTTCAGACAGCAAATGCTTATACTTTCTAGATGGCCTAAAAAATTCACTAGACATCTTTGTAATTTTGTGCCTTCCAGACTTCTGTGTAACAATTTGTTGCATGCAGAGTATTCATCTCTACACAACTACAGTAATTTCCTATAGCTTGTCTTCCAGTAACGTCAGAGAGAGAGATAAGTTATTAACTGCCTGCTCTGACTCCTCTTTCCTCTGGTAATTCTTCTGCTAGTAAGCCTTCTCCAGCACTATTATAAATGTGCAAGTATTTTTCCCTTTTAAACCTAACCAAGAAAATTTAAAAAATCATTACATTATTACAGTTTTCTCTCCTATTTGCCTGGAGATAGAATTTTGACAAAGTCTTAGTTATTGACAGATCAGCATCTACAGTGATACCAGCTTTGACAGAGAATTACAGAGCAAATGCTTGCTTTTTGCGTTAAATCAAAAGCTGTTTTTCACACTGTTCTTCAATTTTTCAATAAGACACTGCACAGGAAAGTTCCTTACTGCCATAAAGTCACTTCTGCTCTTAAGAAGATTGCTTGTTTATATTTAATTCCTGAATGATTTTCACTTTTTCAAGTGCTTTTTAAATGAAAAACCATTTAATGGGTTTGTGAATACTACTTTACTTGTTTTACAAATAGAAAACTCTTACACTAAAAAATTACTCAGCTAGCCAAAGGTCTTGCACCAAAACTGAGACCCACAATATTCTCAGTCCCAGGGCGGTGTTTGAACTTCTCTCCTTCACCTCACCACCTGTTTTCAGAGCAGTTTAAATCAGAGATCAAGTCATACGTCTGTTGATATGAAAGCAGAATTACATCTTAAATATTTTGATACAGGCAAAATACCATCTTCTCTCAAAAATATGAAGTGTAGATAAAAAAAAAGGAGATTTATTAGACATCCTAAAACTTCTTTTCCATATAGCCCAGAATGCAAAATATTTGATGAGAAAAGCAGTGTATTTTACATTTTTAAAAAATATTTAAAATGTAAAATGTTTACTTTTAAAAATAGAGAACTAATTGTATTATGCTATTTTTAAAAAGTTCGATAATTGAACAGTCTTTGGTCATTTTGACTGTATACCAGATAAGCCTTCATTATGGTCTTTAAGGATTGGAAGAATTCTGGCATCTAGTATCTAATACAAATTGGATGTTACTTCTAGATGAAGTACTCTATCTAAAAATATACTACATTTTGTCAATGTTCAAATAAAAAGTTGTACAATAGTCTTAAAATAAAATGTCACATGGGTTTACTTTCCTAGATCCTGGAGCAGTTTAACTGCATTAAAATACTCCATTTCAAAATTTAATCCTCAAATACTAATTAGATGGTATAACTAGTTACAAGATAGATCATATATGAATGGTTTCAATTGAGATTCTATCATCTCCACTGTGATAAGTGACTTAGCGGGGAATTTCTGATTACAGGTAAAGCATCTCAGTGACTGCTGAGTGTGCCTAATCTATTTGCAAAAAAAACCCAACAAAATGAGCCCCATCCTAGCAGAATTGAAGTACATAAAAATTTAATCCATTTATCTATAGAAATTCAATATAAAATATGATTAACAGGAATAAAAAAAGACTCCAAATAATATTGAAAAATATAAAATTTAAGGGTTTGGGAATAAACACCTTTTTGAAAGACCTGCAGACTCCTTTGAGGTAAATATTCACTGACAGCTCCTTTCAGTGTCAAATGACAGTGGAAGTATTACAGATTCACAGGCTAATATGCAATTTTTAGATTAGTCAGCAGGAGAGGTTTGCACTAAACAGCACTTCTCTCTTTTCTTCATACTTTGTGAGAATGGAGAAAGAGAAGAAAATGACTACTAGGGGCATTTGCAAGGCTGCAGAAAGCACAGCAGGACTTTTGGGGCAGTGGCAGCTCTGGCACTCGAGCATTGCCACTCTCTCACCCGGTTCTCAGGCGTGGGAGTCACAGGCCAGCCCACTGATTCATTACAGCAGAAAGGCCTGGCAAGACACCCAACGTGGCACAATTTATTCTTTGTGAAATACGGCCTCAAGTACAAAGTAACACATTCTGTTCAGAGTGAATACGCTTGCACATAACTAATGGAGACTTGCAAGATTTATTAGAGGGCAGAAAACTGTTCCTTTCTGTGCTGATCTCACTGCATATAAAACTTTCTGTGAGTCCTGTATCACGTATAACATTTTTCTATTAGGTAAAGAAGCACATTGGCTGTAATAGAGATACATTTTTAACAGTGCTGTGAGAATGGTAGGTTCAGGAATTTTGAAATAATTAAAGTCAATTAACGTATTAATTGAATTTAAAATTACATACCCTCTTTTTGAAATTGGTGTTTACTTAGTGTCTATCTTCAGGATTAGGAGAAAAATGTGCTTGACTCTCAGAGTAACTGTTTAATTGTCCCATTTTTTGATTCAGTGAGCTGACAGGAAAACGCGCACTCTATGGACAAGAACAAAAAGACGTGCAATGAAAGAATGAAGATAAATCCGTCTGGGAAGGATTGAAACAGAAAGAGTAGAGGTGAATCTGGCAAAAGGCACCGATCAAGGAAGAAAGAATTCAGCAAGACATTCTGGCTGAAAACAGTTGCCATGGACAAGAGCTTTTGTATTAGCTCCAGGGGGTTTTGTATCTGCTCCATGTTTGGAGATGCTGTATTTTAGAGTGAAAAGAGATTACACCACATAAGAGGCATGAAGCCAATTTTCTCTCCTTTTTCTCGGCGTAAATCCAGACCAGCTCATGAAAGATTTACAGCGATAGGCTGGCAAACGAGATGTGATCCATAAATTAGAAGATGTAAAACTGAGATGAAGAAAGGAGGAAGGAGAGATATAGAACTGGAGGGTGTTCTAAGGGACAAAAATTAGTGATAAAGGAAAAAATTATCAACTTTCAATGAAATATAAATGGTAACTATTCCTAAATATAAAAACAAACCGTGCAGTACAATTTTGTCAAGTTTCTCAACACAGACTAACAAGTATATGAATAGTGCTAAAGAGCTAAGAAAAAGAGCTTAAAAATGAATAATTTAGGAGTTGCACAAAAGGCAATAAGAGGGGTAAATAACATTTTTGGGGATAAGTGAATAATTATGCTGGCTGTACAGCAGTTCTATGGTTGTATTCCACCAGAAAGTGTTCAATAGCACATTTAAGATATATAGGTGGGAACTGGAATCTTGTTTATTAGTGAAAAAGACAGAGCCAGGTTGCTGAGTAGCCCAAAACATAAATTAAGGTATATGACTGATGCAGAAAATTCACTTTTCCACTCTCTAAAATAAGCTGTTTTCTCTCTCCTTATTACCCATCTATAAATTATAATAGCCTACAATTTTGGTCAAAAAAAAAAAAAAAAAAAGCCACATATGGTCTATACCAGATTAGCAGAAGCCCTTTAAATGGAGAGGCTGAGATTTACAGAAAAACATTTACTCTGCCATTTGGTCTAGGGACATTTTCTTGGTAGGAGATATCTCCATGGCTTACCATAGTTTCTTGTCAGTTCAATATTCATCTTAATATTCAGATAAAGGAAATATTTAGCATTATCAGAAAGTCTGATTATTAGGAAAAAAGGTCCGCTTTTGCTGTAAAATATTAATGAGGTTTATTTAAATGCTGTTACATGGAAAGGCAAAAATGTCCATTGGGCACTGCACTTTAAGCAGCTTTACAGTTGTCAGCTGAATCTTTGTTTTTCCCTGACCATCTTTATATTTGTATTGTCTTGGTTGTATACTTCCTTTTTAACTCACAGAAAATTTAGACCCACAGGGTTCTGATCTATAATGGGTTTTGGTAATACTGCTACTACTACTACTACTACTACTACCACTACTACTACTACTACTACTACTACTACTACTACTACTACTACTAATAATAATAATAATAATAATAATAATACTATCTCGTGTGATTTTTTCAGTGATGTTGTTTTTAGCCATAAAATGATTTTTGTGAATAAATATGCAAACAATAAAAATCATTCAAATAAATTATTTGGCTTCATTCAATTAGCCATTCAATTAGATTACGAAAAATCACCTGTCCTATTATAAGAACATTGTGGTATAAATTTTTTAGTACAGTATCTGAAAAAATCAGTGTGCTAAATTAAAATAGCACAGTTTCTACAAGTACCATTCATCATCTATCCAGAAAAAAAACCAAAAAAACCCGAAAATATATCAGTGACTGTGAATTTTATATTATGTTTCTGTGCATAGTACACTATTAATGATGAGTATTTAGATTCAAAACAGTTCACCATCAGATGTTTTGACAAGATGTTCTGGCATCTGGATATGTTTTGAGACATGGCTCTGGCTTCACTGCTTGCTGTGTATTAAACTGACACAAGACTCCAGTAATTTTAGAGAAATTATTGAATGCTTTTGCCACAAAATTAAGATTTCTGCATACTGTATCTGTTCCTAGGTACATTTTCCGTTGAGGTTTTTCTGATCTGCACTGCAGTTGCAGCACTACAAGCAAGAGCTACAACTTCAGTGAAACCCTTTTTACAGAGAACCACCTAGTGATGACACATGAATAATGTTTAGTGATAGTCTGGATATTTTCTTGGTGCACATGCCAGTCTTCTAAGTATTTAAACTGACTCACTTTTTAAACTGTCCTGGAAATACAAATGCAAAAACCCCCATATTTATGTTACTCAGTATTGTATAACTCTGCTTAACCAACTATGCTATGAATTTTTCACTTTACTGAAAGCCATAGATATTCAAAAATTAAAAGGCTCTAATCTCATGAAATAGTTTTCAAAATTTTCTTTCCATTCTTCACTGCAGCCTCAAAAGCTCAGTTTTTCAGGCTTTTGTCTCTAACTTGAAGAACCAAATCTTCCAGAGGCGGGAGGTTAGGGTGGGTAAAAGTGACCAAAGTGAGGCTCACAGCTTGGCCATCTGATTTTAAAAGCTGGATATCAAAGTAAGGCATAAAATATCATAGCTAAAATCACACAAGTTGATAGAATAGACTTCCTTTATAACAGCTATTCTTTCGAATTATTAAATTAATTCACTTTTGTGAGTTAAATCAAACTGCAAATTCCTCAGGGCATGGCACAATCCCTTTTCAATAGAACGTCAATACAGGAGAGGCCCATTCCTAATTGGAATTCTTCAGCTCTTCTGTAATATAAATGAAAATCATAATTAGAAATGTACTAAGATAAAAAGAAACAAAAGGTCTTGTAAATACCACTGAATGTTCCTATTATCCTTGTGGCATTCAAAGTTCGTTGCTTATTTTGTTACAGAGCAATTAAAGGCAGGAAACTTTCAAGGCTCAGAGAAAAAGGGGTGAAGACTTTCCATGTGCAAGTTCTCTTTCATGAAGCCAAGGACAAAAACAGATAGCAGACATGAACAGAAATTGAGAGGAACACATTAAAATCAGTCTGAAGGATTGTCTTGAAGTATTGTGAAACTTCACAGAGCGTAAAGGTAAGAGGAATTTTATTCATATAGTGCGTTAATTTTATTGAGGGAAATAATTCATATGGAAACAGTAACTCATTTTTCAAAGACCAGTGCTTAACCAGTCAATGCCTGAGGAGGTAGGCACCTATCAGACAGAAATGCCAGGATTAATATTTACAGACTGGAAGACAGGACGACATATTAGCTACTTCCCTATGAGAAGTGAATAAAAAAAGTCTTTTTCATTCTACACTCACTACAAATAAGACAAATCTATCCATCAGAGGGCAGATTCATTGGACATGGTTCTATTAGCTCTTTCCATCTAACAGAGCTCTGAAATTCGTACTACAGGCAACAGAAGGCATAGAAGGCATTTATTTATTTCCTAAACATAAGGCTATAAAAGTGGCAGTTTAGAAGCAGAAAAAAATATGCAAAGAAATGTTCTATCTCACTAATGTTAATGCATAACCAGCATTTACTTTATATACATAATGCAGTGAAAAATCAATTAGATGACAGATGTCTTCTCTCTCCCCCTTGTCAGTTGTAGCATGAGTAGACAAACAATCTAAATCACTGGCAGATATGTGCTGTAGAAATACTGTGCAGAGGTAGTTAATTATTCCTGTCAGAGAACAAAATGCAATTGCATTATTTATTTTGAAATTACAAACACAGTAAACCATAAAATAACCATTGTTGACATAAAGGTAACTCAGTGTTGATCTCAAGGAGTAATCAATAAATCCATGGATTCAGTAACTGATATTTCTTTATAAGTGAAAAAGAGGTGTCTAAGTGAAAAATATTTACAGAAGATATATGAATGCTGCTGACATAAACCTCCAGAATTAATAATTATCTTCTATTTAACTAGACCCTTATGCAGGTATGCATAATACAAAAATATATTATGTTTTGCTATAGCTCTCTTAGAGGTACAGTTATCACTTAATACAATTAATGCATCTGTTTCCTAGTCATAAAAGGAAAAACACCACCTTTGGTATTGATGTTAAAAAAAGTATTTTACACCCACACCTGTTTGATTTTCTCATCCAGTACTAATTCTTCTCCTTTGTCAGAGTAGTAAGTTCTCTTGGAGGCACTTGTACTTCAAGATAGTGATGCACCTAGCAGAGCATATCCTCCTTTCCACCATGATATTCAGATGATGTGACTTGGTGGCAAACATGGTACAGACCCTAATTGGGAGGGAGGAAGAGGGTGAGAGACTTGAAGGGTTTTAACATCTAAGGAAGCTCATACTCTGATAAAAATCAAGATGAGCGAGAATGCAGCAAAAAACATTTTTCCAATTATGCTGTGTATTGGTCACTCTTTTAAGAAAAGCTGTCTATCCTAAACCTTACAGTCTGTGTCAGCCCTTACTGCCAGAACACTGACTGACCTACAATACCAGAGAAGAAGGGAACTAGCCTCTTCATTTTCTGTGCAAGTATTTTCATAAAGCTACAAGTGGATGTTGAAAATTGAAATAGAAGTGCTGAAGAAATATATGATTAATATATATTTCTTATAGGTTCTTAGTTGCCAACCATCAGTGCATAAATGTACCCCTAAAGCGTATGTTTTTACCAAACAATAAAAGGAGTATCTTTTTACAATGGAGTGAATAGTATTCTAACCAATATTTTTATGATTACAACAGTAGAAGGTTATAAATGGAAAAAAATAATATATTACAGGCAGACAGATTTTACACATTGTTATTCGTGCATAACACAAGCTATATTTGCATTAGCTGCTATGGTTTAAAATGCCAGAAGATCGGAGGAAGGAATTCTTTAACGAGTAATTTACCTCAGCTTTGTCAGACACCCATTTCTCAGCAGATATTGCTGTATGTAAAGCTGAGGCAAGAATGATGGTAAGCAGACGTGTGAATCATTCCTGGAACATGTTCTGGGTTTTGCTGATGGGGTAGAACTGTTGTTTCATACATACAGACTCCTCACACGCAGGCTTACGCAGTCTGGGACTCAAAGTCCATCTCACTCCCTGCTACCCAAAGAAATGCACTCTCTGGTTTACAAAGCAGTAGGAGCAGGACATTATTGACCAAAATCATCACATCTATTAACTCCATGGTACCGACTACGACTGTAATTCAAACTCCCTGTCCTGTAGTGAAAACCTTCCAATGAATTATCTCAAGATACTAAAGCATCTGTCTCTGTAAATACAGCAATTCTGTTCTCCCGGCCCCATGAAACTGCTGAGTATTGGAGGAATTTGAAAAATAGTATTAAACTTGAAATGACTATCAGATTTATTTAATTTTAATTTGGTTTGGTATTATGAGCAGTTCTATGGAGGAGATATGCATGTGGACATGATGGTGATTCCTTCCCTTAAACACATCTAAAAAGTAACCGCACTTTGAATAGCCATAATTTTTCAGAACATATTCATTTACTAGCAATTTATCAATGTTTTCTGGTAATCAGAAAATGGATTATTATTTTACACTTATAAAAAAATGAGCATTTTTTCACCTTTGATAATGGACCTCTTGAGATTAATTTATTCATCTTTGCAGCAACAGAAACCCTGCTACATTTGTGATTATAAGAATACTTAGAAGTGAGATAATGATGAAGACATGGTTTTCAATACAGATTTTACAGAATCCTGCAGCTCTCAGTAGCGTAAATACATCATCCAAAATGCACCCCACCAAGAAAAAAGAAAAGAGAACAAAGTAATGAAAAAGAAAAAAAATAGCCACTTGGATTTGTAATCCAAGTGTTAACCTTAGTCTCTGCACAGGACAACACGAGACAGTAAATCGCTAGTATTGCTCTATTCGAAAACACAATAGAAGAAAATGAAAGGAAAAAGAGCTCATAAAATTTTCAGAGTATAAGTACCATAATCTCATGGCAGTTTAACGGCAACTGGTCTTTAACTCTCATCTGAGAACAAATCTCTTAAGAATAAACATCTGAAAACTAAATGTGTTGATAAGGCAAGGGAGACTTACAAACATATACAACATTTCCATGATATAACAGTTTTACAGTATTAAGTTTGAGACAATGTCTAACATTCAGCTTCATTATACCACAAAATCAATTTCCATGGGATTGGTCACAGCCTGCTGTTACTCTTATATAAAAAAATTAGTTCTCACTAACCAAAATTTTGTGTTATTGTCTTATTTATTTGATACCTTTCAATAAAAATGCTGGTATAGTTTCATGGACTCCCTAGCTGACCTTTCCTCATCTCCTACACATCTGCATTCAAAGAAAACCAATTCCTTAAAAAACAAACAAATCAACCCAACAAAACCAAAAATAAACAAACAACTAAACAAGATCCAAAACAGGCTAATTCATTCCCTGCACATCCAACCAAAAGTTAACATAAAGCTTTTTCTTGTGTTTCTATAATGTTAACTAGAAAGGTGAAAATTTAGGAGAGATCATGGAAAGCTTTTTCTGAAGTTTACTTGCAACTCACTGCAGTCTAGAGAGTGGAACTGAGCAAAACAATAACTGACTAAGGACAAAGCCCCAGCATTTTCACTCTCTGAAGTGTTTTCTAAAACCTAATTTCAAGGAACTTGGCTTATTGTAGCTGCTCTAAATAAGTTTTCTAGCCATGATTATGAAGGACCTTGGAGAGCTGGGAGCCATCTGACATTCAACAGCTGCAGGGTCCTGCACCTGGGGAAGAACAGCCCCCTGCACCAGCCCAGGCTGGAGGCCAACCTGCTGGGAGGCAGCTCTGAGGAGAAGGACCTCAGGGTCCTGGTGGACAACAAGCTGTCCATGAGCCAGAGATGTGCCCACGCGAATGAGAAGGCCAGTGGTGTCCTGGGCTGCATTAGGAAGGGCATCGCCAGCAGGTCAAGGGAGGTGATCCTGCCCCTCTACTCAGCCCTGGTGAGGCCATATCTTGAGTGCTGTGTCCAGTTCTGGGCTCCTCAGGAGAAGAGAGACATGGAGCTCCTGAAATGGGTCCATTGGAGGGCAACAAAGATTATTAAGGGACTGGAGTATTTCACTTATGAGGAGAGGCTGATGGAGCTGGGTCTGTTTATCCTGGAGACAAGCGGGAGGAGACCTCATCAAGAGAATGGAGTGAGGCTTTTCTCAGTGGTGGCAAGAGCTAATGGGCAGAAACTGATGCACAGGAAGTACCACCTGAACCTGAGGAAGAACTTCTTTACTGTGTGGGTGACCTTGCACATGAACAGATTTCCCAGAGAGTCTCCCTCACTGGAGATATTCAGGAACTGTCTGGACACAATCCTGTGCCCTGTGTTCCAGGATGACCCTGACTGAGCAGGGAGGTTGGATCAGATGACCACTGTGGTCCCTTCAAACCTCTCCCATTCTGTGATTCTGTGATTCTGTAAAAATACATCTGAATCTGTGCAAGATCCTTCACAGACCCTATCTGTACATATGTTGGAGAATAATGTATTCTACTAGAAACCCTGGATGTTGCACATCAACTGCATATGCATGACAGAAAACAGTTCTGAGAGTTTGGAGGCATATTTTAATACAGAATATAAGAGTGGACTAAGTAATAACTTAATAATCTGAAAAAAAAGAAAAGTAAATACAATGCATAAGGGTAGTAGGAAGTGAATTATTTCGTACAGAAAATAATAAACACACTGAAAAACTGTCAAAATTGAAAGCCTGGATTTTGCCAGAAGATAGATGAATTTCACACACTAAGCGGCAAAGCTTTGAAGTGAATATATCAAAAAATTGGAAAGGGCCGCACAGCAGTTCAAAAAAATATATGTTCACTACAGAGAAAAGTCTTCAAACCCAGGCTAAAGAAAAAAAGAAATAAAAAAAATAATAACAGCCTGTAATGCTGGTATGCTGTTCTTTGCTGGAAGGGAAAGGCTTGGGGAATTTCCCATTTGAAAATAAGCAAATGAACACAATCTATGTTTTGATCATAGCATTTGAAGTCTGAGTCCTAAGAAAAAATATCAACTCATATTCCATATGTTCAAAAAAGGAAGAAGATGGGATATTTTATTAATTTATGAAGGAGTTTCAATGATATTCAAAAATCTATGAACATTTTGAAGGTATTTATTAAGGAATTTAGGAATTTTTCCCAAATATTGACTTTAAGAGAAGAGGAAGATTCCATGTTACAAAGAAGTGCGTAAAAATACCTGTATAAACGTTACCACAAATACAAAAATCTATGAAAACTAAGATCAATCAAGAAACAAAACTGTATGTAAGAATAGAAAATTTAGCAGGTTACCATGAACACTGAAACAAAGTAGAGAATTCTTCAGATTAAATAGAGAAGAATAAAGAAAAAAAGTTAGACAATTGCATCTTAAGGATAGTTAGAGACTTAAAATTCCAAAAATTAAACCAAAACTATGGGCTTAATTTCCATAGTTTGGAGCCACAGACAACAGAGGTCAATCTCATTATTTAATGCACTCAAGGAAATATTTGAAGTATGTAGGAGTAAGTGTCTCAAAACGTCCCTAATTAAATATCAATAGAATGGTACTTGAGACTTATTATATAAAATATTAGGCATACACTAACCCTCAGAGTACACATCTTACTAACTGGAGTAGCTGGTAAGACAACATAGTTAGAAGATCTGGTTTGACATAAATGACAGCTCTGTCATTTAAACACCTCCTTTATAAACACTGTAAATCACTTTCCAGTTATATTCAGGAGTTATATTTTGAAAAAGTAGCTATTATTTCATGGAAAATAATCAGCAGGGCTGCTAAGAATGGCATGCTGATACTCAGCACCAGCTCCTGAAGAGTGAATTGCTGTGACAGCTTGCAGGGACATCAAAAGCCTGGAACCAGCCCCCCACTTCCACATCTAAAAGGGAACAGCTGCAGAGAAGGACATGGTGATGCCAGGTCACTGCAGCAGCAGCTTAGGAAAATAAAAGATGGTAGACACCTGACCTAGGACCTGGATGGGGTCTTTCAAGTTTAGGAGACTGGCAGGATCCCAGAAAGAAGTGACCCTTTTTTTGTTGTCAGCTTTTCATCTTTTTCTTTTTCATTCTCGAAAATTATGGATTTCCCATGGAAATTCACTGAAAAATGTGTGAGGATGTAGGATTGAATCCAATACTGAGATTTGTGCTATGACATATGAAGAAACTGTGACTAAACACTAGTGTTACAAAGATTAATTGGAAATATAAAGCATATAGTGGGATAAAAAAGAAGTCTTACCATAGGGACCATTTTGCAAAAGTATATAGTAGCAAATAAATAAATGAGAGTGTAGCATTACTAGCAGGGAGAATAAAAATGAAGGACTTCATCCTAGGACTGCAAAGCAGGGAAATTTGCATGATTTCTTGCATACTAATCTAGTGTTTGCAGAAAATATAGACAAGTTAAAACAGTCACAGGGCATAATGTTTTCTTCTGAATAAAAAAGAAATTAAAGCAATTCAGGACAAAACAGAACTAATTGGTGAACTAAGAAATTATGTCCCTTCATTTAGTGTTTCATTAGCAGGTCCCAAACTCCTACATATTACAGGTGACAACAAAGTGAATCCATACTGTATTATCTCAGTTCCTTCTGTCTCTCCATTTCGCCGTCCTTTCCTGGTTTTGAAAATAGGTTAGTTGCTATTCAGTCAAGGTTTGTAATTGCATAGTTACACAAATACAATGCTTTTCATGGCTGCATGGTTTTAACACAGCAATAGAACGTAACATCAGAGAGAAATAGAACACTAAAATCCTTGTGGTCCCATGCATGGCATGAGAAATATATTTGCGTCCCCACTCCCTCTTATAATGTAGAATGAAATCAGAATGAGCCATTACCAGAGGCAAATAATGGGTTTGTAAAAATTAAAGTGGATGGATGAATTTTCTTCATTTTGTAGTAAGTTATATCTATCAGAGGCACAAACATTTGCATTTTTATGAATATAGTCCATAACATTTTATGAAAAATTAGGTTCAGATTCCACCCATGTCATGATTTGAGCCTGTTAGCAACCTCCAGAGCAATATTTCCATCATGGTATACCTATATGCTCGTCTTCCTGGGACAGAGATGGAAGGGCAAACAAGGAGGAAGCTAACATGGAAAAAAGAGGCAAATAATATACACATGAAACATTTACCAGCTGGCAGAACATGCATATTCAAATCAGCCACAGCACCTCTATTAGAGCTAATGTTCCAAAAACACACTCCAGACAGAGAAAACTATTGAATCATCTTTTCCAGAGCGTTACATCATACAGTATCTTGCTACTTGAAAATCACATATATATCTCCGTATTTTATGGTTCATTAAATCAATCAGTCTGATGCAGAAAAACATCTTAATAGAGAGTGAGCTCACACAGTTAAAAATGATACAGTGGAAACCCCTTGCTGTTACACAAGGATAAAAGCAATTATCTTTTTGAAGAAACTTGTATAAGGACACATAAACTTTCATGCCAACACTCCACTCTCCCACACACTCTATTTCTAAGACATAGTCACTCTAATGCTTTATCTTGTAACAGTTTCAAAGCCAAATCTCTGAAAATTCTTCCTGTCATCTAGAAGATGTAAAGTGGAATTCCAAGGTGATGTTTGAACATTATTGTAATTTATTTCTAATTACCCTACTCTGATTTGATTGGCAATAAATTCAGTTAATTTCTGAAAGTTAATTCTGTTTTGCCCACGACAATAACTGGTGAGTGATCCTTATGTCAATTCACAAGGCTTTCATTTTATTTTCTCTCCTTGTCCAGCTGAGGAGGCAAGTGACAGAGCAACTATAACAGGCACTTGGCATCCAGCCGGGGTTAAACCACCATGGGTACAGTGAAATATAAGTATGATAAATGAATTTTCATAACAGAAATAGAGAGGAAATTATATTAAAAAGTGAAGATAATGGTCAGAGCAGATAAAAGGCAAATAACTAAATATAAAGCAAACAGAAAAGGCAGCTTAATTTCTCACCAACACAACAGCTTTTCCCAGATGTCTCCTGGGTTTTTTGTCATTTTTCTTTCTAAAGAGATTCTTTATATAGGGTATTCCTGGTTGAATGACATATACCACACCTGAATGCTGAAAAGAAATATTAGCCAACCAAATACAAACAAGAAAACAAAGTCACAATCTGTATCATAAATTAATTCTCTAGTTGCTCAACTTGACAGTATGTCTTCCTGTTTATTGACAAAACATGTTTCCCAGTTATCCCAGTTTCCCTACTTCACAGATTTTTAAAAGATCGTAGAATCATGGAATGGTTGGCCTGGAAGGAACCATCTAGTTCCAACCCTCCCTGCCATGGACAGGGACAAGTTCCACTAGACCAACTTGCACTAAGCCCCATCCAGCCCGGCCTTGAACAACTCAGGAGCTGGAGTCTCTGGGCACTCTGTTCCACTCTGTCTCACCCCTCTTAAAAAATTTCTTCATGATAGATAGTCTAAATCTCCCCTCCTTGAGATTAAAGGCACTCTCCCTTGTACTATCATTACATGCCCTACTAGATCCTTCTGAAATGCGTTTTCTTGATTAATCATCAAAAGATACTGTATATCAACCTACTTGCAGCTGAAATCTTTCTTTTGGCTTTTAACCTTTTATAATGAATTAAAACTTGCATTGCTATAATCTGTCTGGATGATAACGCTGGGATGCTACTTTCAAGCATGAGTTAAAAGTGCTCTAAGAAAGCTCTCTTATTTAATATACATATAAAAAACCATTTTATTAAAGAGTTCAGAAAAAACCAAAACATGAAAAAGTATGTGTTACCTTCAGTGAGAAAAAGAACAGTGAGAGGAAATGTTGCATTCCTGCGGTATTGTAGTGTGAATTATTGCCAAAAGGTCTCTGTGAGATTTTGTAGAAGCAAAAGGTGACATAATGTAAAAAGTTATTATGGTTCATAGGTTTCTTAAACCTTCTCAAATTTACTCAAAACAGGGGACACTAAAATGAATAAAGCATATGTGCGAGTTCATTAGTGACTCTGCTTTAGTAAAAGAAAGTAAAAATTTAGATATTTTTTATGTTTCGTGTTAAAAACTTCACTGCCCAAAGAAGAAGTCACCTTTGAGCTTAAAGAACCCTAATGCTACACAACAAATAAAATGAAACAGGAATACTAAGAAGCATTTTGAATACAATGGCCTTTGCATGTAGTATCCCCAGGGGGGGAAAAAAGATATTCACAAAAGATTGCCGAAGATCAAAGAGGATCAGAGAGGAAAATTAATGTTTATTATTTTAGTCTTTTTTATTCTTTTTGTCTCACTTCTGCTGCTGGTTTTTTTTCAATTTTTATATGGTGTAAATTATTGATATATGTGTCATTTTATGTCCCTCGAGTAATGCAAAGGATGGAACCAGGCAGTAAGAACTGAATTAAAATATGTGCTATCTACGGCCTGAAAATCAGCAAGGAGTAAATATATATGTATTTTCTAACACATTTTTTTATTGCCTCATAATAACACTTTGTTCTTCCACTTCATCAACTAGTACCAGCAGCGGTAGTTCCATGTAATTGGCACTGTTGTCTGCTTGATCTGGAGTAAAATCAATTATTAACATATCTAGTTTGAGTATTTTTTATATCTGTATTTTATGGTACATTCTGCAAGCTCTACAATAAGAGTTACGGAAACCGAAATGAAGGGGCTGGGAATGCTGCACGACACTGCAGAGATGGGGTGGTCACAGATGTGACTCGTGTCAAATGGAGAGCAAAAAAACCGGTAAATATTTTAAATGGCTTGGAATTAAAAAATTCTTGAAAAGTGAGTGGATTGATGACAGTGTGGTTCCTTTTTTCTACTGTTTCTAGGGACCTAGGCATTCTTGTAGGCTCCTGAATATTCCACACAAGGGAAAAGAAAATCCTGTTTTTAAGAAAGCTGAAGCAAAGCCTTTTTTTGGTTCATTACATTATGCACCTGTTGTCAACATTTTGCAGAAAACACAAAGAATCTAGAGGCTTTTAAATACATTACACTGAAAAAGCACTGAACAGTGATACAAGAGTTAAAAATATTATAAAAGTAAAAATACAAGAAAATTGAAAAGAAAAAGACTGATAAACTTCCAGTAGAACACACTGAACCAGAACAGAAAATATTCTAAAATCTGAAACAAATAATTCTTTTTTTAGTGTGGAGATATTTTGTCTCCGTTTTCTGCAGTTGCTGCTAAGATAAAACGAAAGGCTTTTAAATTTATGTAGTCCGAAAATGCATAGCTACCACAGCATCAGATGCAGGTACAAGTTCTGTGCATTTTAGGAAAGGGAATGGAAGGCTAGCCTTAATCTGATTTTCCAGTTTTCTAATGTTTGCTATGACAGAACCTATTATAAACTTAACCAAAATTTAACCCACCCCTAGAAGGCGCTTCAAAATTAAATTTGTTTCAGAAATCCCACAGAGCCCCGGGGCAGCTGAGTCTGAAGAGGACATGATGTCCAAACACATAGCTTTGAGGAAAAAAACGTGATTCCTAGAGAACCAAGTTGTTAGGGAAAAGCTCCATTTATGAAGAGCCTAAAATTCTTCATAATACTTTAAAGCTCAACAATATGTAGCCTGGCAGCTGTCACTCTGCTATTTGGGTATCACACATCCATTTGGAGACTGGGATAGTTACGGAGCCCACGGAAGTGCTCCCAGTATGAACAGCTGTAACTGAGATGATGGATAGCACAGGTCTTTGCCACAGGATCTGAACATTTCAGTTGCTACGGACCATTAGTACCAACACAGCTCTGGATGCTCTGTCACTGACTAAAGTTGTGGTACGTGGAAAAGACTCATGCACAGCTCAGCCTTCTTCCTTAGGCACTGCCTCTTGGGGCACTGGGAAACCGAAATAAAAGGAACAAGAGAATACTCTGGTTTTCGGTTACATTGCAATTCTCTTGTTGTGTATGTTTGCATAATACACCTCCCATAGTATAGTAACCCCCTGTTTTTAGCTGTCTGCCTACAAGAGAGGATGAATAGCAGGATTAGAAACCTCCTTCTTACAATTTTATTACCTCTCCATGCCATTTTTCTTAGCACTGTACTTCTTTTCCTCTTCTGTACAGGATAATAAAAGAATGGAATGCCTTTCCTGTTATCCAGCTATTCAGCTGAAAATAAGAGGATAATGAAAGAATGATTCAATGTCCATTTGGAAAGTCAATCAAAGTGAATTTTAATCTATTCTCAAAGGCTTACAAATGAGCTAAAAAAATCATTACATAAATCCTGATTCACAGTCCCTTTCAGTAATATTGATAAGCAGTAAGTATACATGACTAGATTTTTAAGGGAACTTCCAGCTCTTAACAGTCATCAAATGAAATTTTTAAAGGTACTTAAGTATCTAATTCTCACTGGTGCGTATCTGCATCTCCATGAGCCCAAGTACCATAGAAAATTCTATCCTTTGATCATCATCAAGTGCATAAGGAAACTCTCAAAAGCATGTAAATAGCTGGCAGATATTCATTCAGAGGAGAGGAGGTAGGAGGTAGCAGGCAGAACAGAAAAATCACAGAATCACAGAATCAGCTAGGTTGGAAAAGACCTTTGAGATCATCGAGTCCAACCTACGACCTAACACCACCTTGTCAACTAGACCATGGCACCAAGGCCAAAAGTGGCTCAGATAAGAAGCTATATAACACACATTTCCTCCTCTCCACAAAGTCTTTGGTCTTCTTTAGGCATAGTCCCCAAATCATAGTATATTGTAGCTTGTATATTCCACTTACCCTAAAGATGATGAAGAAGAAAACAGAAAAAACTTGTTTCTGGATTCCATTCAGTCTTTTTAAGTAAACTTTTTTTCCTTTGTATGTCCTGCTCCTTTATGCTATATTTTTGAGAACTTGTTTATCTCCTTCTGCTTTCCCACAGCAGAAATGTTATTTCTTCTCAGAAGAGAAGAGACTGTTCTTCCGGAAAGTTCAATAGTTTACTTTCTGCTCAGAATTCAGCCAACTTTGTTTCAAACTCTATTTTTTCTGGAAGATGGAAGTGACATATCATTTGGAAATGACATGCAAATTCCTGCATATTCTTTAAGTTTAGAGAAATTAAATTCTGTTTGCCAATATGCTGGCTTGGGCTGGGAGAGAGTTACTTTTTTCACAGTGGCTGGTTTTGTGTTGAACAAGGTGTTGATAAGACAGGGATGTTTTTGTTATTGCTGAGCAGGGCTTACACAGAGCCAAGACCTTTTCTGCTTTTGGTACTGCCACACTGGCCAGGAAGTTGGGGGTGCATGGGAGGTTGGGAGGAGACACAGCCAGGACAGGTGACCCCAACTGACCAAAGGGATATTCCAGACCATATGGGATCGTGCTTAGTGTATAAAGTGGGGGGAAAGAAGGAGGAAGGTGGGGACATTTGACTTCCCAAGTTGCTGTTGCACGTGATGGGGCTCTCTTGGAGATGGCTGAACAGCTGTCTGCCCATGGGAAGCAGTGAATTAATTTCTTGTTTCCTTTGCTTGTCTGTGTGGCCTTTGCTTTCCATATTGAAACATCTTTATCTCAGCTCATAAGTTTTCTACCTTCTACCCTTCTGGTTCTCTCCCTGATCTAGCTGGTGAGGGAGTGAGTGAGTGGCTATGTGAGGTTTGGTTGCTGGCTGGGGTTAAACCAGTCTACCAAAATTCAACATTGTTCAAGGAAAAACAAAACAAATGAAGTCAGTGTGCTAGGAAAAAAAGGGAAGAAAATAAAAACTATATTTGATAGATTGCATCAACAAAGTTCCAATTTAATCTCTGCTCTTAACATGCAGCTATAATGCTTTGTTTCATCACACCTGGATGCTGATTCTTCCTGGATAACATTTTCTGTCTGCATAAGTGAAAGAAATTACTTTTTACAGTTAGTGTGAGAAATTATGGTTATGGTGATAGACAACAGAAAATAAAGAAAGGAGGTGTCTGAAGTCATCACTGAGGAGACACAGAAGCCTTTTAATTAATCAAACTCACAATATAGCTATCATCATGGATTGCAGACTTTGGCTTCCTGGTACATAAATCAAAACAAAAGCTGACTTCAGCTGCTCACCTAAAAGCACCAGGTGCCACATGGGACCTGCTGAAACATCAGCATGAGGTTGGTAGATACAGTACAGAACCTGTGGGAAACTCACTCCCTCCTGGATGTCTATCTGGAAATTCAGCAGTAGACCACATAGCACCTGAGAGGCACTAGATAGATATGCTCAGGCAGTGGAAGAAAGTCTCAGGAGTCTTCAGTGCTGGCAAACTCCACAGATTTTCTTCTGACAGGAAACTATAGCAATGCACTTAAATTGGGATGAAACCTGAGTGTTATACCAAAGCCTTAATGATGTCGGAGGAGGCAGAAGAAACACAAATGCGCAGGATTTTTCTGAAACTAAATAAAACCTCCTACAAATTGACTCAAAATAAAGAATTTTTAATGAGAATTTGAAGTGTTTGTGATATTGTTTATAGTAACTTATAGAATCAATTTGGGTTTTGTAAACAAGACAGAAAAAATTAAGAATAAACATTCAGATAAGTAAGGTTAGACTTAGAGAATTAATAAAATGCTTTTCTTGGACAGATAGTAGAACAGAAATTCTACTTTTCCTGTAATTAATTCTGTGGTGAGAAGTATAGCATTTTACATACAAAAAAAACCCAGTAATGAAATACGGAATAAGCAGCTTCATCTGTAAACTGTCTCTTTTTCATGAGATCATCCAGACCTAAGGTTAGACATTAATAACAAAGACACTAAACCGTTTGTGCCTGTAATGGGATGATAGATTCACTATTGTAGGATTAGTAGAATTAGTAATGGATTAGTAATAGTAGAATTAGTAATGAATTTGCAACTGAAGAATGTTTTAAAAATATCTCTGGCTATATTTAAATAACTGATTCTCTGAAGATGCCGTCTCTCTATTGACTACACAAAGCTTCTGTTCAGGCTACAAGAAAGAGACAAATCGAAGGCCAGAGATCTACTTCATTTTACATAAAGCTTCTTCAGTATCTACTTTACTTTGCATGTTTTGCAATCCAAAATTAACAGTTTCTCTAATCTTTTAGTCTTTGACAAGTACAAAATACCATGAAATAATTGTTTTCCACTTTTTACAAAACTGTTCATATTACTTCAGATTGCTATTATCAAAAATACTATTCTAAATACCAGTAAAAACAAATTAACTAACTATCTTCTGCCTAAATCATCATTGCTATGGACTCATTGTCAAGATGACTACCTTAAACTTTCAAAATTTTGAACTGGAAAACAGTTTACTACAAACTGACAAAAAATCTGAGGGCAAAGAAAAAGTCTAGACATGAACTACTACCGGAGGATAAATGATCATATCTACATGAATTTTTAAAAGTGGAGGTGAAAATAACCAGAAAAAATAACTTCAGAATACATAGCACTTTTCACCTAAAGTATACTTAAAACAAAGTGACAGATAAGTTTTATTAGCACTACCACAATCTGAAACTGTCTTTTTCTTTAGAGATGAATCAAAAAAAGATGTTAAGAAACCAAAATATCTCAGCTAAAGTGACATTCTGATGCAAATTTTTTAATTAGGTGTCTTTAATATTTTTATTTAAGCAACTAAAAAATCTTTCCAGTGCTTGTGGTGTCCATCCAGCCTTTTCTACTTAAACTCCTTTTAATGTCTGACTAATTGACAGTCAGGAGCAAAATTAAAGCCTCGCACTCTGTCTTGCCAATTCAAGGCATACATAAAATTGGATTCAAACAGAATAAGCCACCACATTTTGCATTAGAAAGATGTCAAAGTCCTAGGCCTTTTCTAATAAATAACTCATGTATTTACAATGAAAGGGGAACAGCAGAGCAATAACAATTTGTCTGGCATCAGTCTGTTCAAAATTCCTTCGAAGGCATGTTGAGAGGGAAGTCTGCAGCACAGTCCCCAGGAGGCATTGGCATGTTTCATTATGACAGCCCTTGGCAGCTCATCAGTTCTACTCAGGAAGTGATCGGCCCCTTCCAGCAACCAAACTAATTTGTTTCCTATTCCAGCTTTTAGATTCCACACCCTCTGGCCTTGTTCTTTTCTCTCTAAAGCATCCAAGGCAAACAATCCCATCTGGACTAGACGCTGGGCTGCCCAAGCCAACCCTTAACAAAGTGCAAATATTCACCATACCCAGCACCACCTCCTGTGCTACTGCGAACACAAGAACTTGAAGGGAAAAGGGATGGCAACCACTTTCCTTGATGGTTAAAAATTGTTCACTAAACTGTATAAACATCTGTCAAACGGTTTAAGATGAAAGCAGGCTTGACAGATATTTTTAACATTATTCTCTTTTAATGAAATGTGTCTCTCGTTAAATTCATCACTTTTTCAGACTTTCAGCACAAGCTTTAAGCTACCTTCAGAACCGTGCTCCATGAATGGAGAGCCTTGATATCTTTCTTCATTTAAATTTTGATCAGTCTGAAAGTAATTTCTATGATGCTTCCTTAGCTACAGTTCTGAATTAAATTACGTTGATTTGTATCCACTTGGTATTAAGTATGCAGGTGCAATTAAGCCACAACACTAAGTTTCTGTACTGAAATAAGAAACTTTGCATAAGTAATATTTCACTGATACTGCCACAACGAAAATTTTCTGCCTTTAGCCAAATAAAAACCGTGAGATGCCCCTCGAGAATGGTTTAAAAGTCAAAACATTCCTGCCAAAATAGACAGGAATCCTGTTCAGTCACATTTTCCTTGGTTAGTAGGATATAGTAGCTTAGTACCTGGGATAACTCACTCATTGTGAAATACTCGGTCCGGAAAAATCCAGAACAAATTTTTGTCCCTAATACTGGAATTTTATTCAAGGCCTTTGTATCCTCTCATTTTCTTCTGATTAATTTTAACAGATTATTTCAAAAATAGCTATTTTTGCCCAAATGTTAGAGAAATAACCATGAGAAATGCTACAGTAATAATTCATGCAAGGATACCCACCACTATTAATAGTTGTTTGAAATGTTAATGAGCTCAATGAAGGTGATGGAGACTGTAGAGTAGATCGCATCTCATTTGTGTGATCTGGGAACAGGAGCTTCTGTGTCACTACTGAGCCTTTCCATCATTATAGCACATCTATATGTTTTTTCTCTGCAACTTTTGTAGGTGTATTTAGTATATTCACTGATAAATATCTGGTCTGTGCCAAGAAGACACAAAGAAACCATTAAAATTTGCATTCATTTAGTGTTTAATTTAAATCTATCAGTGGTGTTGCAGCTATCTGAACAATTACCTTGTCTGATCATAGGAGAGGAGGAGGAGGCTTAGCTTGAATCTGAGTTTGAGAAAGTAATATGATTCTGCACACAGGTGAAGGTTTCTCTGCCAAAAGCAGATCTCTAAAATGGCATTCCCCAGGACTACCTTTCTCTGGGCACCCTGACGACCAAGGAAGCGCACACAACAGGTGTGGCAGCAACTGAAAAATAAACACAAATATATGATCCACCATATCCAGTTGAGAATTCCACAATACTTCAGCCAGTCCCAAGAAAACTTCTCTTAAGAATGACATGGATTAAAGAAACTCAACTAAACTGTAGAACCTACCAAGCCTTATTGCCAATGATTTTATTTTTGTTAGGTTTTTTCCTCACTAAGAATCTGTTTTATTGATGCAGCTTTTGAAACTGAGAGCTGCTCAATTCCACATGTATACCACAATCATTAATCATGAACATGACAGCAAAGCTCCTTGGAACATAGGTTGTACCTTCCTCTGTATGTAATGCACACATTCAATGAACAACAGACAACATCACAAATCTTAAGTCTTTTGACTTTGCTATATAATCTCTCCAAGTATAAATGTTGCACAATAATCACCAAATCTTTTTTTTTTTTACTTCATGCAGATGTAACTGTATGTCCGTTTACAGTGCCCTGCTTAGCTCTCTGAACTTCAAAATCTCAGCTCAAACAAAAATTTGTAATCGTTAATCATTTAGAAAAAATATTTTTCACCAGCATTTAATTTCTTTCTGTACTAACACTCTGCTACTCTGCTCTCAATGCAACAACAGCTTGCTCTTGTACAGGAAACACTCAAAAGGAAAAGCTGGGTCAGAAATAGAAACAGCAGCAACAGTTTAGCTCACCCAAAGCTGCGTGCTTCAGGATAAATACTTTTATTACCATAGGCCTGTGCTGTGTCCTGCAAATCACCCTTCACCCTCAATATGGTAGTGCCATGCTTAACTGTTCAGGGGGAGTTTTCGTCTTTGAATTCTCTTCTGAAGATCACATCTTTTGATAAAAATTTGTTAATTTAACCAGTATTTCTAATCTTTGATGCATCATTTTAAATTTAAATAATCTATTTATCTATCTAAACAAATGCATCAAGATTTAAAATACTGGTCTGCGTTTATAAACAGTACAACAGTCTTCAGCTTTTCTCTTCTGTGACAAATGTGGCAAACCTTAACATGATGAGAGGGAGAAAGACAGAATGAAATAACATGATCAAAGCAGTGATGGAAAAGTAATAGCATTGTGTAGTTACTGTCAGTGACCTGATTTCAAGGGAAAGTTCTCATTAAATGCCTGAATCCAGTTAGAGCGTATTAGCAGAAAGAAGAGATTCCACAGAAGGAAAATCTCAGAGAACTATGATTATAGACAGTGCATCAAAATTCTGAAAAATAAAAATGGAATAATAAATCTTAGTTATTCACAGGTATGTAGAATCTCACTACACTGACAGTTGCCAATATAAGATTTATATATAGGATTATAAGACATTCTTTCAGATCACTGTTCTTTAGAAAGTCTCTGGTTGTCCTTATGACTCATGTAGATTTGGTTATATAAACTGATCTCCAGTCATCTGTTTTCTAAAGTGAGTTTCTGCATTATAATAACTAAAATAAACGCAACTCTTGGAAAAATATGAAGTTGTAAAATATGCAATAATCTCTTTGTACCTTGCTGAAATTTTGCTTGAAATACACTGTGAACCACATCCCAAATCTTGTCAAACATCCAGCCATACTAAACCTAAAAATACAGAAATAGCAGCACTCCAAGAGGTCTGATTTTTTTTCACACAATGTTCTGGCAGCACAGCTGAAGGGACAATGATCACCTACTGCCGTGGCACCAAAGGCAGCTAAACAAAATTTCACCATGCCTCTGCGTCTGTATCAAGTTTTCCATTTACTGCCAGGAAGACTTAAAGCAATTCAAAAAAGTTTTAAATTTTATTTAGAATTTAGCCCTTTTTTTTTTTTTAAATAATTGTTTAATTATTTCTGTATTGACAATGAATTCTGAATGAAAATAACAACAGACATTGAATATCATGTCAAACATTTAGGACTCCAGGAGGAGGAAAAGGTTTATAGCTCTTCTCAGATTCTGGGATCATTTTCTATCTCTCTTAAAATCTTTCCCATGACATTTTTAAATAATCGTTTAAGTCTGTTCATTGCATTCTTCTGTGATTTTTTTTTAAATCAGCAGTCTCTAGCTGTTGTTCTAAAATTCTATGACCCGTATGCAAAGCACTGGATCACATAAAATCATAGTGGATGCTAATTAAGATGCTGTCATAAATTGAAAATGATTGGCTTAAGAAATCTGTGTTAAAAGAGATTTCCATGCACTGTCAATAACTTTGCATTATAATCACAGAATATCATAGAATCACAGAAAATGTGGAGATGGAAGGAACCATCAGGATCAGCAAGTCCAGCTCCTGGCTCTGCACAGGACACCCCAAGAGTCAAGCCATGTGCCTGAGAGCATTGTCCAAATGCTTCTTGAACTCTGTCAGTCTGGATGCTGTGACCACCCCCTTGGGGAGCCTGTTCCAGTGCTCAATCACACTCTGGGTGAAGAATCTTTTCTTGATATCTAGCCTAAACCTCACTCACTAATAGTTCAATATCTTTTTTATATTGCGGCACCCAAAACAGCCCCCAGCACTGGAGGTGAGGCTGCCCCAGTGCAGAGCAGAGCGGGACAATCCCCTCCCTTGCCCGGCTGGTGATGCTGTGCCTGATGCCCCCCAGGACAGGGTTGGCCCTCCTGGCTGGCAGGGCACTGCTGCCTCATGTTCAGCTTGTCATTGACCGGGCCCCCCAGGTCCCTTTCCATGGCACTGCTCTCCAGCCTCTCATTCCCTGATCTACACACACAACCAGGGTTGCTCTGTTCTGTGCCCTGGCAGAATGCAGCACTTGACCCTGTTAAACTTCGTACAGTTGGTGATTGCCCCGATCTCTAATTTGTCTAAGTCTCTCTGCAGGGGCTCTCTGAAAAGTAAACTTCTACCTCAATGTAATTAGAATCCCATCATTTAAACCTTTCCTGATTTTTAACTTAAGTCCTTTGTCAATCTAGTTCTATTCAGTCATCATTCAGCCCTGTAACCAAAGAGTTATAGATCCATCCAGTAAACAAGCTGTAACAACCATCTGATTTTTGCCTTTTCACTGTCCTTCTCCTAGATTAGAGTGCAGTAAACACCCAAACCTTGACAAATAGCTACTCATGATATCACTTCATTTCAGTGACATGCATCTTGTTCTCATTGAGATCACTCAAAAAATGTTTTCAATCTTGCTGCTTTGGTCAAAATATCCTCTGCTTCGATTCTCCTGCTGGTTACAGCCTTACAAAGTTGATACAGTTGCCTCATTTTTAGGCTCTTGAATAATTTAAGACTTCCTTACATTTCCACCCTTATCTTCTTCAGCTATATTACCTTTCTTTTCTATAATCTCACAGAGTCCAAATTGCCTCTCTTTGGGAGTTGAACATGACATTATTCTCACTTTCTTAAAATATTTTCAGTGCTAGCTTCTACATACAGTGTTATAAAAAAGGAAGTAATAATAATTTTACACATATAGACACACTTTTTAATCTTCACGAGTGTGCAAAAAATTAATCCAATGACCATATAATTGTGCTTAATTTCTTTCCATGCATTCAATCTTCATTTTAATTGTTTTTCCTGTGCCAAATCTAAACTCAGTATTGTGGTTCTTTTACAGAAATAATCACATGTATATAAGTTCGTCTTTGGGGACTTTTTGAAAAGAGAATACTGTTTGGAAAATTCACCTAATCATGTTCAGATTAGAAATAATGCATGTACCTTGTGAAAGTGATTAGTATATGCAACAAAAACCTCGGAAAAGAATACTTCTTATACATTCCTCATGTCTAGAAACCTCAGACCTATTCTAGTGCTCTTCTAGAAACAAACATTTCGATCTGCAGTTCGCTTGTTGCAAGTTTGATGAGCAATTCTTCTACCTAGGTATTGATTGTGTCTTTTACTTCACAAACTTCAGGTGTATGTTTCCTCTCAAAGTGTAGTTATGTCAGTCCATGCCTCAAAGCTATAGTCATGAAGATT
The DNA here is from genome assembly GCA_013398115.1 of Falcunculus frontatus. NCBI lineage: Eukaryota > Metazoa > Chordata > Aves > Passeriformes > Falcunculus > Falcunculus frontatus. The sequence continues at coordinate 1,644,220 of VZRV01003633.1, read as the reverse complement.
TCAAGGAAACAATAAAATAGCAATTAAAAATAATACATTTCAATGCAGCTCACCATGCATATGATACACAGGACATCTTCTAGCTTGATAAAACAACCAATTTCTTTCTGTCTTTGGAAAACATAAAATGTCTATTAATACCACAGCTATTCCAAATGCATGAATCCAATGGGACTTTGTTTAGAGACAGTTCTTTCGGGGTAAAGTTTTTAACTGGGGCTGATAGTGGAATATTCACAGAAGTTTCAGCAACCAGATCAGCAGGACACGTCTAGAGGAGAAAATTTGCATTGGAGCTGGCTTCAGAACTAACCTCAGACTTAATTCTGTAAATTTTATCCTGTTTTAAGCTTTAGTCTCACCTTTCCATTGGTAAAATAAATGGAAACATAAATCAGACTTGTACTATAAATCTCTCTCATTTTTCTTGGGCCTATTATCTAGCAAAAAGGCAAACTATAGATTTCTGAAGGTTATTCAAAACTTGTTTGTGAGTTCTGAACTAGGTTTTTTCACTTTCCAAGCTAAGTTCTATTGTACAGCTACAGTGCGGATAATATGGATAACTGATAACTGTATCTTTCTTCTGATACAAAAATAACCTTTCCCTCCTCCCCTCAGGTATTTGCAATTTATTGAAGCAAATAACTGGATTTTTAAAAATATATTTCTCATCATGATTTTCCAGGGTCATAAGGTATGAAATCAAAAAAATACCAGAGCTGTACACACCTTTTAACATCTTTCAAAATCAACAATAACAATTGTATTTTGTTATATCAACTTTGCAAGGTGGCTTTCACCAGGAATATTGTTCCAGTATGTAACTACAGCATTCAGTTTTCTGTTTTGTTTTCTTTCTCTTTAAAATACTTGAACAGCAACACCTGGGAAATTTCAAAGATTTCATGAAATCTTGGCCCTAAGATGAACGCAGAACTCCCACTGATTTCAGCAGGTCCCAGGCTATTATTAATGTCTTTCAAGAACTATTATCCCAATAATCTAAATATAAAACATATATAAAATACATTAATAAAAAGGGACTTTTAATTAATTATGCTTTTCCAAAATCTTCACAGAAGCACAACTTCTGGCTTTTGTTTCTCAAAGAGTCTAAGAGACAGGTCCTAGAATTACTGAGTTAGTGTCAGAATCCACATTAACTCACCTGCACTTCAGGATAAATGGTAATTTATGTAATAATGGGCCTAAAACTGTTATTTCATTACAGATTGGGCTAATAGTTCATTTCAAAATAAAAGAAAATACTCGAGAAGCTCTCAAAAATTACATATTTTCCCTCTTGGTTCTCTAAATAAAGAACTTGATGGTACAAACAGCTTAGCCCCCAAAAAAAGACAAAATAACATAAAATTTATTTGCAGTGCTTGACAAGAAGTAGTGAGAATATTGAGCGAATTTTTTTTTCTCTGAGAAATCAGAATAAATATATTCTCACCCAGATTCATACCTTAAGCTTCTGAGACCTTTGTTTCCAAAACTGAGACTCCCTCCTCAGATAAAACCACAGAGAATTAACCACGGTACTTTTGACTGTGTTTATCACAGACAGATTGGCCATTCAAGAAATCTTTTTTATGTAATTTCTTTCCTAAAAATCAAGAACAGCCTAAGTATTAAGGACAAATATTTGTGGAGTGTATAATCAGTAAAGCACGGAGGGGTGAGCATCACAATAAATTTAAAAAAAATTAGTTGGAGGCCTGAGATAAACTCACGTAACTAAACTCTTTCCTGTATGTAGGTGCACCGGGGAATGGTGATGTTATACAGAGGATTTTCCCTCCACTGCATCCATATAAAGTAGTGCCAAAACAAATTTCCTATTTGTCCTGAAGCAGGCAAGTACACCAGAGAGCAGTAAGAAGAAAGCTTAGCTTTTTATGTCAGCAAACAAAACGATCATTCTACTGACTAGGTAGCATAACTATCCCACTTCTAGCACATTCCCTGCACTGTGAAGCAAATATTCTCCCCTTTTTTCACTAAAGAAGAAATTGGTTTGATCTTATTCACCTTTGCTCCTCCACCACATATAATTTCTTACTCTGAGTCCCTCTGCCTGTAAAGAAAAGGCAGACTCCTGATCACAGTGCGAGCAACCACTCTGGACTGCCACCCACTCCCTGCACTTCAGCACAGTAGCTCTGCATGTAAAGCAAATCTCACCTATGAACACCGGGCTTCCTCTCCCTCATGCTCCGGTTTCTGCCAAAATCCTTCACGTGTAGGTGACCATTGACTTAGGCAGCACTAACCTATGGAGGAAGGCTCTTTTTCTATTGCCCATAAACTCATCTGGCCTATGACATCCCTTCTGTGTTCAAAGTACAGCAATGCGGAATTACCTTGCCCCGACAGCAAATTCAGAATGCATTTTCAACCAGCTCTTATTTTTGATAATTTGTTGAGACAATTATTAAAACTCATCATTAAAATAAGTTAAATAAGTTAAATGAACCAAGACATGCTGGTGGATATGAAAAACACTACCCAAATATCCTGTCTAGTTAAATGTTGTCAACCTTTGTGTAGTTGTTAACCGCTAATATCTTTATGCAGATGATAAGACACTCAATATATAAAGCTATTAAGTACTTCATCTCAATTACAAAGTAAATTGCTTAGCCAAAATTAAAACCCAGGCATTCAAGAACTTGTCCAGGTCTTGTTCAACTGTGGTTCAAATGCTTTCTCAATGAAGTAGCAGAGTACTTTGGAGGAGCACAGTAAATAAATTGGGGTGGCAAAGCAAACCTCTCTAAACTTTCCTACAGAACTCTGTCTTTACTTGCAGAGAAAAAAAAAAGTAAGGCTCGCTAGAAAGAAACTTTTTAGTATCTGATTTTCTGGTCATGAACTTTTTATCCAATATGTTGTTGTTCTCATTGATTCATTAATTCTATGGAGCTGCATGCAGGTTTGCATTCATTATTTTACCTGTTCTGAACTGGAATAGGTTACAAGGGTCAAAAGCTCTATTTGAAAAAAAAAACCCAAACAACAAACAGTATATGAGATAGGGCTGTACACAACAGCATTTGATGTATTACATCTCACTGGTATCTGACAACCCTTACTCCCTGGTGATGCAATTCTTTTCTAATAATTTAGTCTCAGTCTATTAAAAGACAATTGCAGATAATGCAGCCAGGCAAGTGCTGAAGGATGTCTAGAACAGTACTTGTAGAAAGGTTATCAAAACACAATTCTCAAAAAGAAGTGTGTTATTGGTTTTTAATCATTTCAGATAGAGACTGTTATATAGATTTTCCAAAGGATTGAACATAACTAGGAGAGGCTGTAATTGGATTTCCCCCTTCATAAGTCATAATAATAGATTTATATATATATAATATATATTTACTGCTAACTAAAGAATATAGCTAGCCATTTAGAAGTCATCTTATAATATCTAGAGACTTGATAGACCTTCAAATCTGTTGTCATTTTGAATGTTACCAGACTTCATACTTCACTCAGCTACGGATGAACAATTATTTCCACATTATGCATAAATTAATACAAAATCAGAAGTATTCTTTGAAGCTTTTGTTCTGTGCTGCTATCATCTGGGCTTTTAGTTATGAGCTGGCCACAGAGTAAAATAGGACCTTTAGTAGCATTCTGTTTCATAAAACATTTCTGACAAAAAGGTTTGGGTTGCCCTTCTAAATCTGAAAATCAGGGGAAATTAGAGCATGCTTACCTTTTTATTTTGATACGCATTAGCATTGTTTGGAGTCATGGTTGTCACTGCAGGTGGAAATTTAAAGAAACCACCCCTGCTCAATAAGTCTCAGAGATGACAGATGTACTGCCACCCCACTGTCTTTAACCACATCGGTCAACTTCACTGTCCCCTCCAAAGGGGGCTTTTTCAAAAGGAAAACGTCTCTGATGTGTGATAGGATCTGTATGTAAAGGATTTGTACAGTCAGCCAAATGTCCTTGCCCAATATGTTGGCATATCACTACAGAAGCAGCCGTGGGTCTCGGCCCATGATGGCCATAGCCAGGCGTGCTTCAGCAAGCAAGGAGTCTCCACACGTCCCATCTCCTGTCGCTAGCCAGTACCTACCAGTCAAAGCAGTGATTTTAGATTAGAGTGTTGTAGTCTTTGAAATATATTGAAAAACTTTCCAAAGAGTCTTGTCAAGACTGGTGCAGATGTAACCCTAAACATGAACACATGTCTGAGCAGGAATTGATTGGGCAAGTTTTATATAAGCACACGTATATTTATATATAAAGGCACCAAAAACTTTAACTGTGGTTTTCTACACCTATCATGGACTATCAAACCACTGGTAGGGTATTGTGTCTTTGTCCTCAGCTTTCAGGGAATCTGCCTGCTTGTTGGGGTTTTTTTGGATACGCAAGGGAAAGGAAGCCATGAGGATGCATGGATGAACAGGGACTGTTCCACCTGTCAGTGGATGTTCACTGATGTTCAGTGTTATAAAAAGTCTGTTTTCACAAACACAGAACTCCAGGTTTCTGCATTTCAAGAGGGTTAAATAGGAAGTATCTCTGTGGTACTCAGCCTCTATCCTGAGCCCTCCATATTACCATTCCTTTCCTCTGAACTTAAAGAGTTGATCTCAGAAGTGAAATACATCATAAAGTCTTTAAAAATTAACATATTCCTGAATATACTGTTGATCTCTAAAATACAGTAAACAGCATGCGATTTTCTTGCAATATGACCACCCTGCTTATAGAGTGTAGCTAAAAGTTTATAATTTCAGAAGCATTTCTTATCACCCACATTCATGTTAAAAAAGTTTGTGGTTTAAAGCACATCCTTGACCACACTAATAAATAATGAAGTTAGCTCAACATCTGAGATATGGAAATGTCATTATATGAACTGCTTATATATTCTAAATTCCCCAAAGTTACAGCACCCTTATGATTTCTGGACTTTCATGAACATCAGATGTTTACAGTGTCCTGACAAGGTTGTTTGAACACGGTCCCCATGCTTCCTGCTACGTTACAATATGTTGGCCACAGGTCACCTAGCAACCATGAGTTTGGAGAAGAACTGCATTCTAAATCTCACAAAAATATTGTTTATTATTTAATGACTATGATTTTGCGGTATACATTTTAAGTGTACAGGCACATGGCTCCCTCTTCTGGAAAATCCATACAGCAAATAAGAACTACCCATTTACAAATGAAGAAAAATAATCATAATAAAAAAGGGCATAGAAGGAACAGAATGAGGGAGGGAAATTACATTTTAAAGTAATCTTTATCAAATCTATCATTTTCCTTCTCAGCCTTTTTCCAGTTTATTTTTTTAACATTTCATGACAATTTTACCTCAAATGTATAATTTCAGCAACAAGAATGTTGAGAACAAAGACATCATATACGTTGTAGTCAAAACAGTGGTGTCAAGTAATCTGTAAGAAGATTGCAGAACAGATTGGAACTACAACGGAAAAAAAAGAAACAAAATAGTGACATATTGAAGCTCAAATGAGTAGAGAGGTGTTTGCCACTGCTAAGAGAATACATAAGAGATGAATGTGACCCATATTCGTGAGGCCAGGGAAGGCAAAAAAATGTTTTAAAACATGAAAGTTAAAATCATTAATTGAAAAAAAACCAACTTAGAAATATGTCTCCTATATGAAATGCCATATTTTTAATATTTTAATTAAAACTGAATGAAAATGCTTTACAAGAAGCTAAAAAGAAGAGATTTTTCAAGTGTGACAGAAAAGTTTCTATTGAGCTAAGTTTTTTATTTTCAAGGTTAAACAGTTTGATCAATATACTCCAAATGACATTTTTGTTGAAAAATTGAAGCAGAAAATCAACTATCTGTGTACAGTATATTTCAGGAGGAATACAATCAACAGGATAAGGCTTAGAGCAATCTCACTTAAAGACACCACCTTTACATTCTCAGCTTTGATTATGAGGAGCTTAAGAGGTAAGCCAAACTAAAGAAACACCTAACTACCCCATTTAGATGATTTACTGAAAGGAAATATTATATGGATATTCCATGAGAGATAAATAAAAGTCATTTAATAGTGGAATAAGAACAGAGGAGATAAAATCCACCTTCTGAATTCAGCTTAATAAGATAAATTAGTAATATAAATTAGCTTGAACTGCAACATTGCATTCTCATTAGGAATGTAATTTCTTAAGAGGGATTTATGCAGATGGACAAGAATTTCCACTTCATATAAGCCCTGGGAAATGGGATATTTCTCTTGGGATTTTGATTGGTTAAGCCAATGTAATTTATCAGGCGAGTAAACCCTATTCATCAGTATTTTCTACATGGTTTTCACAGAAGAAAAAGAGCTTTGAGTACAGACTTAAAGGCCTGTCATTAGGGTCTTAGTTTTTATCTTTAATTTATATCTTTGGATTTTTGGATTTCCAAAAGTTACTCTATTTTTCTCTGCAGATCTAAGTTCTCCTTATTGGAAAGTAATGCTACATATTAAGCTAAGGGCCAACAGACAGCTAGTTAGAAAGAATATTGAATATGAGATTAAATCTTTGAATTTTCTTGTTTCGTTCCTTAGTTGAATTACAAAAATAATATAGATCTTCCTTTATTCTTCACAGAAAGTATGAGAAAAAGGAAAAAAATAATCCAGGTTTTTTTGAAGAGAAGTTCTGTCAAACAATTTACTGTGAAACTAAGCCACATTAATTAACTTTTTAAGGGCTGCTGTGCAGACTTAGACAAAAATTAATAAAAATATAGAACTTAAAAAGCATATTTTAACAGTGTAATAGATCTCTTTAGAAAAGCTGAAAATGAAATGAGAACTGCTTCATCAGCAGCATCAAAATATTGCATGATGATGGATAAAGATGACATTTACAAGGTTTGGTAATGCAAAATGCTGAAGTTTACAGGAAATTAATCTAATATGGTAGACATATCATTTCTCACAGAGGCTGGATCATAATTCACCTGTCTTCACCTGACAAGGTCAAAATTTACTGCAGTGTACACCAGACAACTGTAACTTGAAGAGGCTTCATCACATCTTAAATCAGTTTCTGCATAATATCAGACATAAAAATCTAATTCTGTGGCAGCCAGAGGATGCATCCCTGCTATATTAAAAGGAAACTCTCCAAAACTTTTGAATAATGAAGAGAAAAAACCTCCTATTTTCTTAAAACACCTGTTCATAATTAATTTGCTTTATCAGAAAGCAAACAAATATACAGTTTCCTCAGAAAGATAACACATATAACAAAACCATCCCTTTCTTTCAGCATATCAGCTTGGTTTCAGGCTAAAGTTTCACTCTGATTAAGAGGAAGACAATACAATCCACTTAATAAATGCAGAGGTGCTCTTTAGGGTATAGATTTCAAAATCAGCATATTTGGTATATATTTAGCCCTAACTACAAATTCAGTTCTTATCTATTCTTATGGGTTCTTCCAAAAATGTGGTACACCCACATTAAATAAAAAAATAAAAAAACAGGACTAACTTTTTAATGTATTCAAGTAGACAATATCATTATTTTTGGTAAGAATAAAATTATAGGACCATTGAAGAGGCTCTTCTGATCAACATTAAGAGCCTCTAAAGCTGTATCTTTTGGCACTGACTTACTGAGTAAGCTACTCATACATATTTAATGGAACCAAATACTGAAGGACTAAATAATTGTAGAAAATACTACTTTCATTATGCATGACCCTGGCAAATTTATTATGATTTCTTAGGAAATTGCTGGCATTCCTTAAACAGGATGAACTTGCTTCAATTCTGTTGGAGTTCTTCACTTTTTTATTGATACTTCAGACCACTGAAAGTCTGCATCTCCCACCAGCCAGAGCCCAGACCCATGACTGATACGATATCTGGAATTTCAGGAAAGGCTCCAGGCTGCCATGGACCAGTGATAATCGGACAAGGCAAAGCAAGTGCTGCAGAGAGTCCATGAAAATGCATTCATTGAAGCAGGAAGAAATATTGTATCAGGGTTGCAAGGATCAGCACTACGATGAAATGGCTGATTTCCTGAATACAGAAAGGCATACTGCTGCAGTCATGTGCCAAACTTGCCCAAATTTTCAGAGAATAAAGATTGAAACAAGACAAATTTTGACAGTGGGACACTGGTTTTGATGTTTTAAAATTATGACCATCCACTAGAAGACTTCAGGACCAAACCACTTGAATTACTTAATAGCTAAATATTTGTTGTATAACGAAATCTTAGATTTACCAGCCACCTTTCAGGTATCCAAGCTTATCTAGCCTCACAAAGTTATTATTCCACATAATATACAGGAAACTATTGAAGCATCAAGCAAATCAAAGTGCAATACATAACAGATTCATAGACACCCTTACTCAAATCCTTTCATCTCTCTTTTCTGCGGGTAAAACAAACGAAAGAAGAGCTCATTTACAGCTCTGCAAGGAGCAACAAATCAGTAAATGCTGATCTTAATGAGAGGAAGAACATTTTCCTGTGCCTTTCATCTTTTAGGATGGAAAAGAGGTGATGATGCTAAAGGATAAGCCCTGGTTGATTCCCTGTGGTATATTTAGTAGACAGAAAGCAGGTGGACATGGAAGAGCATTTCCCATTCTTGCTGCTGCATATCATGTTACAGATACTTGTAAGGCAACAGGGAAAATGCTACTAGCAGGAAAGTGAAGCAGAGTGAAATTAAATATTTTTTCAGTAGAATAAGTAGCAAAAGAATGAGACAATTACCTGAAACCCATCAAGGTGTAGCTGAAGTAAGCCTTCAAGAAATGGAATATGGACTTGGGCCTAAAAGACAGTTTCCTTTTAAAAGTTAATTTCTCTCTTCCTTGATCTTTTGACAGACTATTTTAATGTATGTTTTTATCTGCAAATAAATATGTCTCAAAATAAGTCACAGCTTTTCATTTTTTAATATTTCAAGATAAACATGACACACATTATGTATTGAAACCATATATCACATATCTACTTTTGCTGTCTAAGAGAGGATAACTTGTTATATTATCATTACAGAGTTTATTATATATCATTGTTTTTACTACAAGAACAACTGTCATTTCCTCAGATATAATGATGTGGCTACCATAATATCAACAGCTTTTTTTACTACATTACTGAATTAATTTTCGTTTCCCTAGTAGTCAGGAAACATAGTCTAGAATTTCCTTGTAGAACCTGCAAGTGGAAAGTAAATCTTGGTAAAAGCCATTCTTTGGACTGCATGTTAGTAGCACATGGCAGAGCAGGTTAGGTTAATTCATTGTTGGTTTAGATTTTGAAGCCCAAGACTGAAGCATGAAAATGAAATACAGTGAGGGGATATTCTGCCTGAATATTAAGAGATAGTGCCTTCAACTACCCCAGAAGCATGACTGCAGTCAGAGTGTATGCCTTTGATTGCCTTATTGATGGTCCCAAAGTGATTTATATTGTTATAAAGTAGACTTTAAAAGACATTCTATGAAAGAATTAAGTCAGTGATTTATGTTCTCCTATTATGCTTCAAAAGAAGTTAATAAACTCCTGCTGTTTTAACGACAGGTTGGGTATGGATTTGCTATAAAGATATGACATCACAAAAAAATCAGTCTTGGTGCTTTCTCTTTCTTTCCTTATTTTGAGAGGGAGTTGTATAGGTTAGGAGCAGAGAACTTGTAAGCAAAGGTGTCATTTTTTCTGCCTTTGATATCCCTTATAATTATACGTCCTACTATATCTGGAGTGGTCATCTCACTGTTTTTTGTTTAGCTCATTTGAATCCTGCTGTTTGATTATCAGTGTCTTACATTTTCTTTGAGCTAGAAGTTTTTCAATTGCAAAAATTTCCTTTTCAGAAATTTTCAACATTGAGCTGACTAGCAGGCAAAAACCCCAAAGAGTTTCCAAGTGGCAGCACCAAAAATTAGAACAGGGGCTACTGCGTTCTGATCTCTGTTCCCAGTGCTGTTTCCATTCCTTATTCAGTGTAAGCTAAATGTGCATTCCACTAAACCAAAATAAATTTTAAAAATGAGTCTAAGAACCATGTTTCAGGATTATTCCAATTCTCATTGGAATTAGAATCATTGCATTTAATTTTTAACGACACATTTGTTATTAGATATCTGATATTCAAAGATATCCAAAAGCAACTGTTAAGAATAACTGATTTTATAATATCTGCCCTTCACCTTGTCTATCTTAACATACAGTCATAATGTCCACCTGTGAATAAAAGCAGTGGATTAGCGAAATTAAAAATTGCATGGTTAATACTTTGCAAATTTTCTCTAGAGACAAATATTCAGTAAACAGAGAAACTGTTCTTTTCTTTCTTTAATATAAGTGCAAGGAATTATATATGTAATCTGTTAACAAGTTACATGTTTATTCAATTTTCCATAGTATGTTTTATTAAAGTATAAAATTCACATTTTGATAATATAACAATTCAAAAGCATAAGAAAACACAGAGAATAAAACTGGTGGAGTATTACTATGTAATATTGAAACATAACCTTGTAATTATTTTAAATTAAATTCACACTGAAGCAGAGACTTGGCTCAATTTCTCTGTTTAAAATTCCTTTTGTTCCTCCACTTAAAAAGGATTGTACAAAGCTCTGTGGTGAAGCTTAGCAAACAGCTGGATTTCACTCAGTGCATTGACCAGTGACCTCACCAGCTGCTTGGAACATATTTAGCTAATCTGCATAACTGAAACATCCATTTTAAGTAGTAAAGTTGCTATGAGGAGTAGCAATTTGATTCTATCTCCAGCAACTCTCAGAGTCTTCATATATTGATTCTTTGAGTAGCACTGTTACGTTACCCTGTGCTAATACTTACTGTCACATTCATAGCTCAGCAAAATGGAAGCAGAATGTCACAAAGAAATTTTTGAAAGTTCATGTTTCTTAAACAAATCACAATTTCTCATATTAGTAACATTCATCTGGCTGTTGAAAAAATTGTCTTCACCTCTTTCAAAAGTCTGCCAGTCATTTGTTATATTTGCTTCAAACTGGAATTGGATTGCAGAAAATGTATGGGTTTAGTCAAATAAAATAAAATTATATAGCAGCTAGCTTTCAAATATTCTAAATATGGAAAACCTATTACACACATTTTATTTATGTAAAGCCTGCCACCGCTTCACATGTGAAAGGGCAGCATTAACAGAAAAGATTAAGATACATCATGCAGACAGAATGTCACTAAAAATATTCTCAGGGACCCAGAGGTTGCCTATCATAAAAAGGCTTGCTGTTATAGCCCGCTCTCTATTACCTATTCTGTAAATAAAATCAGCTGCAGATACATACAAATTCTCACATAATTTGGAAGACAGAGATTTCCTGGGTCAGGAAGAAGAAACAAGTGGTTTTAGAGCAATCTTTTCACTGCCAAATAAGTAATAAAAGTTACTGTAGCTGTCATGGATGCACAAGTACATCACGGTTGTTCTCGTTCCCCTCTGTTCATCCTGTTGGAAAACCTACAACAGCAGAATTGATTTTGAAGCTAGAATGTACCATTAAATCACATACCCTACCTCTTCTGGCAATGCAGACAAAGATATACATTCATCTGTACTGGAGCCAACAATGGATGTAGCTAAAAGATAATTTCCAGTTATGACTTAGAAAAGATATATAATTAATCATTTCTCATGATAATTTGTAAAAATGTTTTATCATCTTTCCCATGGGATATTTGTGTCTATTTCTAAATTGTGTTTAAATTTCAGCCAACACATTTGTTACGTCTTTTTTTGCTGAATCACTTTTAAATGTTATTTTTCAGCAATGTAGAAAGTTTCAAAAAGCAAATCTATGCTCTTATTTGGTTGATTTAATTTTTTGGCATGTTCCTCTTTTAGTTGTAATCAATTAAAAACCTGTTCCCCCATTTTCCTTTACAAGACCACCTTCATTCAGTGTCTGTTCAGCTTGTTCTGTGCAAAACAAATCAGCCAAATAATTCTGATGTAGATATAGTGGGTGTTAAATTCACTCCCTAATTCAAGACAGAAATGTTTATAACTAACAACTCTTTTATTTTAACAGAAATCTAAGTCTTGTCTGGATTTAAAAAGCCAAGCAGATTAATGGAAGATAGCAAAATTCTCATGGTTTGTCTCACATGCAGATCTGTTCCTCAGCCAAATTTCAGAATTAGAGTAACACAAACAGTTATTCGGCTTATGGATTAGTAAAACAGTACCTTCACTGGGCTGTTACCACCTTCTCTCAGTCTGTAAAAAGCCTCTGCCCCACTGCCATGCTCTATTACAGGGTGGACAGTCTTCGGGAGGAGGAGAACAGATCCCTATGTTTTCTAAATAGAGACAACAATTCCAGGACAGTGATTTCTTTTACTCAAGATAAAGCACTTATATCCACGGACAAGTTATAACACTGTTTTCTCCTTAGAGTATATCTATCAATACTATTCAACATTAATAAATACTGAGAAAAAATGCTTATATACATTCATTTGAATAAGAACTATGAATTCAATTTGACACTGCGGAGAACCTTTTCCATTGTGAAGAATATCTAAATAGGTTCTTTTATTTCACTTGTCAGAGAAATATAGCCTTGCAATTGCTATGTACCTAGTTCACAATTCTCCATATGGCTAGCAGGAAATCTTGTTTAACCTGCAATGAACAGAAGAGTAAGCAATAATAATACTACTGCTATCCACTGCAATTGTGCTACAAAGACACAGGACTTCAAAGCAATATCCAAACAAACAGTTCATGAATAACTCATAGCTTAATATGTTTATATATAAGTGTTCAGTGAATAAGTTCCAAAACAAACATGTTCATACAATCAGAATATTTTTGTTTAATAATGTATGAAGAGAGATATGGCGAAATTTGCAAACATTATGCACTGCAAATAGCCCATCTTCTACACACTATCAGGAAGAGAACAAGGTACAATGAGACGAGATACAAAATGACAACTAATCATGGTAATACCTCACTTTAAATTTTTTTGGTCACAAGAAACCACTGGAAAGATTCCCTTATGAGATGTTAGACTCAATGTGATGCATTTGCACCCAGTAAACCATCTAGAAAAAAGTCTCTAGGGAGAAGAAATTAAAATGCATATGGCAGCTGCAAAGGCTGCTAATGAGTGAAAATGTCATCAGCTTTGGCTTTTCTCCTCCAGGTACTGATGGGCTGTGTACTTTAGTTATGCCCCATACCTTTCTAGATCTTCTCATGCTGGCTCCACGTGGCTTTGTAATCACTCTTTCATTCCTTCATTTTCCCCCCCTCTCTTTTCCAGCACACTGTCTTTTCATGATTCTCTCGGTGTCCTCCTAATCAATTCTTACCAAAGGAAAAAAATAAAAAACAACACACAAAAAAGCCCCTATAACATTACAATGATCTCTCTGCATTTCATAATACGTATTATGTATTATACGTAACATCATTTTATGTATCCAGCATTTGCATTTTGTATTATGTACCAAGATTTTGAAAGCATTAGTCTTTCCCTAGTGTTTGAGTTCTAAAAGCCTTCAATGCACATTCTGCTTGATCCTGCTCATCTTCTTTGACTTCCAGATTCTTTGGCATTCACAGTAACAAGGAATTTAGTACCAACCTAGTTCTAAACACAAATTCAAATCATAACTCAAATGTCTGAGTAATTTCCAAATTCAAATAACTTATAATGGATGATAAAGTTTTGTTCCATCTTCTAGTCACATGCCTTAGCAATATCTTACTGGAAGTGAGGGATTCCCAGTTCCCTAGGTGACAAAGCATTCCCTCCCTGCCCTCTCTCTGGTCCTGCATTTGGTTCAGTTAAAATAAATTGAATCAGTGATCAGCTCTTAGCACAAACAACATAAACTCGGCAACATAAGCATAAATGTGCATTTATCTAGCTAAGAAACCTGTTCTCACCACTTCTCCTTTATGTGCAAAATATTATCTCGAACATTTCAAGAACTACACCAAAAAAACATGAAAAAAAAGGACTTGAAAAATTTTTCTACTGAGGAGTTATTTCTAATGTGCTTGTGCATAGTTACTGATCCTGGAATGAAATCAAATATTGGCAGAATGACTTTTTTTGAAAGTTTGAATATTTTAGAGTTGTGTAGTGTTTTGAAGATTAACAGTAGTTTAGCTTCTAAACAATTATTTCAGCTAGGTAGCCACGCAAATGATAACTTTTCATTTTTTGATTCCAAAGGGTGTTGAACAAATACTAGGATAATTATAGTTTAGTTGCTAATGCGATTGCAGTTCAGTCTTTGTATTTAGAAAAAATATTGTTGATTGTATACTGAAGAGCAGTGAAATGGAAAGGACCCTACATTCTGCACACAAGTACAGAGTATTAAAATCCACACAAAGCACTTTTTGTTTATTTGTTTGTTTGTTTGTTTGTTTAACCAGAGGAAGAGCAACTTTCCTTATGCATTATACACTTCAAGCTTGTGAAAAAATTTTATCCTAAATGTGCCTCAGTTTCTTAAATAGTAAGCTATCACTTACCTCTGTGAGTAAGATCCAGTAATTTAATTTTTGGGGGGAACAAATTCTACTGAAACACTTCAAGAATATTCTCAAGTAAATCATCCGCTTTATGAAAATTTTTTCTGTTTTCAGTAAATTCAGCACAATGGTGCTTTACACATACATAATATCTCCAAAATAATTGAAATGGGGCTCTAGATTTCCCAAATACTACAGCACATCGGAGTGTAACTATGAACAAGAAGTTAGTCCAGTCTTCACAGATGTGATAGCATATCACAGTCCTTCACAGAGACTGTCTGTGCTGTTCACTGTTCCAGTTTAGCTGATGAGCTTTGATGTCACACAGAATATTTGCTGACACCAAAAGGTGATCTTTGTCTTCTGAGAAGATGTTTCTCACAGTTCTCTTGAGAACATCTTTGCAATGTCTCATTTGCCTACCTCTCAGCCACTTGCTAAATGTAAATGGTTATATAAAATTGCCTCTGGCAGCTTCCTAACAGCTGCTTTCAACTTTGCAAGGTAACACTTTTACCGTACATGTTGCAAGCATTTGGTGTCTGATGGTGACATCCAACCTCGTATGAACTGTTGATCAGACGAGCAAATTGCACCACACAGCAGTCAAGCGACTGACACTGAGCTATAAAAAGGCATTCATAAGGACAGCATCAAAGAAATGTTAACTTTTGATTCATTGGCATCCCATCATCATGTCTCAGTCATCTTTTTGAAATATGATTTTCTAGCTCTAATATTTTAACAATATGAGTTTTCCTGACGTCTCTGTGACTGTCTTGAACCGTGTCTAAGATTCAACAACTGCCCACTTTGAAACCATTCAATAAGATGAATTTGTCACTCGGTAGAACCGCTTAATTGTAGAATTCCTAATAGAACAATTTTTTTACCTTATTGGTACACATCAGCTAGTACCTGGTCTTACCTTATTTCCTTTGAGGACTTCTAGAATCAATCACAATTGCATCAAAATGCTGAATTGCAATTGTTACAGGAGAGTAATATTAAATGGGAAGCAGTAAGTATTTTTCAGATCTTGTATAATTGTCACGACGTTACATCTTTAAAAGCCTTGCAGTGTTCCTGGTGCTGAGCAGCTTGTTCAGCCAATTAGAGAACAACAATGTTATGTGACTTCAATGATCTTTTCTCTGAGTTTCCCCAGGGTGGGTGGGAATCCCTATCTTTGGTGCAGCTGCTTTACCAATCTGAAAGATGTCCCCGTGACCCAGGGAGAATAGCAAGTTGGGCTGTAGCCCAAAGTACTTCATTTGTAACTCAGGCCCAATCCTTTACAGAGTAAATAAAGGATCCCAATTTGCTCATTGTGACAGGTAGGGGACTACATTACTCTGTAGGAAATCTGTTCATCAGTTAAGACATCAATCCTGAAAACTTCATGACTGTCATGAAAGTAGTGCACACAGAAATATATTTAACTAGCAACGACTCTCTGGTATGCACTAAACATTTAATGTTCATCAATAATTCTAGAATTTTGAAAAAAATATTTTTTTCTCTCTCTCAAACTATGGACCGGTTTAAATAGTTTGTTAATATAGGAAGTTCCTAAGACTAGCTGAGATGAAAAAATTCTGGTATTCAAACTACTGATACTCCATTTCCTGTAGTTATTGTCTGACAGTCTACAAAACCAGATTTTTTTTTCTCCTCTTAAACTGGTGTAGTTTCTACCTCTATTTGATTACGTGATCATTTTTCACAGAATAAACTTTATTTAATCCAATTTATTCCAAACATTTATTTGAAATATTTATTTCAATGCAATTTTAGAGAATGTAGGAATCCACCAGGATGAGTGATGATTAATAGGTGTGATTATATTTTCTACAATACATGTATTTACATACAAATTTTTACAGGGCCTAGATAATTGTCTCAAATGTACCCTTTAGAGTTTCTATTTTTAAATAAGGACAAGTTGATATGTATTTTACCTACCCTTCTTTATTTTGTCAATATTCCCATCACCTTGGCTTTTTGCATGATGTTTTTCCTAAGTGATAATCAAGTAATCCAAGTCATCATTTTATCAAGACACAAAGATTCATCATCTTATTGCCATGATATTTACTGTAAGATCACTTGGCTCCCGTTGTGAGGCACAGATATTTATGAGATATCCACATAAAGTGATTAAATGCCTAAAGGGTTAGATTTATTACAGAGGTACTTTCATGGAGGGAGAACACTCTTCAGAAAAGCACATCAGGAAACTCTTTTGTTCACTGATGCTTATTTATAAGTGTTGCATATTTTCTTTATTGTTTAAGGGACCTGGATGCTTTACCACTATCTTAGTAGTAAAGATGACATGCCAAACGTAAAACAGTTTTTGAGTACAAGTCATAACAATCAGTTTAGATTTCAGTGATAAACACTCATAAATTCTGCTTTTTGACTTGCAGCTCTAACTGCTCCCAAAATTTCCATAAAGCCTTATGAAGCAAATCGAACCTACCATCTGCCCATGTGTACATTTTTGTGATGGGATGACAATAATATTTAGAATACTCTTTGGTTATTTTTGTCAGAGTTCTGCTGTACCTCACTCCACACTGAGAATCCAGAAACAGTAGCTCAACTTAAACTCTGCTACACAGTTATGAAAGGGTCATTTATTATGAAGTATTGTTTAGCCACAAATGACAAAAAAAGTCCAGGAAAACTTCACAATCTTATTACCAGTTACTATATTAAAATGGTCCATTATATATAGATGAGTATTTATGCATTCAAACAAGGTGAATGAATGTTTTATAAAGGTTAATAAGGGACAATAAGGAAAATAAGATGTGATATATATATATATCTTCAAAATGGATTTGCAGGGGTTAGGTGGTTTAAATGAGGTAGAGGGCAGAAAGAGAATATGACAACCAATTCAGTTACAAATTGCTGTAACAAAGCAAATCATATGTACTGTTAAAGATATTTTTCCCTCAAGGTTCTCACAAACCTATGGCCTATAAGCATTTGTCACAAGTTTTTTTCTCTGAGAACCTCCTTCATCTCATCAGGTTACTTAGTGCATTTTAAAACTAGGAAATTAATGCAAATATTGGTTTCTGAAACTGTGAAGCAGGCTGCAATATTGTTGGTGTTTCAACCCATTTGGTATACTAGATTGTTCACGTTTTTCTGTATCTAAAAGATTAAAAGATTGTTTACAATTTTATGTGAGATCATAATGTATTTGCTACATTCCTTGAGCTATAATGTACTGGGGTTTTTCCATTTTATGATTGTATTTCATCCTATTCTGCTGGGCTGACAAAATAGGCTTTCATCTTGTTGCTGAAAAACAGATCTCCAAATTTTTAAGGCAAAACCCTTTAACCTCTGTATCCTTTATTGTTTTTACTACCACAAACACTACCTGTCAAAGGTAGTACATACAACACTTTTTGTGGGAACAAGGCATTGATTCTTGCCACCAGGTGGTTTGCATTCAAACACTCTTCACATGTGTTTTGTTGTTTACTAGCCACAGAAACACAAGTAGGTGGTCAAAGGAATGCAAAAGCCTTCAATTCAATGATGTATTTTATATCCTAATAGTGAAGAAACAGAGGTTAATGAAGCCAAGTCTGACCTAACTGTAGTTACAATAAATAGGTACAGCAACAATATTTAATGATAGGACCCAAAATGGATTTCCCAGTGGTAATGTCATATTTGAAAGCTCATTTGTTTGTTTAATTTCCTTGTTTTACAACATTTGAAAAAGACCAGCGAAAAAGAATGTTGAAGCTTAAAAAAAAAAAAGTTTCCTGCTGACAAAGATAACCCTACAGTTACATTACAAGAACCATTGTGTAATACAATTGAATATCCTTATTTCTCCAATGAGAAAACCTGGAGGCTTTTGTCTCTAAAGTTGGAAAGCAACGCCATCAAAGCAGTTTCAGTGAGGATAAGTCTTTAAAGTCTTATCAGGTCCCAGAAAGTGAAAATATGTGTTTATATAAACTGTTTTTCCTTTCTCGCCCCAACTTGGTAACAAAGGTGAGATGACAGGTCCAAATACAGAGATGATTTTTGTATGAGGAACAGAATACGGTGTCTATAAAGAATAAATCAGGAATGGGCCTGCGCCATGAATCTTCCCAAGCCATGAGTGCTGGTTTGGGGATTTTTCTGTCACAAAAAAGTCTAATTCAGTAAATGGATCCTCTTTTGGAATTTCTTCCCTTGGGCAATTCAGACCAGTCCTAGATGCATTCTTTCTAGCAAATTTTAATTACACTGTCCTACAATAATAGAAAAAAATCCTAGCTAGATATATTGCTTTTCAGATATAGAATAATAGAGTCTGATCACCATAGGTAAATAGTCATTAATATTTTATTAACATAAACCTTTTTGATACTTCCCAAGTGTACTTCAATATTTTAGACTGTATCCTAGCAGTTGAACAATATTTTCTGCACACAGTGATGTGTGTTTCTATTTATTATGAGTGGTAAAAAAATCTGCATAGATTGACTGTTTTAGTTATTAAAGGGAGACATGGAATATTGGAAGAATGACTTATTTGAAAAAATCTCTTCAGAAAAAGTCACAAAATTAAGAAATTGGCTTACCAGTAATGTAGTAACAAAGACAACTTGTAACTTAGTCTTAATACTTTCCTATCATCTCTGAAGTGGAGCAGACACAATATTATAAGTTTCTCTCATTTGAGTAGTGTTGATACCAATATATTTCATTTATTTCTGTGCAAGTCTGACAATCTCCTTGAACTAGAGATTAAATTTATGTCTTCTATTTAGATGTTGAACTTCATGATCTGCTTAAAATATATTTTTTAAATGCACTTAAATTTAACCAGTCTGTTGCATTACGTAGCAGATTACATACCTTGCATCTTTTCCTTTTGCACAGTACATAAAGAGGATCCTTCACGCAGATGAAGCAAATTAAATTGTCTTATTGTCTCGCTATAATTTCTCTGTCTTCTGACTTTAAAGGTACAGTAATATAGAGAATATTTTGTCTTATTGCAGTAAGAAAAATTAATTGATTTTATTGCTTGATTGATTTAAGTGGTTGATTTCTAATTTTACTGTATTTCAAAAAATTAATTTGAGATGTGGAAGAGTTAGATTCCCACTTTGATTCAAAAGAAATTTGAAGAGGGTTTTTTGCCTGATTACCCAAAGATCTTTGAAAAATTTCACCCTCGCAAATATTTTATGGAACTTTCAGTGGAGCATCTAAATAGTCCAAACCCAAAAGAGTTTTCCGAGCAACTTGTGAAACACAGCCTGCAATACTTTTGTAATGTGTTTTCCAGACTGGAAATAAATTCATTCATATGTCAGAAGTTATATTTTTATCACCTTTCAAAATACACTCAAAAATCAGCCAGGAATTTTATGCTGGACAATATTCTTACGTAAATTCAGAATCCTTATCATTATTTTTTTTAAAGTAGAATGATGGATGGACTCTTTTCCTATCCACTCTGTATCAGAAAACCTAATCCAAAATGTTATCTATAGTTATGAAAAATAAACAAAATTAATTTTTGGCCAAGAATGCAAAGTGTTTTGAGATTTACAAATGATAGAGTGTGAGGTATTGTGATTAGATTCAGTTTTCAGAGGTTCTCAAAGTACAATAGTCCCAGAAAAGCCTAAGTCAGATATCTGCACTCCTTTCTAGAAGTCTGGCCTGGTCTTTCAGTTTGCCAAACACAGATGTATTTCTGAATTCAGCTTAGTTTTGAAACAGATAGCCCCATGATTTGATGTCACTATTCAGTTATTGCTGAATCATAGAAGAAAGGCATTAGCACTATTGTCTCCCTGCTTGTTGAAGAACCTAATTTCACTTCCTATCTCCTTCACAGAAACAATCCATCCAACACCTACAACACCATCACCTAACTTTACACCAGAAGAAAAAAGTCTCTGAAAGAACTATCATAAATCTAAGCCCCACGTCTTGATTAAATCATAAATCACTGCTTGGGTACTCGGACTACCTTCAGCCTAATTCTGCACAAAGGTAGATTTTAACATTTTTTTATCCTAAGCTCTAAATTATATTTTCAAGCTTTAAGGAAATATTTATAACGTATTGATAGATTACATTTCCTAATTCCAAAAATCCAAGGAGCAAAGAGAAATGGTATTATCCATTTTTGTTGTAGCCTCAAAGCACCAGAAAGAGCCTTTAACTTCTTTTCTGATTCACTTCCAATAGCTGTTACCACTTAATAAATAATATCTCACTTTTTTCTTCTTAGATGTTTTCAATCTCCATTGCGTCTGAACAATCCTCTGTAGCGCGGTCGCTTGTTCCGCTCTGGCCGCCCGGTGGCCAGACAGGCGACGGCTACAAAGGCTCCGGCCTATGGGCCACTCAATGCGGTTAAAGGAGCCAGCTGTAAGCCACCTGTGGCAGGCTCACGGTTGAGCAGGCTGCAGAAAGTTGGTCGCTTAGCAACCAGGCGAGGGCAAAGAAGAAGGAGGGACTCCCAGGTGCCTTCAAGCCCAGTTTATTTGTAGAGGGTGTGGAACAGGGAGGTCTGGAAGGGTAGGCAGTCCAACGAGAGAGTCGGGGAACGACCGCTGCACGCCCCCTTTTAAGCCGGGGCAGTGCAGGGAGGAGACAAAGGGATAAACCAATGGGTGAACCAAGGAGAACAAAGAGGGTTCTGGAAAGAGGGGTGGAGTTGCGGTGGGGTGACACCCAGGGGGAAGGAGCCTCAATCGTCGACCCCGCCTTTGGGGTCGGACTCCTCGGCTGGCAAGTCCACCCACTGAATGTCCCCCAGCCCCAAAGTGGGCTGGGCCACCGCAACAATCCTCAACCATGAATAAATCTCTGTTCTATGTAGGAGGAAATATTATTCCATTATACACAGATTACACCAAGAAAGGGCACTGATGCATGGAATAAATTGCAAAAGTTATATGGCAGAATCAAAAATAAACTTACAGTCATGTTCCAAATGTGTCAAAAGTTATAGGCATATTTCACAATAATTTGAAGAAATACAATGGGCAACACAATGTAAGAGATTCTAAGAAATGTCCAGCATAATCATTTTCTTAAAATCTATGACCCTGATGAGTGTCATTCTGTAATCTTGAACACAAATTTATTTTTCCTAGAGAAACCAAAACCATGGGCAACCAATAGCAACAACTATTATTGATTTTTCACTAGAAATGTATGCTCTGTTTTATACATGACTAGGATGAATTAAAATCTGATTTTCTTTCACAAAAGACATTGGAGCTTCAATAAGAAACCTGTCCATTTGAAAAACAGGAAACTCTCCAAGAAGCAGGATTACGGATTTAAGGACACACAAGTAAGAATAAGAACACTATGTGTTTATCAGTGAGTTTAATAAAAAAGCTTTGCATATTGGAAAGTTATGTGTTTGGAAAATATCCAATTGAGTATTCTAAGATTGTGGGTAGGTAATTTTGAGAGAAGTTGAAGAATTTTCTTCTTTTAAATCTGTTTCCCTATGCTAAGTTACCTTTTGATACTGCCCATTCAGAACTTAGTTGAGCCCCAGAAGCTTGAGGAAATTTTTTACTGCTTTTGAAGATGCAGGATTTGCCTATGGTACAAGGATGCTCTAAGAGAGCTAGACCCAGGTCAAGTTGCAGCCAAAACTGATAGTTTTGCTGTCTCCTAGCAACTATGGTGCAACTATTTCGTACCTACAGAGGCTTCCACAGTGCAAGGCTGTGCCGAGGCTGAACGAAGACTCCCATTTTCTCAGTAGCTTGTTCACATGTGTATAAAATTTGGCATTGCAATTACGTTGACAGCTAGCATCTTACTGAGATTGTTTTCCTGTGGCTGGAAAAAGCAATTATCAAGAATTACACCCTCAAGAAATGCTGGCATGAAATTCTGGTCAGTTATTATTGTACAGTGCCATAATCTGTTCCAGCAAAGTGGCTGGGTGAGGTCTGCTTAACCCTAGCTGATTATATATTATATACTGTAACCTGCCTTTGTGTTTACTGCTTTCTCTAAAGAAATCTATGGCATTTGGGTCTTGTATATGAAACACTATAACTTCTAGATTGTAAGTATTTCTAGGATGTACTCAGTGGAAAGAAGAAGGTATGGTTTGAGGAACTCTTGGTTTAATCAAGTTGATTTTCTAACTGAGATATGCTTTGAATAAAAGCATAATTATTACCATATTTTACTGAAAACTGATTTATTTTTTTCAGCAATTTAGATAAATAAAATAATGTTAGTACCAAAAAAAGTCAATTAAAAATCATCTGTAAGAATCTAGCCGACAATGATATGTCTACTTGCAAGATCAGAAAAAAAAAAAAGTCTTTTGGAAGTTGCCTACTTTCAGAAGAAGACAGATATGTGTAGCTAGTGCTCTAACAATACACTCTGGAAAAACTTGTCCAATGCTGCTGTTTAAGAGACACACATTTTCATCACCCTGTGCTCTTACACAAAGGCAGTGCATCTGTTCCCTAAAATTCAAAAGAAAGTATGTGGATTAAACACATTTACTTCAACTGACAATGAGTACTCCTTAGGAGGATACAAACATTGATTTTCTGAAGTTCTTTGAATAGAGATGATGAAAAATAACGTAGCTTGTCATGTTCACTGACATCTTATTCCTGTTTAAAGTTGCTATACCAACATCTGTAAAGGAAGTATAATGTAAAGAAAGAAAATTTTGCTGAATGTACATTTGAATGAGTACTGAATCCATTTTAGAAACACAGAAAATATGAAAAGCCATATCTTCAGCTTGTAAGTCAGGATGATACCACATATTAAAATAAAGAAAATGCTGCTAAATTCATGGATGAATTGTGATCACTGATATATATAAAAAGTTAAGAGATATTGACAAAATATGCTAAAATCGTATTTTCTTTTCAAGTACAGGTCTGCATCTGCAATGCAAATTGAGAATAAAACTACAGGGATGTGTGGGCATAATTTAGCCCCGTAGTACAGGAATAATATATACATAAATGCTACAGATTTGTAATATATTACTCTAATATACCATTGTAGTGTACGTTTTTACTGAACCAGGCTTAAATGCTGTTCTCCTTGCCTCATTTCCAAAGACACTGGGAGGCAAAAAGGAAATGAATGAGTAAAAATGTCAGGAGGAGAACTGAAAAGTCTAAATGCATTTCATTTCACAGCACTGTCTGTATCTCTTATGGACAAATTGACTCTGAGTGTAAGGTCATATGCTCAGCAGCTGTAAATTCATGCAAGTCACTGAAGGCAGAGAAGGAGAATTAATTTAATTTACACCACAGAGGATCAGGCTTTCAGTCATTACATTGCCCAAAGCCAAAGTTAAGCTATGAAGCTTCATGATTCTTATGGATAGATGAGGTTAGTTTACACTCCAGGAACTTACATAATTTCAGTCTGCCTGTTGTTCAGAAACAAACAAGATATCAGGCAGCTGATTTACTGAAATCGGAACAGAGGTGATTTAAAACAAAGACACAAATTTTCCCAAAACTGTATTCATTTTGGGGAGAAGAAACTTAAAAACACAGAAAGGAACCATACATGTTCATGCCAGATATATTTTTCATATTTGCATAGCTATTTTGCATGTAAATGTAATTGCACACAAGAGTTTTCTAAGATAAGTGATATTACACATGACATAATCTTGACAGATTCCCATTTACTTTTGGAAATACAAAAATTAGTCCCTCCTGAGGTTAAAGAACCTTTTACCATGTTGGGGTTTTTTTCCATTTTGAGGCAAGATCTAGCATTTTGCCCTCTTAAAGAAACTACATTCCTACTATTTTTTGCAAAATGTATCAATTTGGTTTTTGATTATGGAAATATTGATGCATTGATAACTCCAATGACAGGATTTGTCTTTAAGTGTCATTCCACTTAATACATTTCAAACTACAAAAAAAATAAAAACATTGTTTAAAATACTAGTAGATGACTTTCTACATCAGGCAGACAAGTTTTGACTTTCCTGAGGAAACAAATAATGTGTAGAGGGGCATAATAAAACCAAATTTACAAAAATCCTGCATTTGCACAGTAGTTCTCATATTTTCCTGCAGCAAAATATCTTTCCCTTCCTCCAGCCCAAAAGCTGGTCTGAAAGATCCAGCTGTAAACATCCTACTGTGGATATGACATAGATATCTCCCATCCCTGTTATGAAGGTCCTAATTTCCCAAATGGCAAAAAGGGATTGCAAGCATGCTCACGGCTATGACCCAGCAGTTCAAAGCTATGACTAGCAGAGTTTGTTTACAAATGTACTTATTAGATATACAGGACAATTTTCTGTCCCCCCAGGCCATTTGGTTTGCATTACAGAAAATAACTGTGGGAAAAAAAAGAAAAGAAAACTACTACAGCTCCTTTTCTTGTTCAAAGGAAGTTTTGTAGCCGTTAAGTGGAGATTTGCTAGCTCAGCAAAGGGAGACTTAACAGTGTTTATTTATGGGAAAGAATCTTCTTATGATGGGTGACACACTGAGGAAGTCACATGTTTTGCCTCTTATCAGGGAGTCTCAGAAGAAACGGACAGCAAAATAACACAAGAATTTTTAAATCAAGAAAATCAAAAGTAGATAAAGTCAAAAGAACAAGGCCGATCAGAAATAAGCAATCAGGTTATAAACTTACTGGCACAGAATTCAGTTAACAGTTTTAACACTCACAGACTAAAGATCAATATCTTATCACAACAAGGACACTGTCTCTAAAAATCTTTGCTAATAAGCTATGAGCATCTGAGCACCACTTAGGGTTAGAGTAATTTTTCAAATGTGCTTGTATTTAAAAACACAAAAGAAAGGAAAATGAGAAATGAGGAGAAACCTTTTCTTCCTTCAGAACTGTTTTAACTTTAGATTTTATTCTGAATTTTCCATTACTTGAGAAAACATTGGTTTGTATATCTAACAGTTTTGCCATGACTTTAATACTAATTGAGGCTTTTATATACTCCCTCTGAACAAAAGAATTTGTACAGTCAGTATCATCTGTCAGAGGTCACATTTTCACTTGTATTCAGCTTTTACCAGGATTGTTTTTCTTTTAACAAATCACTGGCATTCAAGTTTCTGATGGGAGATGTTTCACTTATTTGTAGAACGTTCAAGTGTCTTCACCAGAACAAAAAGAAAAGAATTCACTTATAAAAGTCTTATTCTACTGATCACCCCCACTAAAAAAACCCCCAAAAAGCCTGCAGTAACTGTAAAATAGTATGTGAAGTTAAAGAAATATGTTGAAATTAGAATTCAACAAATTGTATTCTAATTTTTCATTTTGCATTATATGTTGCATTATATGCTGTATTATATTTTGCTTTACGTCCTGTCAAAACTGACAAAAATTAAAGAAGAGGGTGTGTTGATTGGGCACACTTCCAAAAAAAATTGATTTTGAAAAGGATTCTTTTTGGCTCGCAATTTTTTTGTACTAAAATTGCTATCCTTAATGGAAAATTCTGCTAGAAGCACCATAGAATTATGACAGGGAAAAAAATCTTCTCTTTCTGTGCTTGTCCTCTGGACTGTTGGAGCTGGCTCTTTTGGGAACCAGAAATACTTGGTTGGGATCATATTATACAGGCAGTGAAATCTTCCAGCTGAGTAAATTAGAAAAAAAATAGGCGGTGTTATAGTGCCACAGATGTGATAGGAAAAGGAAATGCCTCCTATAAATGACTTCATGGAGTAACCATATGTTCCTACCCTCCAGACATATCTCATTTAAAGTCTCACATTGAAAAAGAAGCCTTGGCAAATGCACTTTGTGCAGTGCACATTCTGCTCTGTCACAGAGATGGCAGTGGCTTCTTTCTAAAGCTGTTTGGCTAGAAGTCAGGAATGTCAGAATCTATTACTGAAGATGCTCAGATACTCGTAAACTCTCCCAGCTCCAGTGTAAAATATAAGAAACGCCAACAATTGAATTAAAGTGAGCATTTACTTATCACCAGGGGATAATTTTAAAATCATTAAACACTTTTTTTTAATAATAAAATATAGACAAACAAAAGTTGCTACAGAAAAATGTTTTTTATATCAGTTGCTATAAAGCTGGACACATGTAAGCATGAAATGCATGATGGTAAAGTGACATATAAAAACCACCACTAAATTTCTGGACTACTTAAAAGTCCTGAATATCTATCACATTGCTTTATTCATTACGTTTCCAATACTTTTACTGTGAGTATTCATTCAATTCACACAAACAGGGCTTCTGATAGTCCTAATGTATTAATCGCTTGAGGCTGACTGGAGCAAAGACTATTGACAGTAAAACCTATTTCCCTGGGGCAGGGAAGTTGTCACAGGAGCACTGAGCATGAGTCTCAAGGTGAAAAAGGAAGCTGGCTCAGAACAGCACTGCCCCAGCTCCATGGGACCCCCTCCTACAATCACTGCTTTCCTGTCACAGCAGTCAGAATGGCTGAGACAGAGCACGCCTGTGCCTGGTCCTTCGCACCTCTTCAGTTCAGTCACCTACACCAAGGCAATTGGGTTTGGCTGCAGTGTCAGCACAGGGGCTGCACTGGATTGAATTGCCAGCACAAAGGGCTCCCTCTGAGGACACAACCATTTCTCACCAACAGAGCAGCGGCCCTAATGCTCCCATCCTTAGTGAAGAATTATTAAAGGTGACACAATACATGCTTTCAGGCTTTCTCAGTGATAAGAGGATGGTTTCCACAAAGAACAAATTTACTGCCTTTCAATAATTTTTCCCCTTCGGTATCAGTCAAAAAACAGGAAGCAAAGCTCTGGGACTGCTCTGCAACACAGTGAAACGTTTATGTGGTCACTCTTTGGGAGAGACAGTGCTTAGTGCAGTAGGAGCATCTGCTTAAAGGAAACAGTGGGATAAGGATCTTGTACACATACTTTTGAGAGCAACAGAAAGCAGGAGGGTAGAAATTAAGCTTCTCAAATCTCTTTTTGTCTCTGTTCTATTCTTCTTCTGGGGTTGTTCTTAGACATGCTAGAATTAATTTTTAGATTGTTAATTATGGCATCTTTTTTCCTAATAAAATTCCTCTGTGGAAATTAGTGTGATATATACACGTATGTACAAAGATTATTACACTAATGATAATGTTAATTTTTATTTAGAAGAAACAGAAGTGCAAAATTTTGGTCCAAAAAAATCCCAGACCAATCCAGTTACCATGCAGTGGAATACCCCCATTCCCTCTCTCAGATAATTTTAACTGTTGTGTAGAAAAAAAATCATACTGAAATAGTTTTATGGGAAAGTAAAGTTCAGCTATGTGGATAATTAGACATGATCCAAAGAATCATCTTTTCTGAGAATTTTTTTACAAAATGTTCCTTTAAGAGCTCTCTATACATCCTAGCAAAAAAAAAAAAAAAAAAGATATAAAATGAATTCTTTTAACACCACTCAATCAATTGTGTGGCCTATATCTACATATTCGGGTGCACACCAAGGAAAATCATGGGTTTCTCAACATCAAGAGCTTTATACAAAAACGCATAAAAAAAAAATTATGTCCACTGAGAGTCACACGTCGTGTTACTGTAGATATTATAGTTACTTTTGAAGTCATACTACAGGTAAGAACATAAATAAGTTCCTTTGCAAGAACAGATAATGGAAAGTACATCAAATAAATAGATATATTTTAGATTAAGTGTTAGAAAGAAATGCTTTACTCTGAGTGTAGTTGTCCAGAGAGATTGTGGATGCCCCATTCCTGGGAGTGTTCAAGGCCAGGTTGGATGGGGTCCTGAATAAACTGAGCATCCCAGCCCATGGCAGGAGGGTTGGAACTAGGTGATATTTAAGGTCTCTTCTAACCTAAACCATGCTACAGTTCTATAATTCCATGACTTTATATTTTCAGGCAATTTAACACTCCAGACAAAATCCAGATCTTCTGTTTCACTAAAGAAATATTGCCATTCCCTAATTAGTTGTTGCTGGTTTATTTTTCAATAAAATATTTGCTATAAACCTCCGTTTGTTTTTCTCTCCTATTCAGCTTACGCGTTAGTTTCACCTATAACTCTTCCTTGAGACACATTTTTCCTCTGATTTTTCTCCAGCACTATCTAAATTCCTCCATCCCACAACTTCAGCAGGAAACTCTGCTTCCTACTGCCAACATTTTTTTAGCTATATAAAAAATTACGTAACAGGTCCCCACAATGGCAGCTTTCAAAGCCAGACAGACCCTAACCTAATCTAACCCCTTGCTTGGACCGTCTTTTTCCCAAAGAAGAGTTAAAAATTAGGGTAGAAATGGCACAAGAATACCACCTAAGTCTGAGGAGTAGCATAGTAATCGTAAGATCTATGACCAGATTCCACCATCAAATGGTAATGCAGGCACAGCTATATCTGTAATATCAGTACACAATTTAAAAAATAAAGACAAAACAGTGATTTTAAACTACAAGTGAATGGATTGAATCAGATATGTGTATTTTGCTGATGAAAGATGTGAGATATATCTTTTTAAATTATTATTGTCATTATTATTAATACCTTTGTTTGATGTAATACTTTTTAAAAACAGGTAGTTATGTATTATTTTACATAAGAGAAAATCAAGTCAAAGTCCCAAGACATACATCAAGTCTCTTAACAAAGAAGGTTAAATTACTTCCTTCATTTTGGTGAAATCCAAACCTTTTCCACAGACTTCGTAAGAAATTACTGAAATGGCAACAGCCCAATACTGTATGTTATATCCTGTGGCAGCTGAGTCTTGAAGTGAAACTGTTAAATGAAAATAGTTCTCAGGATGGTGTAGGAACCATAAAAGGTTTGAAGAACCATTTGGTATTTTAAAGTAATCCAGATTTACAGAACCAATAAATGTGACTTCCCATGAGACCCATAAGGAAGATTTAGCGACCATTGCAGAGCAAGTTTGATTCAGATGTCTTTTACACTGGTATAACAGCAATTCCACAGGCTGTTTGTAAGATCATATTTTTATAACAATAAAAACAGTTAGCAATTCAAATGTAATCTCACTAAGTTCATAAAACTTCTTTCCTAGTCTTTTCTCACTTTTAATCAGTAAATCTTACCACGAATATACTTCTTCCTGGCTCTGTAGGTAACAGATGATGGAAGCAAATATTTGAACAGATTTTAGGTCATAAACTGGCATTTTTAAGAGCACTACGTGTATTTGTGTCAAGTAAAATATGCTTTTACTTTGGTCTGAAGGACAATGCTACATTTACTCACTTTCTTCTGGCTGCAAATTGGGAGATCTACTGATTTCATAGAGTAAATGTAAACAAGCTGATAATCCAAAAGCAGTCAGGAGGAAAGATACTGAGACTGTTAAATCAATATTGTGTAAATTGACAAGTACATGCTGTTATCCTTATTCATCAGACAGGCATTATTTGTGGATCTCATTTTATTTTGGGGAGTAATGAAACTTTTTATTACTACTTGTACCCTATGTTTTACATATAAGCTTGGTTTAATATTTAATGCCTTTTTCTGAAGTCAAAATATTAGTAATCCTGCATGCTTACATTGCTTTACAGCTAGGAAGCAGAAAGAATCACCTTCAACTGCAAAGTTCATTTATTTTCCAGCCTAACATTCAGGTCATAGAATACATAATCTCTATATCATGTATAATCTTTATAACGTTATATGATCTGGACCTGTATCCTGTGAAATGACAGAAAGCGATCCTAAGAGGTCATATTTTGACCCTTCAATTAATTTGGATGTGTCTGAATATTTTTAAGTGCTATGAATGGCAAATGTTGATCTTTACCTGATAGATCCATAAGTGTTACACGGATTGCCTGAGGATCAGTCAAGTACTGTTAAGTGAAAGCTCTGACCCAGGGCTGTGTTTGATGTCAGTGCTTTGATCAGCACACAGAACTGAAAATAGAAGATTTCTCTGAACGAATATGTTTGCAAATAGTCCTTTAGGTATAAGATATCTACAACTGGGTCTTTGTGCATGAACTTTTGCCCTCATTTTTACAGGTGGGTCCATTGAGAAAAGTTCTTTTTCTCCTTCAGCTGGTTTAGTTTAACTTTTTTAGGGACCAAAGAAATAATTCAGATATTCCAGTGACACATTATAAACCATATTAAACATCTCAG
The DNA here is from genome assembly GCA_013398115.1 of Falcunculus frontatus. Taxonomy (NCBI): domain Eukaryota; kingdom Metazoa; phylum Chordata; class Aves; order Passeriformes; genus Falcunculus; species Falcunculus frontatus. The sequence continues at coordinate 1,613,500 of VZRV01003633.1, read as the reverse complement.
ATTATTTTTAGTTCTACTTCCAATAGTTTCAAAAAGAAAATTAGGTTTAGAGTAAGTTCTTGATAATGATATGATGCATTATAGTGTTTTTACCAACCAGTCCAGTATTTAACTTCTATACCAAATAAATAATTTATTGGTACTGTTGAGGTACTAAATTAATAAATGGGCAAACTGATGTATACAAAGACACATATTCACTGAACTTTCTATTCCTGTACTATCATTCACTCAGAGTAAATTTGTCTTGAAAAGTCCAGAACACTGGCATCTACAAAAAAAAAGTATCAAAGCTGAGGGGAACTGTTCATTTATTTAAAATTTATTGTAATTGCTGTGTTGCTCAAGCACCACTCAGAGAAGACATAATTTTCAAAATCCCTGCCCATATTATGAAATAGCAGCCCGTATTATGGAATAACATGCATATTTAAAAAGGAATTGGTTCTATATTTATCAAAATGTATTTCAAATCATTTATTTGGACTCCTATTTTTTACGCCTGTCACTTAAAAACAGTTAGCACTTCCTGGAAATTTGTGAAACATTTTCAGTTTTAGCCATAATATTAGATGGGATCAGGAAGAAAGCATTCTAAGTATCTAAGAAAGCGTTATACACCTCCATCTAATACTTTGCTCATGCGGTTATATATACATTTATACATATCTTAGGGAATATTCAAAAACTATATATGCTGTCTTTACTTACACGACATAAATGATGAGAGAAACTGGACACAGGGAGAATGATTAACGAAAGAATCATTAGAACAAACAACCAGTGTGTTATATTTGGGTGTGCTTAAGAACCAATTGGGAAGTCACAGCAGCTGCTTGACATGCGTAGGCTTCAATACTCAGGGGATGCAAACTAGAATATTAACAGAAAACACAATCTGGTTTTCTTGCTTCTCAGCTTTGTCTCTATCATGCAATGACAGGAATAGTCATGATTCATCTCATCCTGACCAAAACTTTGTCTTTTCACAGAGTTTTGACATTCCCAGACATAAAAGTTTAATTCCACCTGATTCCCACCATTAAAATATTCAGGCTTTTATGTTTTCCTCTTGAATGCCTCTACTTGTCAAACCTCTGCCATGTGGATTCTAATGGTTTAATAATATTTTTATCATTATTTTTTTAAGCTTAAATGCACAGATGCTCCCCCAAAGAAAGAGGAACAATTCATATGTAAAAGCTGTATGTGTTCTGCGCCTCTCTGTGGCAATGATATATGAAAATGCAAGAAACATGAAAGAGTTAATAAGAGTAAGACAGCAACAAAGAATTGCCATTTCTATGTCTTGCAATAGCATATATATATATAGAATTGTTAACCTATGTTAAGCTCTATGTTACTTTGATCGTGAGAACCCATATAATTGATTTAATGAGTTTTCTGTAATGCAAGACTACTCAAGCTTTTAACTCTGGGCTTTTTTGATTTTAGGTCTTAATGAGAAACAATCTCAAAATTTTTTTAGATTGAAAAATCAAAGTTTTGGTGTTTGATGTTCTTGATATCTTCAGTGCTTTCATCGTACATTAAATAGAATTCCATTGGTAGCTGAAATCAGGTTAGGATAGGAGCAGTTATGTGTTCTTAAATACAGTGGAATAATACAGGGGGAAATGTCATAAGCATGAAACTAATTTCTGTACAAAATTAAAGCTCCTAGCAGACTGAGAAATCATCACCATTAATGTGGTAGGAGCATCTGAATACAAATCCAAATCTAGCCTAATGCCAGGAGGTATAAGTTCTTACTCACAGAAAATTAATCACATTGCCTCCTGAATTTTAATGGGAAGTAATTGAAATAGTTTATCACTTATAATGTTGTATTCACTAGCTTTTCTTCTGTGCATAAATTTTATTCTGTACTTGCGAAAAAAATAAAATCCATGAGAATATATGTTAACTTTAAAAAGGACAGCTATCCTAACATAGACTGAAAGCTAATTCAGAGTTCTCTGCAATCAGGAGAGAAGAGAACATGGTGTCCCTGCAGAGGCCCAGAGGAATTGTCAAATACCAGTATAACTTATTTCAGGCACTCAGATGGTAATGACACAGTATTACAATCAGGATGGTTAACTTTCTCCACTACAGAACAGTTCTTACAAAATAGTAATGTGTCTACAACTTAACTGTTTCTAAAGACCTAAAGAGTCAGGAAAAGAAATTTATTGTGAAATAGCCATACACCCTAAAGTACATCCAAACCATTTACTCACTGTATGACTGTCTAAATATCACTAGTGTGGCTGTATGGAACTGTTATGGTGCCCCTTGAAAACCTGGTGATGCTCAAGTAAAAGAGATGTTCAGAAAAGTCAGGCTGAAAATTTCCGTAATGGTGACCTTGCAAGATGCTCAAATTTCCACCCTTTGACTGTCTATCAGAAAAACAAACAAATCCAACCAAACTGTTCATGGTGAGGTCAGTGGTATTGACCTTAATGCTTCTACGATTTGTCACCTCTATGAAGAACCAAACTATGCTGCAAAGAGTGCCTTACATAGCACAGAAATTTTTCAGAGGGGCAGTAAAAATGATCAGAGGTAAATAAAGTAACATTAACTTAAAGAAACAGTGCAATTGGTTCAGCACAACAGTTAACAGTGGAAGGGCAGTAGGAGAAGGTGGAAGGAAGCCGCAAAAAAATTCAGGATCTAGAACCAGAAACAAACTACATTCAGAACAGCAAGAAGGCAAAAGAAATATATGAGCCTGTCCTGGTTTAACTGTAGCCAGCAACTAAGCATCAAACAGCCAAGCACTCACTCCCCCACCAGTAGGATCAAGGAGAGAATTGGGATGGTAGAAACTGTAAAAACCCAACTCACGGGTTGAGATAAATACAGTTTAATAGGGAAAGCAAAAGCCACACACACAAGCAAAGCAAAACAAGGAATTAATTGCTTCCCATGGTGTTCAGAGACCTCCAGGAGAGCAGGGCCCCATCATACGTAACAGTTACTTGGAAAGACAAACTCCAAACAGGCATCCCTTCCTCCTTCCTCCCACTTTATTTACTGACCATGATGTCACATGGTCTGGAATATCCCTTTGATCTGCTTGGTTCACCTGTCTCAGCTGTGCCTCCTCCCAGCCCCCCTCCTTGGCTTCCTCACCAGTACAGAAAGGAGGAAAGACCTCAGCTCTATGTATGCCCTGCTCAGCAATAACAAAAACATCTATGCCTTATCAACCCTGTGTTCAGCACAAATCCAAAATCTAACCCCATAGTAGACACTGTCGGTAAAAAAAACTTCACCCCAGCCAAAACCAGCCCTGAGCATAATTTACCAGTAGACCAGTTTATCAAAGATAAATCTATTTCCACTTTTTGCCTTAAAATCAAGATTACAAAAATGTTTATGCAAGATTTTTTCTACAAGAGTGGCAGAGAATGAATTCTTTGTTTACATGACTGCTCTGCTTCAACAGTAACGTTGTATTCAAAACAAGAATTTAATTTAGAAAAGCAGGAGAGCCTGCATCATGCAAGTCAGATTATTTAATTTAGCAACAGTTTCATTCTTAATATCTACTGACCTCAGCAGACAGAGGCTACTCCATGAGCTCCTGTTTCCTTTCCCCTGCGCGCTGGATGCCAATTGCCCTGCTGTAGTGGAGCACAGCCAAGGTGTGTTTGAGCATCTAACACTGCAGCTACCTCGGCAGCTCTTCAAGAGCTGTCTCTGAGCTGCTTCTAAACTCTGAAATTAAATCATGCCCAAAAGATGCTGGGTTTATTTTGTACTTTTTTCCCAAAGTAACATTTTTAGAAACTTGCATGTGACCCAGCACATGAAGTACTATATTTAGCAGCAGCAGTAGTAATAGTGCTCACCATTATTTGGGCTCACCAGTGGGTTTTGCTGTGTGAATATATTTGATGTGTACCCAGGGAAAGTTACTGTTGACTCTGTGAAACGATACAAGTCTGCAAATATGTTTTGGTGTTTACACTTGGGCAATAAATGTTACTTAGCTTCTTTTCCATTCTCTATTGTATGTTTGTTTCTGTGCTTTTTTGTGTGTCAGGATGTTAATTGCTGCATTTTGGAGGTTGATTGTGTTTGATACTAAAGTAGATAGAGGCAAAACATGGGTAACATTAGAAACTCAAAAACTGAGTCAAAATCCAGCAGCTCCTTATCTTGTTTGGAGGAGCAGCATAACATTTGCCAAACCTCAATAATGCATAACCTCTACATTTTGTTTAAAGTCGGATTTTATAAAACCTAAACACACTTTTTCTTAGTTTTGTATTTTTATTATGAAATGCAGAAACCTACACACTCTTCTGGTGCATTTTGAAAACCATTAATGAAACATGAGAGATGCAATTTATCAGATCAATTCAACTTCCCAGCAGTGGAATAATCAGAAAGTGATTTCAATTACCACTATGGTTAAAGACCAATTTATTATGATGAAGAGCTACTTTAGCATCATCAATGTACTTTCAAATTTCTGCGTAGCTTTTATAAAACTGAAACAACATTTCAAGACAAAATACTAAAAGAAAGAAATTTGTGTAAATAAGGTCCCATGAACTAGATAATATTGGACTGATGGAAAACGACACGGGAAAGTGTCCTTTAGAATACATGAATATTTACTGCCTTGATGTAGTCCTAGCATTTTTCTGTTGGGCCAAACTACAGGTTACTCATTTCCTTGGTCACATGTTCTTATTCCCAAAAGGTAATAGAAAAATAGAAAAAAAATAGAGGAACGACAAAGGAAATAAGGCTGACACAATTGCTGGAGGATAAATACTGTAATGAGAGACTGAGAGAGCTGAATGTAGGAACTTTAGAATGGTGAATACTAAGGAGATATTATATGCTTCCAACAGACTACAAATGCCCTCACAGGGACAGTTTACATGGTAAAAATCTCAGTCACAGTCTCAAGAAATGACAGATGAAGAAAAATATCCTGAGGCTAAGAAAAGTTTAGACAGATATCAGGAAGAAGTTATTAGCAGTGTATGCAGTTGAATGATGGTGTAGCCTATGGTGCAAAGGGTGATAGTGGCACTTTTACTACACACACTTAAGAACTCAGATTATAAATTACAGGAATGATGAATGAAATACTCTTTGAAAGCATAGAAGCCACAGTAAATGAAACATCTTCCTTTTGGCCCTGATGTATTACTGCTTTGGAGTTAAAATACATACTCCCTAAAATAACTGTTTTAAGAGGAAAGGAAGGTTATATTCAATAATATAAACTAAATTTTAAGATTTTTTTGATACATTAAATAGTTGTGTCTTCCTCCTCCTTAGTTAAGATGCAAAATCATGATTCAAGAGCAGTACATAGAAGAAACAGTGCAGATAGGGGGATCTGAGGTTTTTAGCAGTTGATAAAGAAAAAATGCTTTAATTAGAGGCTGAAATCAACCATTAGACGAGAAAAAAAATTGCTACCAAACGTAAATTACTTTTACTCCACAGAAAAGATAAAAGTTGAAAAGCTAGTAAATCTAATCATTAAACATAATTATATTAGGCTTTATCTTGTCCTATTTGACTAGAACTACAGAAGTATAACCCCAGTAAAATGACTACAGACTGAATGGACCTCAAGACTGAATCATCAGTCCCCTGCGATGCTGATGTATCCTTCAAATCATCCCTAAAATCCTTTGGCTCATGCTGAACAAAGCTTACATTTCCATTTTCATTTCATTTACCCTTGTCCTGTACCCAAAATCTTCCGTACTCCAGAGCCATCATTTTATATCACTTGAAGGTATTTCATTTTTCAAAAAAAAAAAAAAAAGGACAGAGATATATTTAACTATATCATATTGATCTTAACACCTTTCAAAGGTTTGGTAAGTGATTCAGGTACTTAATATCTAGACATTCATAACTTAGAGGAAATACATAAGATGGTTAAAATCATGTTATTGATAGTTCTTTCATGTAGTCAATCAAAAAGCTTTTGGAGTGGTTAATAGTTATAACAAGTATCACAGACCCATCCTAATGTGCAGATGCATTTCTTACATCAGGCAATCCCGATGACATCTAATCCTATTTTACTGTAGGACACAGTTCAGGAAGATGGCATTTTGGAGGTTTCCCTGTTCTGAGTAATATAGTTAAAGTCAAGTAAATGCTCACATCCAGAGCTGACCAGTGATATTTACCCAAAAAAGAACAATTCCTTTAATGACTTTTTTTTTAGTATTAGGTAATGCCAGTTACCAAGTAAGCCCTTTTCAGAATTAAAACAACGACAATAAAAAACCACAAACAAACAAACAAACCAACCAACCTCAGCATTTCTGGCTTGAGATAAAATTAAATATGCTTCCAGTAACAGAATGAATATCTCTTCAGTGTATCTTCTATTATAAAGACATAAAGAGAAAAATAATTCAGACTAGAGAATTTGAGATATCAATACCTAACATTTAGAGGCACAACAAAAAAAAAAGGAAAAAAATCTCCATCTGTCATTTTAATACTCATTCCACAGAAAATAATTCCTGATACATGGAGATTTGATCTGCTTGGGTAATAGACCCTTGAATTATTTTCTAGTTTCTAAGGATGGCTGGGAAGGAGGCAGGACTAGTTACTGGGTCTTATGACCCTTTCCTTTTGCAAATAAAATTGCAGTCTTACTCTTGGCTGTTAATACCAATTTATTTTTTGAATAATAGGAAGAAAAACAAATTAATGATTCTTCAGACATTTCCATTGTTACAAACTGAAATTTCAAGACAGCTATTTCCTCCTACAGAGCACTGTGGATTTTTTTCTGTATACCTTATAAGATTTGAAATTCTGTTGCGTTTCAGTTCACAAAAGGATTAATGTTAACTGCTTACATGTCCTACTTTATTTAAAAATCTAGTATCATCCAGCCAGTCTTATTTGTAACTCTCAGCAAAATGAGAGTTTTCATGCAATAATTCTTTTTCTGTGTATGCTATTCCACACCTAGTCATCTATTTGAAAACATAAACCTGGCTTCATATGCTGTAGCATCCAAAGAAGTTATCTCGTTCCACATTGTGTGAGAATATATCAATTTTCACAATACTAATGTAAGCAGAGGAAAATAATTATTCATGAAGCTATCCAATAATGACCAAAAATAATAATATTCTGCTAAAAAAATTGACACTTACCCTTAAAAAAACCCAGTTTTATTAACATACGAAAGTGAACCCAGCTTTAAATTGGCTTCTTCCAACTTAATATTATAATGTGTGACCTGACCTCCTTCTTCATAGCTAAGTAAAACTGCTGTATTATTTATATATTACAGGTACTAAGAAGTCTTATGTGAACTCCTTAAGAAGGTTCTATAATAAAAATATTATTCTATCATTTTAAATGTCTTATCTCTTATAATTCAAAATAACATCAAATATTTTAATGCATTTCCAATAATATTTCAGAGTTGCTTAAAATACCTTTTATTTACTATTGTCTTTGCTCTACAAGAAATTGGTAAGAGGATCTCCATAGCGGACACCAGTACCTTACTATCAGCAACAAGGAAAAAATTAGGTGAATGTAAGTAGATATATTTATTGTACCTTTAACAAGTCTTTGTTATGTCAAATCTAGAAAGCTCTTGGACTGTTTGGCGGGGGAGGGGGAGGGGTTCAATTTTTTTTCGTCCAAGTTTGGTGCTAAACTATTCCACTCTTTTTGTCTGTGTTAAAACAAACCTCTCCACTTAAAAGCGGTTACTATAAAATGAGTCATTTTAAGATCAGTACTTAGAAATTATAAAAATACTTGAAGTAATACCATGGAAATTTTGATCATCTTCCTCCTGAGTGAAGATAAATTAAAAAAGGAGTTATATTGCCCACGATTAAAGGAGATGTACTTTTTGCCTGGTGTAAAACATCCAGAGGGTAAAGAGCTCATTTGTTTTTAAACTCTCAGAAACCGCATGCAATAATTATCTCAACAACTCCTGTGTCCTTACAGTAATATTCAAGCAGTAATCAACATAAATTACATAAAATAAAAGTTTGTTCCTGCACAGGTATTCAGCTAAAACTTTTATTGCAGGCATTTTTCACTTGCTCTTGCTTCATTTGGGGAACAGCATAGATTGAATTCTAAGTAAGCAGGTGACAATATAACAATACATATCAAATAATAGAATGAGAACAAGGTCTGAAAGGTGTAAAGGATTAACTTCTTTCTATCTGTAACTTTTGTAGCAACTGAAGTAGAATAAAACCCATACTTGTTAATAATTCTCATTATGCAATTTGAGGTGTGTTAGATTGGAAAATGGAACTGAATACTATGACCACAAATCACTTTCTTCTTTAGTTCTCTCTTTTAGTTCAAAGCTGATATTCAAGTGCTAATTAAAATTATTATCAGCTCTGGGTTAACAGCAATTCTGCGTTTGGAAAAGAAGAAAACATACTTGAACAATCAATAAGATTTCAAGTAGACCTCTGATGTAGTGCATTTGCATATACAAACAGTCCTGGAGGACATGCTCCATAAATTGCTGATAAAAAAATATCAGCAAGTTGAATGGCGAGTCTCAGAGGTTTGTGATCAGCAGCACAGAGGCCTGTCACTAGCAGTGCCCCTGAGGGTTTAGACTGGGTCCAGTATTACTTAACTCATCCAGCAATGACTTGGATGAAGGGGCAGATGCCTCCTCAGCAAGTTTGCTGAAAACACAAACCTGGGAGGAGCAGCCAATACCCCACAGTGCCGTGCAACCCTTCAGAAGGGCCTCAACAGGCTGGAGAGGTGGACACCTGCCTCACATTGCTCAGTGTGAAGAGATTTAAGACAATAGAAATTTTACTCTTCAAGAAAAAAAACTCAGATGAACAAATGTTTCTTAGAGGAAAACAGGACTTCAAAATATTAATTATTTGTGATAAGGGAGTATGGTTTTACACATTGTAAAAGTAGGTGCGACTACTTAAGACTTATATCCCTCTATTTTATGTATTTTTATTTATAGAGAGAACTTATAAAAACCCAATAATGTCATTTTACAAGGCATAAAATATTTCTTTATTGGGGCAGGTGATGTCATTCAAATTTGTGGAATCTAAGTTTTATGAAGACATAATGCTAACTTCTTTTCCTTCACTCTTCCAAAGTAAATTTTCTCATATCCTTTATCAAGTCTCTCTTACTTGTTTTCAAATGGTGACGAGTCAGTGCACAACCTTGCCCATGTAGAGAGAAATCTATTAGACTTTAGAAAATGCCTTGCAACTGTCAAGAAATTTTGAAAGACACACTCAGAAAGACTAAATCATCCCAGTAAAATGATACAGGATGAAAAGGCCCACTGAAATGAATTATGGACATCTGCGTAAATTCAATGGACATTAGAAGACATCAGAGATTTGCAGTTGCAGATCTGGTCAAGAATAACAGCAGATAAGTTAAAAAGAGGAACAAATTATTCAGATAGTCATGGTGAGAGCATAAGACATTGTGGAAAGGCCTTGTGGTAATGCAAAGTCTTAAATAAAACTGGAAGCATGGTTTTAGAATTGTCATCAGTATAATTACCAGCCTGCATTTTTGCCTTAAATTTATAACATTCTGTTCCTCTTCTCAACATTTCCTTGTTTATTGCAAAGGAAGCTTTTGAAGTTACAGCTGTTCATCATTTGTGTTCATCAGTGCTTATCATTTGTGTGGAAGCATTGATGGACTCAGGTTAGCAAAATGCAGGAACTCCAGTGTTTCTCATAACTCACCATTCCCTAAAAGCAACACATTGTAAACTGACTGAAGTAATAAAAATAGTTTTCAACTTTAACAACAAAATAATTTTTTCTGAAAAATGTACCCTAGTGCATAAGAAAAAACTATCTCCAAATAATTTAATGAAACTAGCAGACAGCTTGCTTTGTGGTATGCCATGCTGAGACGAAGTTATAGAAGCTGTGATGCGACATTACTGTTCGTTAACATTTTCCCATGAGCCTCCCTTCTGGTGTCATTTGAGAGTAAGTCATTTACTAATTCTGAATTTATTTGAACAGATGTTTTTTTCGTGTTTATTTTACCACTGGGGTGATGTAAACCTAAACTATGGCTGAGCATAAAGCAATTCTAAATATCAATAGTTTCTGCATATTACTGACAAGGAACATATTGGCCATCCATTCAGTTGTAACAAAAATTGCATTTGGATCTCATATAGCATTTTAATTATTCTAAGCTGCTAGTATACAGAACACAATTATTAAGCATATATGACATAATTCAATTTTTTATCTTTGGATGCAAAATTGCCTTTTTTTCTTGGCTCAGAGAAAAGAAATTCCCAAACTTTTACAACAATGTCAGGGAACATTTGATAGCACAAAATTTTTCATACCAATCTGAATTCTACTCAGTCATATATTAAAGTTGCCTTTTGCATAAATTGCAAAGCAGTTTATTTTCTTCTCTGTACCGAAAAAAAAGGCTTATTAATGCAAAGTATGATTAGAACAAATTGAAACATAAAAATGAATAAAATTTTCCAGGCAGAATCACCATGAATGTATTTCTTTGTAAATGTCAGTATAACTGTAAAAATTCTTTAAAAAATCTGTAGAGATTATTCTTTTCTCTCACTCTTTGCACACACATTTGAAAGTAGCATATGTGTATTTCTTCCTTACAATGACCTGTAGTGCTTTAAAACAACTGCTGAAAAATATTTTTTTGGTAAGAGACAGGAGGTTATCTTTGAACTAGAATGAGATTACTCGATATTTTCTGAGCCACAAATGAAGAACAATCTACAGAATGTGGGGCAGGTGAAAAGGGAGCAATATCCACTTTATGGCAGTTAGCCTCTATAAAATTTCATCTTATTAAACTTCAGTTGTCTTGATTCTGTGGTATTTATGAATCTATGAAAAAGCTGTTTATCTCTCTGATTTTTTCTACATATTGTGCTTATCTAAAAGTGCAGCACTGGTTTTATAGCACAAGTGGGAATTTAATTTCACTGAATCAGAAGCTAGAGTAGTTAAAAAATAATAATTTTGCATGTTGATCACATATATGCTTTGGAGTGTCTTCTCTGTTCTTCACTGGAGAACTCTGACATAAATCTTTCAAATATAGTGAGAGTAAAAGAAGGAAGTTTACAAACCATTTTTCATCAAAGTAACATGTCCACTAGAAAGACATGGTGTCGCTTTTTCTTTCTGAGTGTACAGAGAACAAGCATAGCATGAATAATGGAAGCACTCAGTAGTTCCTTCTCTCAGAACGTGTGACAAATTTATAGTGACCATGGAGATATCTAAGGCACTTTCAGACTTATCTCTATGGAGCATCAGCCTCAGATCCATTACTGTCATTAATTTCTAAAGGAGAGAGTCTTCCTTCTGAAAATCTTTATGCAGTTTTGAGAAAAAAATGCCATTCTGGCATTTATATCAAAGAATTACGGAATAGTTGGAAGCGACCGTTGGAGGTCATCTAGTCCAACCTCACTGTTCCAGCAGGGTCACTCAGAGCATGTTATCCAGAATTATGTCCAGACAGTTTTCAAATATCTCCAGAGAAGGAGACTCCACAATCTACGGGAAAATAGTGTTGAAAACTTGCTAAAGTCTAGGTAGACAGCATCCACTGCATTCGCCTCTTCTATTCAGCCAGTTCTCCCATCAAAAAAAGGCAGTAAGGTTGGTTAAGCATGGTTTCCCTTTGGTGAATCCATTCAGACTACTTTTGGTCACCTTGTCTTTTGTGGGTTTAGAGATGGCCCCTAGGATGGGCTGTTTCATCGCCTCTCCGGGGACTGAGGTATGTCTGACCGGACTATAATTTCCTCTGTCATTCTATTTGTCCTTTTTGAAGACTAGGGTGACCTTTGCTTTCTTCCAGTCCTCAGGCACCTCTCCTGACTGCCATCTCAATCAAAGATGTTGAGACTAGCCTAGTAATGATATCTGACAGTACCCTCAGCGCTTGTGAGTGCATCCCATCAGGGCTCATGGACTTCTGGATATGAAGTTTGACTAAATGGTCTCTAACCCAATCCTTCTCAATCAAGAGAAAGTGTTCTTTTCTTCAGGCCTTGTCCCTAGTCTCCTGGGTCACTAATTCCTGAGACTTGGCCTTGGCAGTGAAGACTGAAGCAAAGAAGGTATTCAGCACCTCAGCCTTCTCCGCAGCCTCTGTTGCAACAGTCACAGTTCCATTGAGTAGGGGCCCATATTTTCCTTAGTACTCCTTTTGGTTTTGATGTATTTGAAGAAACCCTTCTTGTTATCCTCAACATCATCATGCAAATTTAATTTCAGATGGGCCTTGGCCTTCCTTGTTGCATTCCTGAATACTCTTGACATCACTACATTCATCCCAAACATCCTGTCCGTATTTCATGTATATCTGCTGACAGGAGTTCCTTATTCATCCACGTAGGTCTCTTGTCCCCTTTCTCATTTTCTTGCCCAGATGGATGCACCCCAGGCAGCCAGGAGAAAGTGATCCTGCAATATTGACCAGCTCTCTTGGACCCCTCTTCCTTCTAGGGCACATTCCAATGGGATTCTTTCAAGAAGTTCACTGGAGAGACTAAAGTTAACTCTCCTGGAGTCTAGGGTTGCAATCTTACTCATTGCCTTGCTTCCTCCTTGCAGAATACTGAACTCATGGTCACTTAGCCAAGGCTACCCTTAAACTTCATATCTCCCACCAGACCTTCCTTGTCTGTGAGTATAAGGTCCAGCAGCACACCCTTCTTACTTGGTTTCACCATCACCTGTATCACAAAGTTATTGAAGCTTTCCAGGAACCTCCCGGACTGCTTGTGCCTTGTGTTTTTCCTCCAGTGATTGTCCAGGTGGTTGAAGTCCCCCACAAGAACCAGGGCCTGTAAGAGAGAGGGTACTTTAGAAGGCATCCACCTGATCAGGCGGCCTGCAGCGAACATCCACAGCACTGTCACCCTCACTAATCTGCATGTAAATGAGACAAATTTACTTGAAACTCTACTGTATTAATGTGGCTCTTCATTCTGGCACTCCATAGTTTTAAATCTTTAAGTTAGTGTTATGGAAATATAAACTTGTGATTGCTGTGTTATGAGGGTAAATATATGGGAAATTCATGTCAAATACTGAAAATACATTGATTGAGTTATTCAGAAGGGAAAAATTAGAACTGGATGAAATAAATTGAAATTAAAAAAAAATAAAATTGAGGCTTTCATCAAATATCTAATTAAAAATATGAGCTTCTACATCTCAGAGGGTGAATATCAGCGATATTTATTATACTAGGTAAGCTTTCTCAAAATAGAGGAAACTGTTAGCAGTCCTAGTATGTTAATATTGATTAAAAAAACCCCATATTTAATCAAACTAAAAGTGAAAAAAGAGAGAAGATTATCAAGGCGTGCTCCTTCTGGGGATGTTCTTAGGATACCATCACAGTTCTAGTCTTGACATCTGAAAATCCCTAGCGATGCCTGAACAACTATCCCTGTTCTGGGATATTTTGGCCAATTTGCTCAAGACTTTCTCATTTTCTGACATTGCACTATCTCAAATGGTCTTAAGCACTACAGTAAGCAGAGGCCTTTGGTGACCCCTCCCGCAAATCTGGAAGAAAAGCTGATGAAATGTCACTCCCTTGAGTATAGGCTTAGGATCAAAAGTGCTCCAAAAAAGGGGCATAGAAACTGAAGCCAACGATCTGCCATAAACAGTTCCCAAAGTAGTAGGAAAGATGAAGAATTTAGGAGAAATCTCTACAGAGACAACAGAATATTGATTTTTTTGGTCAGGTTCCAAGGCCTACATCTGTTGACAGACTTAGTGAAGAGATTCACAGTAAGCAGGGAATAAATAAGCACCATGGAGTAAAGAAAGTGACCTAAAAATTGGAGAGTCCTGAGCCATTTGTTAACTAATGATTCTCCTTTAGGAGCAACCGCAAGTGAAGGAGCAAAACAAGCGAAGAGCATCAAAGATGATAGGGACTCACCCACTCAAACACAGTAAAAAAAGAGGAAGGACAAAATATTTTGTACTTCCTCAAGTCATTTTTGAAGCTGAACCTTCAGACTAAAGTTGTGTGAAACTGACAGGTCGTATATTCCAGAAACTCCAGGTCGTTTTCTGCTTTCCGTGTACAGCACTTACTCTTTGCCTCATCTCTGGTGTTGTGTTTTCTCTTGATACTACTGTGGAATCAAAATGCAGTTCCAGCACATATGACTTGCACATTGTAATTTTTTAAGGTCACTCTTCTGGACCAGAAGACTCCAAAGGTTGTAATTTCATCCTTTTAATGCTTTATAAATTTTGTCAACATTTTAACAGAAAGCTCACTATTCATAAAAGTATTCACTTCCAGGAAATCAGAAGTGGCCCTGAACCCAACCAGTTTACACAGGATACCTAACAATTTTCATAAAATGGTTTTTGCTTTTCCTAATTCATAGTTATGGGATATGCTTTGAACTATTATGAAGCAATCTCTCTTACTGTCCTCGACTGGTCTAAAAAGACAAATGCTTCACTCTCTTTTTCTGAGATACCTCTGTGCATGAATTTTGTTTTCTGTTTTCTCACAATGCTGTCACTTCCTTTGTTGAACAGTGTTACACATGACCTGGCATTTTGGTTTTCATATGTAGCAATTCCCATATTTTTTAATTACCATACATGATTTAGACGGCTTTTGGTGTTTCCAATGCAAAATAAAAAAATTAAAACCCTAAAACACCGGCTAATATTTACAAATATTTCTTAAAACTATAGAGAATTGTAATTTTAGAAGCATCATTACTTTCATTTTTGCTTGTAAAATTGAGAGGAAGCCTTTGACATAACTCCAGTAACACTGTCTTTGGTGAGTCACACTAGTGCATTTGAGCCCCAAAATGTGACCAATAACTTAAATTTATTTTTGGTCTTCCTTCTTAAATTTAAAAGCATCAGTTTAGCCCTTTTCAGCTGAGACATAGGCACACTAATTGCAGCTATTTGCTACTATATGTGTTTCTTCAATTGCCTGAATCAAGAGCACCTCCCATTCCAAGTACCTTAAAAAGCAGGGGTGCAATCTGAAAAAGATCTCAGTCTCATTACATCAATTTTCAAGCAACATTGTGTTCTATCAAAGGTAATCCTGGAGAATATTTGAAACACATTTAATGATTAGTTCCCATTAGGGGCCCAAAAACAAGGGCATAAGTGAAGGGACCTAAATGCAAAGCAGTAGAGGCCACACCCAGGAAATTTCTACTTGAGAGTTAAATGTTTGACTGGAGAATGCAGACAGACAACTGATTCCATCAGCTTAGCATAAATGTTTAATTGTTATTAGTCTCTTGAACATTGACTCTGTAGCATTCTTGAAGGCAGAGGGATGTTGAAAGTGCTTGAAAGGTTTTTTTGAGAAATGTTGAGTCTTTTGGAGGATTGTTTTGGGGTCTTTTCACTATTTCTGTAGTCTGTGGGAGTTTGTCCTCTGAGGTAGATGAGAAGCAAGCTGATAAAATCCCAACTGCTTCATATATATACTCAAAAACCACCTTTTATTATTCTGGCTAGGTACCAAAAGATAAAGAAAAGAGCACTTCTTAACACATATAACTTAGCCTTGTATTAAGTTCCATTCCTATGGTGAAAAAAAAAAAAAAAAAAGATTTAAGTAAGATTTCCTCCTGTGAAGACGGGTTAATAATCATAAATATCAAGGGAAAAGCACAGGATGTAAGGAGGAGTAGAATAATAAATCTTCATGCTTTTCTGAAGAAAATGTTTCTGCCTCAGGTATTTATTAAAAAGCAGGCCCATCAAAATACTGTGCTATAGAAAGAAATCCCCAGGAATCTCCTCTGCAAGAGTTATTCTACTTTTTAAATGGCTTTAAATGACCTGTTGAGAATGTGAAGAAGTTGTAGCTCATATAGAGCTGTCAATAATCACGGATAGATCCCTCAGCGATATTTGACCCCACAGAAAAATGTGAGCAAACCCATGGCTTCACATAAGTTAAAAACTCTGCCAAAGAATCACTAGTAAATGTCACTTAAATATGTCAACCAGCAAATTACCCTTGAAATCAATTAGTAATGCTACCATGAGAGTATACTAATACTACAAATAATAATTTGACCATTGCCATTGAGTTTGAATAACATTTTATTAAAACTGATGCAAATAAGATTCTATTTTATGTCATTATCATTATGAGTAAATGTTTAGGATGCACAAAACACAGCAATGAACAGGATTTAGCTTTAGGGATTCATATACATAAAGGAGAACCCAGACCAAAGTACTCTGTAATCTACACAATCAAAGGCAATGTGTGGAAAAAGTGTTCTCTCCTGCCCCAGGAAATTAAGTCTTTATTCATAAAATTGGTGCAACTTTCTTTTAGATGTTTATTTCTTGCTATGTTATTTCATTCTGTGGAGCATTAAAACACATTAAAAAAAAAAATTAAGAAGAGAAGAAAAGAAGGGGAGAGTCTTCTTTTAAATACCTAGGCTTTTCCCTAGTAAGACGTTGACTTACCCAACAAACCTGTAAAGCTCTCAGGCATATTCTTACCATTTGGCAAAAGAATATTCTCCCTTAATTAGACTTCTTCATGGTTAAAATGCTTAAAATAAGGATGTGCTCAGCTAATTTCAGGAGTATTCTGCAGCTCTTCTTTTAGGACCCATGGTCACTGCCTTAAGAGATTCATTCTCCATAAGTTTTGTATGAAGTGAAAATAAAACAATATTTCTTTGACATTTGTCAGTGCAGAAGACTTCAGGATTGTTATCCAGACCAAATCTTTCTTCTATAACTGGTAATTCCCTTGTATATTGTGCACACCTCATTCTCTTTCTTGTCACACATCTATAACTTTAAGTAGATAGTTTGTCATCCAGTAAAGCATAATCCCTCTTATCCCTCTTATGAAAATTCATCTCTGTTATCTTATTTCTGTGTGAGCATCTTGAGTTCTCCATTCTATTGTTTAAGAGTTATTTGCTTTTTTCAGTGCACTGCACAAGTAGACAGGAACTAATTTTTTGTACTAGATTCATTGAGTTTGACATCATAGCTAGTTGTGGCTTCCCTGTTCCTCTCTGACACTCAGGAGAATATCCCTTTCCCCCCGCCAAACCGAGTTTAAAGCTCTGCTAATAAGTCTATCATTATCAGCTATTAGGATATTATTATCATGGCAAATAAAGTAAAACATATATTCAGATATACACAGCATATTTGCTAGGATTTGAACCCAGAGAGTAATAATGCACGTTGAGGTTTATGGTATAAACACATTATGGGAACCTACTTCTGAAAAGACAAGTAAAAAAATTAAAAGAAAAATAGAGTTAAAAAGTGATTGGCAAGAACACATCCTTTCTAATTGTACAAATGAAGCATAAAAATGGCAGTCTGACTGTAGGACTTTGTTGCATCTGATGTCTGAATCTGTTCAAGAAATACATGGAAGCAAGGTCACTATGTTCAAGATTGCAGATGATAAAAGGATTAGAAGATGGAACAAGTAAGGCTGAATGGCGCAAACTAAGTCAGATTCTGATTGTTTACATGAATAACATAGCAGATGGTAAAGGCGTTTTGTTGTACAGAAAGATGCAAAACAATTAGGCTTGGAGCAAGAAAACAAGCTATACAATATGTGGCAAATGGCCCAATAATTTAACACACTGATCGGGAAAACAATTTGAAGGTTATTATGGAAAATCATGTTAACCAGAAACACAAAGCACAGTTGCAGTAAAAAGGCAAACAAAACATTACTGAGAATGTGTAGATGGATAGACTACAATAAAAGGAAATACAATGATTTTATTGTGTATTTTCCATTAGGCTATTTGGGAACTACACATGCTGCACTGACTAGCCATCACAGGAAGAAAATAATGTTTTGAAGTGAAAAAAATAAAAAGTCAGCAAAATTATAATAAATCTTGAAAAATACACATATGGAAAATGGTGGCTTGAGCATTAAGTTTATAAAGGAATTTATGTGACAGAATAAGATGCAAAAATGTTTTTCTCCAATCCTAAATTCAAGATTTCAAGTCTAGGATCTCTGAGGACAGGTCCTTTTCTGCATACAAGTCATTTTTTTACACTGTGGTACTAGTTAAGGAATAACATCAATAATTAAGAGTTGCATTTACTGTCCTTGGAAAGGATAATGCATTCCAGCATAGTTTCCTAAACTTGGAGTTAAATTTCCTCATCCTAACATGAAGCACTGAAACATCATAACAAGCTAGAAATAGATGCACAAAAACGTTATGGTCATTTTACCGCAGTTAATGGCAATGATGTTAAGTAAATGGTGTTTAAATAAATGCAAAACTCTAAATATTCCATCCCTTTATTAAAATAACTGTCATATTGAAGGCGTATTCAAGCTAAATCGGTAGAGTCATCAAAATAGTACTTTAAGTAGGACATTAATAGAGACATGGAATAGTTTTAGTCAGAGACTAGGTTCAACTGAAATTCAGTGAATAATTTTCAATAATTCAGAAAGTTCAAGTCTAAAGGCAAAAATTCTTTACAAACATGGATTGCCTGTTCAGCTATCATCACTTTTTCTTTACTGTAAGATTTTGACTCACTATGTTTTGGTTTCCTTGAAGGTAAAGTATTTGCTTGCATTTAAAAGCTATATTTTTCTAACATCAACTGCATTCAAAGTACATAAAGCATTTAACATCAGGAATTTTTAAAAATTCTATTAAAATTCTATTAAAAATAACTCTTTAACGCCTATGTTTATAAACTTCTTATTCCTCTATGTTGTGTTAGCTGGTTTTTAAACAAAGTATTTATTTTTCTGGAAGCAAAATTACTTACAATAAATGATTATTTATTAGCAGTGGCAAAATAATGTGTGAGACAGTAAATTCAGAGATGACCAATTTTATTGTTTCCTAACAAGTTCCTTATTAGGAGGTTACTGAAATCATTGTAGTCCCCATCATCTGAAATAATGTTGTTACCTTCACTAACTGTTCTGAGAGTTTAGATCTGCTGAAGGTATATATATATATGCTCAGTCAAATAAGGAACAGTGATGTGGAAGCTCCTCCGTATCTGCCCTGGAGAGATGGTGGACAACTCCCATTCTTAAAGAGCACAATTGTGGACCATCTCAGTGAGACCATTTTCAAAAGAATTCTCTTCTTTTTACTGATATACTCTAGAATTTTTGAGAAACATGATTTTACAAGGTCCAACACAGTTTTGCTCTGTAAAAACTTCTACTGTTACCTGCATAAAATTGTATTGTTTAATCCTATTTCTATTTTATCCAACAAAACAACGAAGTTTTACACCTCAAACTCCACTTGTTCATATTTTGGTGCTGCTAATAACTGTGTGTCCTTTGTACATCCAAAGTCACCAGAGTTATATTCATGTGTTCTAGAGGAACAGCTGATAATTCAGGTAAATATGCGGTATAAATGAAAGCACAAGGGTTCATTCAAATGGTGAAAAATACTAGTATCCAAAGAAAAAAATATACATTTAGAGAAAATATCTCAAATTAAGGTATTAACTCCTTGTTAGATAAAGCAATTTCTACGACAACAGCAAGTAGATAATAAAAAATGGAGAGGCAAAAAAACATGCATCCTTACTAGAGTAAGAAAAAAAATCTGAGAAGAGAAGCCTGAGACCATAAGATCGAGACTAGCTCGTTCACATATTTTTTTTTAAGTTGAAAGTAAGTGAGAGCTGAATCTGCCCTAGGAAGCCTTTTGATGTACATTGTGATAGTAACTAGACAGTGTCCTTCTTCTCAAGTACTCTGTATGACCAGAGTTTATAGAAACTGGCATGAAAACTGTTACTACAGGAAAACAGTAAAGTGGTTCTGCTGCTTCTAAGCCTGATGTAATACTTAGGAAAGTGATTAGTGCTGTTGTGACTTCATAAGGGAACACAAAGCACCATACCTGTAGCATCCTTGGGATCCCCAGTTTGCTTCTGTGCTCCATGTGGCATTTCCAGGGGCAGTGCAAACTCTGTATCAGCTTACAATGCTTTTACATGTTTTGAAAATATTAAGCTTATGTTTGCATTTGGCCAAACAATTAAACTTGGGATTAACTTAAAAAATAATTTAAAAAAAAAGTCAGTGATGTCTTTTTCAACTAAGCCCACATTCAGCTGAGTAATAAAACAGGTGTTCCCTTAGATCATTTAAGAACATAAAGCAGGATACATAAGTGCATGCTTAATTGGTGCCTTCATCTGTTTAGATACACAGAAATAAGAATCATTTGTAACAGTCAATACCTGCTTGTAAATGAAAAAAACCCACAACCAGACCTAAAAAAACAGGTGTATTCATCAGATGTTCAATTTCCTATAAATCATTCCGTCTTCTGCAGCAATAACCACCTCTCTAGGAAATATACGAACCTAGTGCCTTTACTCACTGACTGATTAGATTAATATCAAATCCCTGTTTTGAGCTTCAAATTACTGTTTTTAGATGATCAATTAACTTTGACTGTGCATAGATTACCTAATCACATACAGCTTTATCATGAGACTTTTTAAATTAAAAATGTCTCCAAGAAAGAGGTCAATTAAAAACATTACCCTCAAAAAACAGTTCTTAAATAAAGTTTTACACTAAGGTCTCCTCATAAATGGGCAATCAGTTTACAACAAAACAAACAGTCAGACATTCAAAAGTTATTTTTTCTTTCTACTTTTCCTCTGATATAAGTGATCAGTACAAATCAATTACAGTGATATAAATTATTTACTTGTTTGGACATTTCACTTTTTTTTAAAGGCTTTCTTCTCACTGGACCTTATTTAACAAATACAAATTATTTAAGAATCTCCACGTTAATGAGGATAATAAAAATTTTTTTTTAAAAAAATGTATTTGTATTTTTCCTTAGGAATGGGGAGCTTGTAATTACATACTAATCTCCCTCAAGCATCCCTTTTGATATTTGTGAGTGCATATATTTATTACAATGTCATAAATCTTTAGGAGGGAAACAAAAGTTGATTTTTTACATATACTTCTCATGCTACGAACAAGTAATAGACAGTATCCTCAAATACTTTAAAATTTAATAATTTCTAACTTTAATGGTCAAAAGTAGATAAGAAAAATATATTTGTTGCATATAAAAGCACTTTAATATTTTTTATTCAGACTTTCAAATAAATTATCTATTAAGAACAGTATCTAGTTATACCACATCTAGAGAATTTTCACATGATTTAAAATAAAAATAATCAAGCCACACATGACCAAAACTACTCTGCAAGTTTCTCAAGTCGTGTGTATTATCTAACAAAGTGTCAGTTTTTCTGTTTTAGAATAGGTCTCACAGGAAGATTCAGACTGAGATAAAAACATTCAGTTATACATAATGCAGATACAAAAAGGAAAGGTATCTATTCACTGTTATTAGCAGAAAGTGTTTTAAACCACAAAGAGATTGGACTGCTTTATATAACAAAGAAGGAACAAACTCCAAAGTTTCATTATCTAGCAGAAGGAAATTAAAAGATGGTGACAAAAAAAGTCAAATTTTAATAGCTTAAATTGTTGAGTCAATCAGTACCCAATTACTTTCTTTCTTCCCTGCACTACATTTTAACATTATGATTTGTACTATTTTATGTTAATGGCATACCATCTGATATTGCTTTTGGTTGTGTCAAACTTCATTGAAAATGCACACGAGGAAAGACGGAAACTAACCAGCTACTGTTCACTCAGTATAAAAAAGAAAGAATTATTCTCTTTTTGGTATAAGTGTCAGGTGGCACAACAAATTTATTCCCTACCTTTCTATTGCCCTTCCCACCCCACTCCCATCAGAAAAGTCCACAGCCTGCTTTAGCAAGAAAAAAGTATTATAGAGTGCATGTCCATGTAGCTAGTTCACTAAAAGATTTGTAAGAAAAAAGACAATAAAAAAAGATGAGAGTAAACAACAAGAAAATTCTAGGTACAAGTACTAAAACTGGTGGTATAGACAATTAGAAAGAGCTTAGAGAAAGTGAGGGATAAACACTGAAGGATTACAGACCAGGAAAAGACATCTTACCACAAAAACAAAATAAACAAAACAAAAAAGGCTTCAACATCCAAAAAGACTGGATGTGCAATTCAGTTTCCCTGCTTTAAAGTGAAAACTGTAATGAGTCCAAAGCTGTTATGTCAGGTGCATTTTCAAGACCTACAGAATACTGGACTTAATTGAGTCAAAAGATTTTGTGTTGGAGCACAATGACACAACATACATAAATGATCAAACTTGCTGAGAGCAGAAGGATGAAAGGCAAGATCTGCTAAAAGAATCACACAAAACAAAGTCAAAAAAACTCCCAGTGCAAGTAAGTGCAATTTTCAAATTATTCATACATAGACTGGAAGTGATCAAAAGAGCCTCTACTCTACTTCTACAGAGCCTTCATTTTATATGTGAATGAAGCAGAGGAATATTTTTAATGGTTATTTTTTTAATTAGTGTTACAATAGAGGAAAAACAATTACCTATCTGTGTTTTTCTAGTATTCTTTGCCTAAGAGATCAAATGTAATGGTAAAGAATGAAGGATAATAAAGCGCAGTCATACTAACCTCCCTGACAAAAGAACCTACAAGACTGCCATTTATATTGCATAGATACTGTTGCTTGTGAACTAGGGATACAGGTTACTTTTAAAATAATACAGGAATAAAATGAAGCTATCCCACTTCTTCACGGACATTTTTCTCAGTGCCAAATTACATCGCATTTCTATTTCCCAAAACTAAGAAAAGGCAGAGTGAGAAGAACTGACAGAAGAAATTCCAACCCTCTGACCTGTTTCTGAATCAAGAACAAGTAACCAGAAAGAAAAAATAAAGAACTTACTACCATTCCAGTAATCACTGCATTATTGCCATTTCTTTTATCTGTTTATCCATTAGTGAGGACAGTACTCGATGTTATAAGGTTGTAGATCTAGAGAAGAAAGTCACTTTTTTCTTGACTCTATTTAATCATCCAGTTTCTTAATAATTGGGTTATATCATCTAAATGTGGTTCTTCAGTGCAATTCTATATTACATTTCTTTGTAAATTTTGAAATCCACTGGCACAGCTGAAATCTTTTCTGCTTAAATATGTGTAGAATAAATTCAGAATACATTGTGCCATAAAAATAATTAAACCATGTTCTTTTCGGAAAAAGTCTGCTTGTTACTGAATATTGTTGTATTTTAGAATTTTACAATTTCTATTACAATGTCTATTTATTAACTTTCTTATCTGTAAGGAAAATATCCTTTTAAATTTAAAAAATTTTCACCTCATATCATTGAAATGTCAACATTAAAACATTATTTTCAAGTTTTTCTGGTTAGATTTTTTGAATGATAACAATAGTGCAGTGGGATTTGAAAGGCAATGAACATTTGAATGGGAAACTTTGGTCCAACTCATATGGACTTTCATTAGTTTTTAAAATAAACATATGTGCCCTATTGCTCAGTAGGCATTCTGTTTACTTCTCTCTGCCAAGTCCATGGAGAATACAACGCTATGAAAAGGATCCTTGCTTGTATGTTTGGCTAAAGATTGACCTGCACTTCGATATACTAAAGACTTCAAAAACTTTGCCATATATATCACAAGATTTTAACTGTAGACAGCATTTTACTTTCATATATTTTGCTCTGATGACACAAATCCAAGATTCCAGATGGATGCATTTAGCACAGAATCCCAGAATTTTCTGAGTTAAAAGGGCCATTGCATCCAGCTCCTAAGTGAATGGCCCATATAGGGATCAAGCCCACAACCCTGGCATTATTAGCATCCAGCTCTAGCCAAATGAGCTAATCTCAGTGTCAATAATTTTTTTCTTTAGTTTAACAAGGAGAAAAGGAAGAAACATTATTATAATAAACTAGTCTCTAAGCCAAATTATTGTTCATGTTATTTGAAAACAATTTGCAATCCAGACTTACTATCAAACGTTCTTCAAACTAACATATCGTTCCAGTTTGTTAGGTTTCTTTAATGCTTAGCATTCTGTTTCTTTGTTTTCAAGACTGCTGAGGTAAACAAATTAAAATTTCTGCCTACTGTTTCTCATCCAGACTCTTGAGTTTAATAAAACATATGATTCTTGTAATAGGTCATCAGTGTAAAGTAGTTTTTAAGCAGGACAAGATGCTCCATGCCAAAATAAATTTGTCAGTCCTAAAATTAAAAAAAAAAAAATTATAAAATTCATCAAGTGCTGAATCATGGACATTTAGTAGCTAGACTTACTGTAAACTATTGTGATGCTTAGAACCTACAGCAACTGTCTCCATAATCAATGCAAGAGGTTGTGCTTATGACAGATTGAGAGAGTGGAAAGGATTAGTTGAGGACAGACCACCTCATCATTAAATTTAGCAAAAATTGTTCAACCTTAGAAGCATACAACAAGGTTTTTACTTTTAATTAAGTTTTAACTGCTGTTTATGCAAATTCTCCTCTAAATCAGTATCAAACGTGTCCTAAAGCTATTCATACATATAGCTAATTCATTCTGTGCTTGACAATCCTGTTGCTGAAGCGATGTCAGCAAAATAGCTAATTATATTAGATGTGGTTGAGGCTCATTTGCAATTTCTGATTAAACTGCTTTTATTGTTCTAGATTATAATGCTAATCAGAATTAGCTAGGTGCTGAAACATGACCAAAACTGATCACAGAATGAGTTTTAAGAAGATCAGACAGAAAACTATAAATGGGACTAACCTGCAGTGTGTTTATGAGATTAGCAATAGAGCAAAACAAACTACTACTCACAGAAATTTTAATTTTGGGATTTCACTTTACATGACTCAGAGGTAGGGATTCAAGGGCCTGACTTTGTGTTTTAATTAAAATTATACAAGGCTCCAAGGTAAACATTTGTACTTTATGCTTAAGCAAAAGGACGTCACTCTGTGTTCAAATATAAAGCAGGGTCAGTATCCTGCATAATATTTTCCTCTTCTGTATCAAAGTAATTGTATGTGAGGGTTTGAACACACAAACTCACCATTCAGCTCAAACTCTGAGTAGCAGATAATGCTAAACAAACCAGATGAATGTGCTTCAGGCCACTTTTTGCTAGGCAAAAAGTAACAATGCTCTTAGTCATTTTGCAAATAAGGATATAAAATAACTCCCTGCTGTCAGGAATAGCTTTGTTTAAGCAAATAATTACCTTGTTCTTTTTTCTCAGTACTAATGATAGAGACAGCTATGAAGAATTTGGAAAAACCTTTCATCTTAGCATTTAAAGAGTTGGGCTTCGTATGGGGTAATTTACAAGCACCTAAGCAGAGTGAAATAAGGTTCCTTGTCACATGAGTGCCTGCTACCTGCCACAGCAGAATGAAACACTGGGGCCAGTGTAGCCAAAGTACCCTCGGCTGACTCTGACCAGAGCAGGGGGCAGCAGAGCCACGCCAGCCCCTGGGACTTTGCCTAGGCAGGAAGGAATCCTGCATCTCCCTGCTGCTGCCTGAGCACCTGGAGGCAGTGGCTCCTGCTGTCTCAGGGAGCAATTTCAACATCTCCCACACGCAAGGAGAAAGAGGACCTGAGCTCATTATCAGCCTTTCTTCTGCCTTACAAGGCTCTCAGGGCACATAGAGGTGTATGACTGGTCCCAAGTTCGTGGAAATTCAGAGGGAAATCTGTTATCTCGTGGGTGAGACACTGTCTCTTAGGAGCCTGAAGCAGAACTCATCTCCAGAGAAAACACCTTTGAGTTCAGAGGAAAAACCTGATCTTCATAAATCTGCAGGTTTTGTCTCACACTGCACTGAAATGCAAACCCCTGATTTCCAGAAGGGCTGAAAAAGGTGTATTTTCTCTCTCTCTCTTTTTCTTATAGCTTTCTATATTTTTGCTTATAACCTTAGGATCATGAAAGAAAAATATAAAAGCTGTCTGTGGCTTGGCAAAAATAAGGACACAATAAAAACTGTTCAATCTTTCCTGAAACCTTAATGCTAATTAGGCTGTTTAATTAGACTGTCTCTAATTAGCAGTATTCTCTTTGCAAACAAGAATGGATGTGTCAAATATGCCAAATTAAAATAGTTCACTGATTACACACTAAAAATTATGAAACTTCATGATTCACTCAGTATGTTCACTCAGCTCTGAAAAGATATTTTTCAAAAATATATTCTTTGAAGCTATTGAGATTTTGATTTCAGCTGTCACAATAATTTCATGGAGTCCCCTACTATTCTTTTCCATGTATAATTCCTGTAAAACACTGAATCAAGAGATTACAATTCATCAAAACCCAATTGTTTTTTCTCAGTAGGTTTTGGATTCAGTCTCAAAGAAATAGCTTTTCTTATATAGTCAAAAATATTTTATAAAACCTTAGGTTAAACAAGGTGACCTCCAAAACACTCATCATTTAGAAGGACTGTTGCAACTGAAGATGTTACTTTGATAGTCTCTGCCAACTGTTTCTAAAATCCTGGTTAAAATAAACCTAAAGAATTTATTTTTGGCATGAGGGCAAACTTTTACAAACTTCCAGGAGTGAAGTAGCACGCTATTTATCAGTCAAATGTAGGAGCTGACATTCTTTTCCATTAGCTTCTGATTAACTTGAAATATTACAATGAAAAATCAGTAGACAACTTATGAAAAATACTTCATCTGCTCTTAGATAAAAGAGATGAATGAAAATTATTTCAACTACCTCATTTTGGCTTTCACTCAATAGCCATTGTAATATGATCACAAATTCCTAGTCCACGAGACACCCATGCAAGATCTACCTTGGGAGAGTATCCTCTTTTCTTGCTATTCCAGGTAAGTGAGGTGCACTCTGCTTGCAGCACCATGGGGTTATTTAGAGCAGTATAAATACTGCCATCACTCCATATTGCCTTGTCTCTATTTCAGAAATTTTGTTCCCCCCAACACTTTCAAATGTAAAATTTAAATAAGGAACAACCTACGATACCAATTTTAGACAAGCAGAGGCACATTTGACAATAACCTGTGATGAGAAAAATGAAGAACACAATAGTCAGCCAAGACTGAAATCCACACCATAAGCAGAAAACCTATGCTCTCTGGTAAGAGAGGCAACAAAATTATTTCTTTGAACTCCTTTCTCCATTCATAACTTCTTTCTTACCATAATGAAAATGAGCTGTCTAAGCTCAAAGGTTCAACAAGGTTCTGAGATCTCTTATATATGGCAAGTATTGCAAACTTTCTGATTCCTGCAAAAGTGAGGATTTACAGCACTCTGCGCTTGATTCCCTGGAGGCCCCTTAAACCACTATGATTGGCCGTGGAGGAGAAGTAATTGGACTTACAGACCAGAAACTTCCTGCAGAAAGCTTACAAATAAATGGAATAAGGACACTTGGTAAAAAAAAACCCTTTTATTTTCTAACAAAAAGGACAACCACATCTTTGGCTGTGCCTCACACTTGGTGGATTAAAAAAAGGTGGCAAACATGGAGTCCGCAAAGATAATGTTTGTTTTAGCAATAATATACCTAGGCCTCGCATAGATTAACATTGATACTGCAATTCAGTGGAAAGCAACTCTTTTTTCAGGATAGTTATAATAGTTCTACTCTATAGAAGCAGGCATTACAAACTGTAGCGTCATTCACTTCAAATGGGATAAGGGTAGGCAGAGAGATGTTCCTTGGTGCTCCTGGACAGTGACGAGAGAAAGCCAAAAACCCTGCACAGTAACAAATGTGTTCTAGAAGAAAATGGAAGTCAATAAGAGGAAAAAAAGGTATTCTCCAAGTAC
The DNA here is from genome assembly GCA_013398115.1 of Falcunculus frontatus. Classification (NCBI taxonomy): domain Eukaryota; kingdom Metazoa; phylum Chordata; class Aves; order Passeriformes; genus Falcunculus; species Falcunculus frontatus. Next base: position 1,585,658 of record VZRV01003633.1, on the reverse strand, counting down.
CTATTGAATATATACTGGTAGAGAATATTTGGAAATTAAATCAGTGGAAAAGTCTTCTTCTGTCAATTCTTCAGGGAAACAACTTCGTTTTTAAAAAAAAGATTAGAAAATTGTCAAAGAAATATCTATTTCTATTCCCAGCCTCAAAGAATCCAGCAGACCAAATCTTAGTCAGCCATCCAGGACTAAATTATAAGTTCCTTAACCAAACATTAGCAATAATTTTATTCTTCCAGAATCTCTTCATCTGAAGGAGTAAAAAAGAACCAGAAGTCAGGGAAACTAACACAAGCCTGTGGACATTTTGTACTGCTGCTTGTTCACCTTTCAACTGCTTGTTCATACTTTTTCTAAAACTTCCCGGTGTTAGCTGAAATAAACTATTCACTGAATTATTTGCCTTCTACCTTTTCACTTTTCTCTTTGTTTTTATTGGTTTCTTCAGATTGTAAGTATTGACTCCCTTAAGGCAGTCAGTACACATCCCTGGGTTTCTTTGAAAATATTGCTAAGACTAGAATAAAATTTACATTCAAAACACGCAGCTATAAGAAATAGTGTAGAGGGGTTTTTGTAAGCTCAGAAACTCTTTGCCACAGAGGACTGTGTTTTGTACAGAGATGAGTGTGTGAGATCTTCCAGTATCACATAAAATGCTTAGCCTTATATGTTACAAACTTGTCTTGTCCTCACTCAAATAGTACAAGCCAGTTTATAGCTTTTTAAGAAATTATTCTTACCTTGCATTATTTTCTTTTTTAGCTAGTCTTTCGAGGAGATATTCCTTGTGATAGCCCTCTGCTAAGGGTTGGTGTATATCAACTATTTTTCTACCTCCCTTTTTCACATACTTTCCTTTTCCCTCTGCAGCTCAAAGAAAGTCTATAATGTCTGTCAGTTGTTTGGCATTGTGAGTATGTTACATTCTGTTCATCTGAATCAAGAACATCCTGTGACTAAACATATAATTTGAATTATGCAGCTTTTATTCTGCAAAAGATTGTTTCTGCATACCAAATTCCCTTTGTACAAAATGTCTTTCCATTGTCCTTTCTGATAAACTGTGATTTACACAATCTGAAAAGGACACAGTTAATCTGATGGAGAAATAATATCACATGGAATAGAAGCCCAGACACTGAGCAGAATTAAAGTCAACTGTTTACATACTTCACTGCAGAAAAAATAGCTGTGTGAAGCTTCAGATTGTACAGAAGTGTCAGGCTGTGCAGATGGCAAAAGAAGTATTCTTTAATGCATTATAACTGGCTTTGTCTTTCTCAGGGTTCAAAGTAACCTTGCAGTTCCTCCCAAATTTTAATGACATTTCAGAAAGCATTCGTGAATCATTTGCTACAAGAAAGCGGTAAAACTGGAGAAAGGGCGATTTTTTCAGAAGAGACTGAAACTGATGACTAATTTGAAACTTAGCACATAAGAACATAACAAGGGTTGTTAAATTGTTGGGGTAGAATCAAAACAAATGTTTATAATAGAAAAAAAGGGTTCATAAAATAATTTTGTTTTCTGGCCTAAATGCATATGTCTGGTGTCCAGAAACCATCTTGCTCATATATTATCAAACCAGCAGTTCCTGATGGCAGAACAGACTATGGAAGTATCCATGGCAATGGGATGGTGTTCCCCATGACAGGTGTTTTGCCATGATTTAGGTAGTTTTTTCTTACATTCCTTCACTTCATCTCAGACTCTTATGGAGCATGCTCCCATACTCTGTCCTTACCATTTCCCATAAACTGAAAACAAGACAGCAATTTCTTAGCACAAGAGAAGGGCAGGCAACAAGCTGCACGGTCTCTCAATGCATTCAGTAGAACTTCAGCTTCCATCAATTTCACTGCTTAGAGCAGTAAGGAATTAGATGCCACAAACACATTAAATACACATAAACTGCCAAATCTCAAACTGATTGAATACTATATTTAGAAGATTATGTCCAGTGCCACACCCCTGTCTTCTGTTCTTTGACACTTGCCTAAATTAGATAAGATACTGAAACGGTCTTCAAGAATTTTCAGAACTGGAGAAATTTTAAGAAAACACCAAAACAAATAAAAGGCACCCTTCTCCTTCCCTTTAAAAACTCAGCTTTCCAGAAAAGCTGAACTAGATCTTTATTCCTGTAATAAGGATTTTGTGCTCTTTCAGAGGCACAGTTTGTTTTACAGATCTAAATGAATATTAGTATCTGAACATGACAGTGTTTAAAACAATATTATGCTTCTGGCCTGAGCATAAATATGAAATGAGAAATTAACCAAATTAACTACTCTAAATATACATTTGAGATTCAAACACAATTGCTTATTTCTTTAAGGGTTTTCTCTGAGGGAACAAAGTCCCAACTTTATAAGCCAACACATTTTCATTGCCACATTCTCAAATCTCATGTATTGAAATGGAGAGGCACAGAGCCAGGGTTTGCATGAGCTTCCACAGTATTTCAAGGACATTCTTAATGTTCTAGAAGCTGCACAGGACCATTAAGACCCTTTCTATGATGTCCTGCATTTAAATGAGGGCATCATTTGTCTCGAAACACTTACAAAGATATTAATATAAAAGAGCTATTATGGCAGATCAAATGAATCTTACAGTACTCTGAACATTACAGGGAAAATATTAGTGGGCTATTTTCTGGTCAGAAAGTAGCAAATGGAGCTACTCTGGATTTAGATTATAGAGCCAAGAGCAGAAATTAGCTGCACAATGGTCAAGTGATTAATATATTCAGTTCTAACATGTTGAACAAAAGCTCTAGAAACATGTGCAATAATAGTAATTTCAGAACACACAACCCATTTCCAAAATAAACCTGGTACAATGCAATCTGATGTAATAGTGACATGATAATCAAGAGAATAGTGCAAAATATTACAATGCCTGCTTTTTAAGCCCTTCAATACTTCTTTAACGATATAACATATTATAATGAAAATAGAAAAATTTATTATACTAACTGGGCCTTAATAAACCGTTTTTTTAAAAGTAGGGGGAATAAAAAAATCAGTAGAATAAAGGTAAACTTTCCAAAGATTAGAACAAAATTTTCAGCATTTCAAAATTCCTGAGCAATTTACCTAACATTTAGTGTGTATAATTATTCTTCTAAATTGCATAAAGCACAAAAACGTAAAGATTACATCAAGTAACTCTTGGAGAGATTAATTTAATTGTATTTTTCTTAAATAATGATCTGTGCAACACAGCTCAAAACATAGGCAAAACTATCCTGCTCTGTAACCTACAATATTTTCAAGAATTTTAAAGCAAGTGGCTTTTGTTTCCTGTCAGAGTTTCAAAAAATGGTTCAGTTTAGAGGCTTGTTCCAGAAACAGAAAACTGAAACAGAAAATAACATTTCTGACTCTATTTTCCTTCTCAGTAATGAAGGTGTTTATTCCCATCAACAGTCATATAGACCTGGAAAGTGATTTAAGTGTTCTCTTTAATTTTTCCATGGCAAAGGTTATGTTTTTGAAAGGCAACAGCAGTTTTAGCTATTTCACAAAAACTTGCGCAATTTCAGTAGCCATTTCTTTTCATAAGCCAAGTAGAAGAGGGGTTTGGTTTTCTTTTTTACTACTGTCATATATGTGGGATATAAGAAACTGGAAATCACCTAGAATTTGCCTGAAAATGAACTATTCACATAGCTATAGTCACAGCTGCCAGTCCTTGATTCACTCACAATCAGAATTTTGAAATATGTTGTCTTTTCTGTCAGCCTCACTTTCCATATCTCATAAAGGGACTTCGTTTCCGTAATTATGTTAAGACCACTTCATACCCTAAAATATTAAAGGAATGCCAATATGCTGCATTTCTGCCCATGATGTATTTTTTGCCTTCCAGCTGGTCTGTCTTCAGCTAGATTCTGCTGTGCACATTAACTCATCTTTTCTCCCCAGCAAGTGATTTGAGAGCAGCCACAGACTGCTTTTAGAGGCTCACTGCATGACTTCTATAATCATTTTTAGCTTGACCCCATCTCCACACAGAACTCAAAACACCCATTGATTATAAGAGCTGAGTATCAGATCCTCTACCTATAAGAGGTTTGCTGTGAAACAAGGAGAGCATCGTATGTGAGTGCCAATAATGAAACAGAAAGATGATTTTGTGTGGCAACTTTAACAATATCCCATATTCCCTTGTCATGTCTCCCTTTTCCCATTGGTGTATGATAGTACAGACTGACGTTTCAGTTTTGCCTTCCTTAAAAATGTCCAGTTTGACTTGAGGTGTATCAGTGAATCATTGCAAAGTTTTGTTCCTTTGTTGTTGGATCTTGAGCATAGGTGACGCTGGAGAAGAAAATCAACTTCATTTGTCCCAGCTTGGCAAAATCTGTTAGAAGACAGCATGATTTCTTTTAGTTAATAATTTTAACAGTATCACTGTAAATCATTAAAAGCTTTCCATTGCCTTGTTTTGAAACTGCAGTTTCAAATAATTATCAATTCTGTCACGAGTGCCTTCACCCTATCTTGCAAAATTTCTTAAATAAGTCTCAGAAAACTCATTTCCCAAGCAAGTAAAATACATCCTTTCCTCAGATTCTAAGTTCAATCTTACTACAAAGTTTTCTGTATGTAACTTACTTGACGCTGCATTTTCAAAGTGTCTCAACACCACTGGATGAGAAGATGTAATGTCAGGTGACTGTTTTTCATTTAGCTTTTGTGCAAGCATATATGAAATATTATGCAATTCATTTATTAAATATAGTAAAAGCACTGGCCAACAAAGTTGATAAAATTTATTTATGTCTTTAGTTACAATTTTCATGTAGCAATGTCACTTGAATACAACATTTTGAATTGCTATGTGACTGGAAATTGCTTTGGGTTTTTTTATCTATAGTTCACCAACGTTATCTTTTTCTCTATGATTGACCTGATTTTTTGCAGACATTGCTGTGGCAAATAATTTGATCTCTTTTTTGCCGTCACCTTTCAAGAAGAGCAGATCTCTTTTTCAGATGATGAAGAATATTGAGATAGTTTGTACAATTACACTTTTAAAATGTGATATGGTTTTCATGTTATTTTGGATCCAATAGATGACAAGTTTTACAGAATTGTCAAAATCCGTTTAAACTTCTAAACAGTACTTAGCCTACTTCAAGATTTATTTCTTAAGCACATATCCTCCCAAAAATCATTCAAATGCTAAAGGATAGCATATTAACTTTGATTAGTTATTCAAATCAGTTCATACAGTTTTAAAATTGAGCTTAGCATAACAACTAAAATTACCAGCAAATTAAAAAGATCTTCCTAGTTCTACTGTTCATCTTATTCTGGGTAAGACATTCTATAAATTCTCAACCATGTTTGCAACCCATTATCTGGTGACAAATCTCAGTAGCAATAGAAAGTGAAATCGACTTAGATACTATGAACTGAACCAAAATCCAAGTAATCTATGAGCCTTAAAGGAGCTGAAGAGTTACCAACTTTCAGTCATGCATTGCTTTGTTATTCAAATGCCCCAAGCGAGCCTATTCACTTGTGATTTCTAATAAGCTTTCACATCAGGGTGATTTTCCATTACAGGGTTCCTCTAATAATACATGTTCATAGCTGCAAGTTAGTATTATAGAAAGAAATTGACCTGAGGAGATCCGAGTTAAGTATTCTTCCCAGTAGCCTCATAAAAATCACGAATGAAAGATAGTTGCATGATCTGACCAAAGTAATGTCTTTCAAATGGATTTTATGCTGAATTATTTTCTTACTAGTTGTAAAGTTTTATATAGCCAGTCTATAGCCTACATCCTAAGGCTGAAAGATTGTGAACTAATTCAACTAATAAAACTATAGTTCGCACAATAGCACATAGGCTGATATCAAGAAATTATTTCCTAAAATAGAAGAAAAATCTGATTAGCAGAAATAAAGATAATATTAATCTATACCTAGATTGTAGTGTTACGTTGCAACACTCAAATAAAGGAAAATGCTTGCCTGACTAAATTTCCCACCTTTCCTTCCCACCACTTCTATTTATAGCTCACTGCATTTATTCTCTTATTAAAATGGAATTATTACATGCATATATAACTCTTCCCACCATTATTTTAATACATACTCTAATATTTTTAAACTTCCAGAGTTTGGAATGGGGAGTCATTACTTAAAACTCTGGTAGAGTGCTGTAAATGTAGGGGGAACAATGTATCACTGAAATTCCTTATTGGAAAATTCCAAGCACATAGGAAGAAAAATATGTCATTGGATGATTAAGATACTGAGCTTGATAATTCCTAACATCTGGACATTCCTTCATTGCAATCATTTTACCTGTAATTTTTAAATAATCAGTTGCTAAACATTTTTTCTGCTTTACTCCCTTTCGTTTGAGTCATGCAACATGCCCTTTTTTTTTTCTTTTTGAAATAACTTATAGGCAGTATTCCTACTGCTACAAGTGAAATGCATAAGGGGTTTGCTGTGGCTTTTTGCCCTCCTGTTTCCCAAAGGTGGAAAGAAAACCTAAGATTAAGTCTGTGTGTGTGATGGACTGTTAAGATTTTCTAACAGCACTTGAACTTCTGCTTTTGTAAGAGAGGGTACAGCCAGGGAGTAGAGAGGAAAACAGCCTTTGCATATTTTCTTCAGAGAGAGCATGTTGAAGAGGAAAACAAAGGTACACATGAGAAAAGAAGGATCCAGCCTACTAAGTTGTACTGAGAAATGAAAGATAAAGCAAGTACATTAAGTTGCACAACTCAATCACACTGTTTTATGGTTTTGGCCAAATTTTAGGAGTGTCAGAGCAAGCAAGAACCTCATGTTCATTCGCTTGCAGTGAACAAGATTATCTTTAAAATGTCCAGCAAGGAAGGTGTCTCACCTCCTGAACTGCTTGGTTCCAGTGTTCCACTTATCCCACAATTACAATGATTCTTTTTGTGCTAACCCAAATGACATCATCATTAATATGTTTAATTTTCTCTATTTGTACACAAATGTAAGAAATAAGGATTAACAAATAAAGATAGCGTAACCGCATTCACAATGACTTAGGCTTGCTAACTGTCGGCTCAGTATTTCTCTCTGGTCATTTAATCTATGTGCACTAAGAAAACTCTGAACTTGATCTTCATTCTTTCATCACTTTCATACTCCCAACCCTTCCCATGAATACTGCTAGGATTACACTTGTGGAGCTCTGTCACCTCTGAATTAACAGCTGTAGACATAGCTCCTGGTCTTTTATCAAAGGCAGCATCCATAAGTGTTATATCATTCCACAGAGCTCAAAACCAGTTCCTGCTTACCTCATAGCAGCTTTCACATTATGCTTACCACCAGTGAAATAAACACTGATAGGAAAACCATGTCACAGGCTGTTATACAGAATAGTTGTATAATTTAACAATTACAAAAAACCCCCACATTTATTCAAGATACATATCATTTATGTATGATAATATTTCACTGTGCCACACCCTCTTTTTCATTGTAGTAGTACAAGAGACATTTGTGCCCATATTTCCTTATTTATATGATGTATTATCATTATTACTTAAGCTATATGACACCTGCTGGCAAATTTTCTCCTTCCAGTACAAGGCAGTGAAAGTTTAAAAACAGAGAGTAAGATTTAATATGCCCCAATAAATAATCATAAACCAAACCAGCTGGTTTTCAGTGTGTATAATCATGGGAAAAAAAGCAGCTATCATATTCACATATGAAAAATAATTTCATGCTGAAAATAGGAATTCTTATACTAATGAGTGAAGTTGGAATCTTAAAAACATCTATTTATTATCAGATGAAACCAAGAGAAATACGAAATATACTTTAGGATTTTCATACTCCATTTATCAGTGTTTATTACTTGTCATTTACCTGGCAAAATAGCAGTTCCCACTGGAAGCAGGAGCTGTTACAAACTTAGACTGATACTTAGCATCTGCAGACGCTGTTTCAGAGTTATTTATTTTTCATTTATCCATCTGTTTTCCAGCCACTAACACACACCGATTACTATTTTCCTACAGGTTTTAAATCCTTAGGAAACCTATATTCATAGAATCTTAGAATGGCCTGGTTTGGAAGGGAGATCATCTAGTTCCAAATTTCCTGCCATGGGCAGGGACACCTTCCATTTGACCAGGTAACTCAAAGCCCCCTCCAACCTGCCCTTGAACCCTTCCAGGGTTGGGGCATCCACAACTTCTCCAGGCAACCTGTGTCATGGTCTGAAATTCTTGCCAGTAAATAATTTCTTCCTAATTCTGAATTGCCTAGCCCTGAAAAATTCAGGGTTTTTCAAATAAAAATAAAGTATGTCAGCTTTCTGGTTTAGCATAGTTTTGTGGGTTGACCCTGAGTCTGATGGACAGATCTCTTGACCAGTCACGCTTCTCGAAATTTCCATATTTAAGCCAGTGGAGACACAGGAAGTGTCCCTTTTTCTTCTGCTCAAACCTCCTGGCGGGGAGTTGGGGGGGGG